>CAXKWD010000004.1:68655170-69255170 GCA_964059195.1 Ectobius pallidus | reverse complement strand
CTGAAAAAACTAATAAACTTTCTTTCTTTAAAAAATTCCATCTCGTACTATAATAAGAAACCTTATGATGAGGCTTAGATATTTAAGTGCGCACCTTTCTTCGTAGGGTAGATTAGAGCTCCTGTGAAAGAAACCACAGTGTAGCACACCGTCTCTATTTAAGAATGGAGGCTATTTTCTAACACCTTTTTCTCTCCTTTTTAGGGCATTTATTGTATTTTTTTCACCGGTGCATAATCCTTTTTTCTCGCCCCCTTTTTTTATATATCACTGCAGGTTTTAATAGTCTTCTAAACTCAATTAATCGGTTATAGCCTATAACTTTTGAGTTTCATTGTTCATCTATTATATTGCTGTATAATTGGTTGTGTTACAATCTTAAGAAACTTTCAATGAGCTTTTCATCAGCTTGCAGTGAACATGGAAGTGGTCTGCTTTCAGTAATCGCAGCTCTGAAGGCACACCTGCAGCAATAAAAAATATAATGATGTGTTCTATTCCCTCCCTTTAATTTTACCAGAACAATTAGCTGCAGACCTGCAAGAATGGAAAATACCTATTTGTATATTCCATTTTATTTTATTTCACTGGAATTAGCCAGTAGCCTGTTGATTGTCAATGCAGTTTGTCCTCTATTTTGGTTATTTTTAGCACCTTTTTCCTTCCTTTTTCCATACGGAAATTGCACCCAAAACTCCTAACCTCGGTTATGATACGTATATTGTAAATACATAATGTAAGCCTTGAATAATTTGTAGGATTTTGTCCCAACTGGTAACCAGATACTAAGATATTTGTGGATCTTCCACTTGACAGGAAGTACTAGTAGTTAACAAGGAGTAATTAAGAAGTCCATGACCCCTAATAAATATTAGGAAGGGAATTAATATGGTGTAGATGGGGTAGATGGCAGAAGAATGATGACTCTGCCTATGAAAATGATATCAGCGAACAAAGCCCCCTACACCGAGTAGAATGTTTGGAGATCAATAGGAACCACTGAGCTGGGTTATTTTGGCAACGGGACATGTTTTGAAGTTACTCGCACATTGTAGGGAACATGGCACATCTGGCGTCTTGATGGCTTCACTCCAAAGATTTTTACAGCTGCCTGCTTCTGAAGCCAGCCGTACCATATATATTTGTCAGGGGTTCCCAAAAAACAGTCATGTCCAAATTATAACACCCATCTAAACAACTAAAATTAATCAATACACTGATGCAGTGGCGCCAAGTTTTGAAAAAAATATTGGGTGGGCTGAAAGATTTTAAAATTTGTATGCTACTCCCGCCCCTTATTTCGTTCTTCCCTCTGGTTTATTGTCCCTTCCTGATTTAACGAATCTTCCTTAATTCATTCTCTATTTCTTCGTTTCACTTTGACTTTCTTCTTTTTCCACTCGAGGACATCTTGTACTCCACACTCTTGGCTTATATCACAATTCTTTATTTTGTCAATTAATATTCTTCCTGTCATTTTTCTTAATCATAACTATCATCTAAATTCTAAATCGAACTTTTTCGTGCTCTTCTTATATTTAGAACAGCAACATGATTAATTTTTTCCCTGAACGTAAAAAGTACGGTATCTTTTTTTAAAGCGTAAAATATATTTCGGCAGTATCTTAGGAAACTGCATTTAACAGAGTAATAATGTAGTTCCCCTGGTGATCCCTTCTAAGCGGATTTGTTTCCGGGGCTCGCCAGTCCCGAACCTAACACAACACAAACACCCAATCCTGAAGCCGGGAAGGGATTTTTGGATTTTCCACTACTGAAAAATATCTAACCCTGCCGGGAATCGAATCCGGACCGCCGGGGTGGAAGGCAGGCGCGCTACCGATTCACCCACGGCGCCGTAAATAGACTAATACACTTAGGAACTATTTCAAACGTCATGAGTGAATTGTAACCATTGTAGCCTGATTTTCGCTTTAGAGCAATTCGACAATGAAACACGATTTTTAGTATTAGCAATAAATAGTTATGGTAATTATTGGGTGGGCTTTAGCCCACTGCTCTGATGTTCATTTTCAATTTGCCTTCCATTTCAATTTTAATTTTCTTTGATGACGACTGACCAGAAATCAACCAAAGTTATTTTATATTCTTGCATAACGTTACTATACGTATACGAGGTTGTATGTTGAAACACCAATGAAATTGTAAGAATAAAAGTGTATATAACATTTTCAGTGGAATTACGTGTTTTGAAATCCTCTGAGCCCTAAGAAAACATTTTCAGATAAGTTTGGTGTATGGTGGTCTGTCTGTGAACATGCATGGCTAAAAAAATTAGAAGTGGAACGAACTCTATTTAAATTCGTAATTATTTTGAGAATAGCTCAAAACTTTTAAATTTTTCTCGTACTAAGAATATCAAAATAGGATTTTCATTTTCAGTTGAATGTATTGGTACGATTTGTTTTACGGTTTCGCCATGTTATTACTTCTAGACACATTTTAAATAAATTAAAATGCATAGCTCAAAATAGTTTATTTCGAAATAAGGATGAGGAAATGGCAAATACACTAATTTGCAAGGTTTTACAGAATGTACATGGTACATGTTAGTCACAAACTAAGACTGTACCGTCTTTCATGGGACAAATGGATGTCACCTATGGTAGAATCTACAAATCCAGCTTTAATATGAAAATAATTATTAATATTTTTAGAAATAAATAAACTTACTTATTCCAGGGTATCGACAAGGAAAATAAATATTTTAGGAGATGACTGAGCGGCTAGTATTAATACTAGCCTACATCATTGTTAAGGTGAACTGAATTAGAAGCTTCGTGCCAGTTAGCGTGATATGATCTAAATAGTTTCCAGACTGTTTTGTAACCCCTGTTGGACCATAGTTGTCTTGATATAACTAGATTGTTACATAAAAACAGTACGAATAAAAGGAAATATAAAAAATTCCAAGTCTGAACAAAAAAGGGGGAAACCACTATGATATTTCGTCAACAACATTTCGGGTGTCTGGAACTTCATGGTGACATCATGAAGCAATTTTTCTCACGTCTACAAGATACGCTCTATAGAGGACAGTGTAGCATTGAGTTGCACAGTTATCGAGTTATTGTGATGGTCAGTACACATAGAAGTTACACACCTACAAGTAAGAGTATGCCAACAGAATTTAACCTTCTTGCCATTTTGGATACTGTGTAAAGCAAGAAACGGTATTAAGTAAAATTCGGTAATTTTTTTCAGCTATTTTATTTTCTCATTCATATTCCTACGTGAATCATATTAGGGTAGGCCCATATAGAAAGAAACTAACTCGATACAACACTAGAGAAAATGTTTAATGTTTAATGATAGATGATTTGTTGTCTGGTTGTCCCTCTTCGTGTCTTGTAGGTCTATTATAAGTAAACACGTTAAATTTATTAAAAATAATGCATTAGCTTTCATAGATTTATACATTATCGACTTATATCGGCTGGCTCGATTACGATAAAGTTATTCAATAGTAAAACTGTGGAGAAAATTGAGAAGATATTCGTAAAATTAACTTTTCATAAGAACTCTTTACCTATAGGAATCTGGTTTTTGTAATAAGAAACTCTCCTAGATTTAATGATAGAGTACAATAGCTGTTATTTACTTTATCTGTAAAATCAAACTTTGTCGAAATTAGCATATAATTTGGCCACCTACTGTCTACACCTCTAATTAAGATTGCTTAATACAATATATACTTTGGGTTGGTCTAGGAATAGTGCTATGAATGCATAATTTCTCCGGGAAAAGATAACCAGGGAGGTGGCCATTCGTAGTGAAACTGATGCCATTAGCCAAAGTAGAGTATGTAAATATTTCGTGAAAACATAATTGAGCTGTGAACCTTTTTATCTTGTTTTCTTCTGTCATTCAACGGCATTCCAGACTACTTTGTGATCGCTTCACTACTAATGCCACTCCTACAGACGTCTGGATCTTCACGGGTCAACAACGAAATGGAAGAACGACTCAAAGTCAGTGTTGTCATAGCTATGACACGTCATCCTTATAATTCAGGTAGCCTATGTTTCGGTCAAATTATATCATTGCAGCCATATTTATTCATAGGATTTCTAATTCTGCCATCACTTTTTATTTTATGATATTCATTTAAGAACCACTTCTGATTCCTCTTAAATTGACATAGTTATTTAATTTTTTAATACCTTTCAATTTCAGTACACAAATTTAAGATTCAATTTATAGGCTACAGTATTATGTTGTGAAAATAATTTTTCCCCACATTTATAAACATACAGGTTTAAAATGTATGTTGAGGTGATGTTAAAGCTTCCATTTTGTACATATTTCTGTAAGTGCAATCCATTATTGTTTATAATATTAAAATTGTCCAAAAAGGATTGATTTGTCGGCTGTGGCATATGGCACATTGTATAAAACAAGTAGCTTAGAAGACAATAATGTTATTAAAACTGTTTAATTCTTCATTCTTAATTAAGAAGCATAATAATATTTATCATTTAGACAATCTTGTAATCAAGAGATTATGAAAAATAGTTTCGTTATTCAGTTATTGCAAAGAGAAAACGTTATGTTTTGCAAAATTCCGAGGAACGGCAACAGCGCACTGTTAGATACCTTCCTCCGGGTGTCAATGACATCTGACACGCATATGAAAAGAAATGCACTAGCGTAAGGAATGACATCAGCGTACTACCAGATAGCTTCCTCCGCGTGATAATGATCCCTTTCACGCGTGTGGAATCAAATACGCTTGTTCCGACGTTCACTCCAATAATATTTGTATTTAATTTCCAAGAAAACTACAAAATTGGTTGAAAAATTACAAGAGCAGAATTTATTCTTTCTTCTGGTGATGTGAAAGGAAAAAAATCCCTTTAGGCAGGCCTACAGGCTGAGGTAGATTTCGAAGTGCTTTTTAATTTATTGTTTAATTTATTGTTGCTGCGCAGCACTCTTCTTCTTTAGCCTTGGCATGACAAACTCGCAATGATAACTGCAAAAAAGAGGAAAGAGCACTGTAACGGGGCCTAAATAAGCTAACGGTGGAATTAACGAAGAAACTACTGGTCTATACTTCTGGTTTTATTAAAACTCATAAGCTTACTATGTATTAAAAAAACTTCGTTTTACATAACCAGTAGTTTTTTGTTTGATTAAGTCGGCCGTAAGAAGGGCTTAACCTTCGGAAAAAATTGATATAAGAAGAACTGAAATATTTTTTTTATATAAAAAGAGAGTATTCTGTAATTATGTTTCAGCTACTTGATGGAGGAGCAGCGGCTCCGGTCAAGGAAACCATCATTTACGGCCGTGGGTGTCGGCATGCTGACCACATGCCCCACAATCCTGCCCTCTGCTTTTATTAGATGACGCAGATCTCTTGAATGTGCTAAAACTAAAAAAAATATTTTTCTGAAAAAGAAACAAAAACACCAGAATGTGTATTGAAACTCACCAATTGCAGCTAAACATCAGATGTAAAATGCTGACTGGATTGCAGTGCGCAACAAATGTCATCTCCAGATTATGGATCACAAATCCTTGCCTATTATCCGAGAACAATGCCTTACATTGAGAAAAGGAACGTTCTACATCAAACAATGTTAACCTTGCATATTTGAAGAGGTGTACTGTATATCACTAACACACGCACGATCAAATTCACTTATGTTTTGACCTTCCAAAACTTGAGCGACTTTGCGACAATGTTGAGATTGGGTTCTGTTCTTCCCCGATAAGCAAGTGCAAGTGAATCACTCTCACCTCATTGCAAGTGAAGCATTTGTGTTTAATTCATTCGAGATACAAATTTTTGTTGTAAAATGTTAAAAGAGAATGAGGAAAAGTACTAAAATATTTATTTATGGAGAATATATCGAAAATATTTATTCATGTAACTTTTTTTTGTAAAACATGTATTTTTATGTAAAATAAAATTTAGAATTTGCGTTTTTCTGACCTTGATATGAGCATCAGGAAAAAAAAATTACATAAAAAGTCCTGAAAAGTACTAAAATATGTATTTATGGAGAAAATATCGAAAATATTTATTCACATAACTTTTTTTGTAAAATATGTGTTTTTATGTGAAATAAAATTTGGAATTTGGGTTTGCCGGACCTCGATTTGGATATAAAACTTTGTTTTAGGAATGTACGCATCAGGAAAAAAAATATTTTTTTACATACAAATCCGGGCCCTAATAATAACCTTGTAGTCCCATGTTCTTTGAGGACAACACTCTTTTTCCATTAAGCCGTAACTTTCATACTAAACTCCTTTTTACTGAGAATTATTTTATGAAAGCAATATCAAAGTGTACAATGCACCATATGAAATATAAATGAATGTGAAATCTTTTTGATAAAAAGAGAGTTGTTTATTATGTTTCAAATTGATATTATATATTATTATTTATTATTTATTTTGCCATGCATTATTGTTCTAAAGGTGTGTAACTATTATTTTTAATATTTCAAATTCTATTACGCTGGTAATTTTATCCTTAGTCGGTCCTTACACATTTCTTTCGGTAGGCCTTCAGGCTGAGATATATTTTTAAGGGTTATTGTTTTTAAAACATTCAAATCTCGCCTTATATGAGAACAATCGAGAAACTAGTTATTGATTTGTAGAGTACTCATCAAGAGCTTTTCAACGATACCCCACAAGACATGGTTTCAAAAATTTCTAATTTCTATCCCCCACTCCCACTCGTACCCCCAAAACCCCCGAATCGTTGGTGTCACTGTGAACTCCATAGGGAGTACTTTAATTTATTCAAACAAAGTTTCCCTCTAAACTTCATAGGGGCCGAGATGTAAATTTTTCAAAATTTCAAACCCTCCCCCGACCTTCCCCCTTGGGCCAATTTTGCTCATTAACGAACTTGTCCGAACTATTGGGCCTAGAAATAACATAATAAAATTTGGTTCATATATCTTCAAATTTACGGCCGCCAGCGCGTAAAGATATATATATATATATATATATATATATATATATATATATATATATATACATACACAGACACACACACACACACATATATATATATATATATATACTTTTGAACGGGCGGTGGTTTCGTACTTAGTGAGTCATGAAACGTAAAGTTATGGAAGAATTTTTCGAAAATCATGACATGGTTCCGATCCCAATAGGCAGATTTTTGTTCGAAATCTACCTAAAAAATCTAAGTTACTAATTCCAAACCGTTGTGCTCCCCCTAAGACTGTTAATCGCCCCCAGATTGGGAAGCATTGGCTTAGATCAAAGAAGTTAAACAGAAAATTAAGTACGCTCTCACGAATTCAAATAAAAAAATAAATCAACGCACAAGCGATTAAAATAAACGATAGGCCGCGGTGATTCATTTAAATATAACATATCCTTCCACAGGATTGGTCACTGAATCATTAGCTAAAAAGCCATTAACCAGAAAGCATGCAATTAAAGCCCGTTGCAAAAGTATTGTCGAAAGGACAAGAAGCCCCTGCAGTTATTGACTAGTCAACACGCAGTACACGTCTGTTGGAGAAATTGTCTAAGGTGCTAGGCGAGCGAGGAGCCCCTGCAGTTGATGACTAGTCAACACGAGTACACATCTGCTACAGAAGTTGCCTAACGTACTAGGCGGGCAATGAGCCCCTGCAGTTAATGACTAGAAAACACGCAGTACACGACTGCTGCAGAAGTTGTCTGACAATCTAGGCGAGCAGTAAGATATTTAAGTATTTCCTTACTCTTTTTCATGGCGTCTTCCATCAGAAAAACATGTAGGATAGTTTCTAATGGAAGACATCATGAACATGAGAAAGGAAAATAAGCTAAGCCTACATGAAAATTAGGAAGAATAATTAAACGGGCAGGATACTAGAGTTAAGCTCCAATATGATGTGAACTACTTAAATCGCATACCGGTATGAAATTCCTTAAAATGTGCCGGTGTGTAATTAGCTGAAGTAGAGAAGTCCCGCATACCGGCGTGTACTATACTAGGGTATACCACTCATAGCCTTATACTCTCGATCTAGTAAAAATTAATTATACAATACCTTTACATAAATTAATATATTTCATTTTTACCAATGAGGGATGTTATATAATAAGTAGGACAAGGGATTTGATGATTTTGCATCTTTTTATATGAAGGTCAAAAGATAGCTCCAATATATATAAATGTGTTCAGGAAATAAATAAGGGCAATTTGTTTTTGCATTTTGCTTTATATTGCAATTTTCGTCATTTTCAAGAGATCGGTCATTTTATGGCAATTTTAGGTCATTTTAGGTCTTTTCGGCATTTTAGGTCATGTTTCTAACATAAGGAGGTAGGGATGAGCTTTTCCGTGTACAAATCGTTACTTTCAGACAACAGACAATTTTTTTTGAACGGGCGGTGTTTTCTTATTAGGGAGGCATGAAACGTAAAGATATTAAAGAATTTTTCGAAAGAAATGACATGGTATCGATTGCAATAGGTAGATTTTTCTTCGAAATCTACCTAAAATAGAACTGTACGGATAATACTTAATCGAGTAAAGCGTGGTCAAAGTTTAGTTCCTTTCTGAGAAATGTACTAACTTGGGACAAATATGGTAACTTATTGTAATTTTTGTTTGTTTCTTCCAAAGGAATATGGTGTTAAAATCTGCACAATTATGCTCTTCCATTATGTGTAGGCCTATTCTCTTGCCTCTTTGGGTAACTTATTAGTTTATTACTTCACAGTCTCATTGCGAAATTATTATTGACGTCAATGGGAATAATGCAAGATTTTATATTTAATCAAATCCTTTTCGATTTACATTTCATATGCTGACTCAGAATACTGTTTTTTTTATCTGAGAAGAGTTTATGAATACTGGTATTGTAAATGGCACATTACTACCTTCTTTGTAACTGTGCACGCCATATAAATTACTTCCATGTATCGAAATTAATAATACAGCCTAAGTCGCATTAGGCATTTCGATTAAGACGTATTTTGTAGTTAATTGGTGGAATAAATAGGGCCGGGATGGGTTTTCTAGGGGTGTTCCATCTATTTCGTTAAGTGCAGCTGCCCATAATATGGGATCTGTTTTCTGTTCTTTGTTACTTAATTGAAGTAAGTAGTTTTCTTTTATCTGGCCATCAATTCAATTTAGAAGATAACATTAGAACATCACAAGTCTAATTTCAGCGTTGCCTAGATACTCTATCCTGCTAATTTCAAAGTTACCTAGATACTCTGTTCTGAACCTCTTTAGTACAATGAATTATTTTTTACATTATATCCGTACATTTTAAATCACTCATGAATACAAGGAATTTTAGAATTGTTTAGTTACCATGAATCCCGCGATAGTTTTCCCCTTAATGTTAATCCGATTATGAAATCACCACCCTAAATATAAAATTACTATATTATTATTATTATTATTGACAGAGGTGTGACAAGGGACATCTTTGATGCATTTATTGTTTTGATGACGAAAATAAATAAATAAAATTATAACAATTTTATTCATTACATCATCATGTATAAGCTACATTAGACTTCGCAGCTGAACGTACTATTACAATGCTACGTACTGTCGTATTAATAAATTGGGCATAATAGTAAGATTTACTAAGAATAAAACATCGGCCCTCCAATGAGGTTGACCTCAGGGATCCAAAATACAAATACTATAAAGTTGTTTAAAAATATTTACAGTTTATTATATTCTGCATTTCGACAATACTTTGGTTGATAACAAAGTAGCCTAGTTATTCTGCTTCAAATGTAGGTGGACAATGTACCTAGGTAATACTTGCAACGGGTCTCATAGTAATCTGCATGAGAATTCTAAAAATTTCATGGAAATTAAACTTAAATGCACAATGCACGATTTTTATGATATTTTTGGTGTAGATGAGAAGGGTACCTCTTGCCCGAAACAGAAGACTTCTGACAACACACGTATCTTTTGGGATATTGAACTTAACGTACAAGAATAGAATGCATGGCTCAATTTTTTTTATCGAAATTTACCTCCTCTGCCTGTTTTAGGTCTCTTTCAAAGCGAACGTAGGATCTAACATAATCGCGATATTGTTCTTCCTTCTGATGGGTAAGATGTCTGCTCTCCTGTTAGATTCGTCTAGGGAAACGCAATGAATATCTTCATGTAGGTCTATATACTGTTCCAATTCATAAAGTCTCAGTTCTTGGAGCCACCAGGATAACACTTTCCCCTGATACTTAACTGTAGAGATTATTGATCAATAGGCTACCTTCATTAAAGGATAGAAGCAATACTGACAGGTTTCTGTCTTTTCTGGAGATTGTTCAGTCCAATGTCGTGTGAGGTGTTATATAATATATAGTATACTAATAACAATATGTCCTTTTTCCGACCCAGGTGTAAAAATGGTCATCGGCGATCGGCGACTCCCTACATACACTGCCTCTGGGATTAGCGAACAATAAGTGACCCTCATTAGGAAGGGACTCATTCTGAAACCATTTCGCAAAGTCAGCCAGGGCCTCATGGGGTGGAGTGAGTCGAGGCTTTTAAGTTATGGAACAGTCTATACCTCCCATCCTCGTTGCAGGAATTGAGCTATAGATGTCCTAACTCACGTAGTCCAGTAGTCCTGAGGAATTCCAGCACATGTCCAAGTTTTTCTGTCTCGTTACATCCACTTTGGCGGCAACGAGTTGTGCTGAATGTTCTTCTGGGAACCGATTTTACTGCAGCCACATTGCACGACATTTTCACTGCGTTGGTGTATTCTGAAGAAGAAACATTCAATGCTCTCTGTATTCAAAAGCTGCAGTTTTTGTTTTTATTTTCTGTTATTTCTAAGCACTGCATAAGTGGGTTCTCATTGATCTGAGGCGGCAGCCCTCAATGAGATGTTCATGTAAAAGGAAATTCAGTTCGATCGAATGGAGTAACTACGGTGAATACTTGGGCGAGTGCTTGGGTGGATGCTACTGATCTAAATCATTACATTTAATGCGGCAATGTTTTAACAATGTTCAGGATGATGTTGCTGTATCAGATACCTTAGCCTTGGTGTTTATAGGCCTAATACTGTGTATATTGATAATACTAAACGATGACTGGTTCCTATGAAAATAAAAGAAATAACAACCGGTAGCCAAGTAGAAACATTCAGTAAGTAATTTTAATTCAATTAACATGCAAGACCCACGGAAAAATTAAAAAGAAACGTTCACTATTCACTCAGCCCATAAACTACCGGAGACTTAAGTATGGTAAAACGCCCATGACAAATGTTTCACTATAGAATACAGGCCCAATACACATATTAATGGCTTCCAGAGTCCATTTCCATGCCTGAAGATCTACATATAGGCTTATGGTACTTTTTCATTTGCGATTACATAAATGATAACTTATCGACCTAGGCCGGGATCGAAGCAGTGAAAGTGGGGACAGGTGTTTCACCGAGACCGATAAAAACAATTATAACAACACTATTAATAGTAATTTTAATAACGGTAATAATAATAACCTAACAGCATAATAATAATAATAATAATAATAATAACAATAATAATATCGGTGAAAATAATGATGATAATATCAATGTTACATCTAGTCTTCATCAGACCTGAGGTATTTGTTTTATTGGTGAGATTAGAAATTGCGTAGGTTTATGTTTTGACATAAAAAGCTTGGATGTTTTTACTACGCACTTTGTAGAGGAAAATCCGGTTCCTATTATTTTTAACAGAGAAATCTGTACGCACCAGACATGCTTATTATGCTAGCACCTGGTTCACATTATTTCATTTGGACGTATCAACACAAAATCCGGACTATATCTTTTAAAAGGAGGGGGGGATAAGTATGTAACTGGTTCTAATCTTGAATGGAGGCCGGTGTTTTCTTTTTTCACGTGGAATAGTAAAGGAGTGAATTAACTTATACTCATTTTTTTTTATTCCAGAGTCACGCCCATCTTTGAACCGAATTCTGTGGCTCTCCTCAGTTCACAGAAATACGCACTACGCATACATAATGGATAACAATAATTAAAACCAGATAAGTCAAGTTTACGCCGTTGAGGAAGCCTGTAAATATTGTAGCTGTAGCTACTAGCAAAATAATACAAAAACAATAAAAATGATAGGCTTTATTAGTTTTTTGTGTATCGTGCAGATACCTTTTTGTATTATTTTCTGACATGGTATACTCTAATATGACGTACCATGTTTTATGTGAATGATTCTATTGATTTCGTAATGAATAATGCGCAAAAGGATCTCAAAATTTTAGAAAAAATGGTTAGCGTCCAATAAAATAGTACTAAATGCCCAAAAGACATTATTTACAATATTTCAAAAACCTTTAGTTATTATGGGGGTACGCCGTAGTGTAGTGGTTGAGGCGCTGCGCTACAAACCGGAAGGTCGCGGGTTCGATTCCCGATAAGGTCGTTGAGATTTTTCAATCGGCCTAATCCTTCTGGTGGCACTATGGCCCTGGGGTCGACTCAGCCTCAAACAGAACTGAGAACCAGGAGCACTCCTGGGGGTGAAGACGGCCGGTGCGTACGGCTGACAACCTTACCACCTTCATGTGCCGAATGTCCAAAATCTGGGAGCCTCAACCTCCTGGAACCCTCTGGGCCTCCATGGCCTGTATAGGGATCACTTTACCTTTACTTTTTAGTTATTATAAACATTGATTCTGTTGTTAAAATAAGGGATACGCCTATACAGCAAGTATCAAGTGCAAAGCATTTAGGTTTAATAACAGATTATCATTTAAACTGGAATGTGCACATTTCATACCTTTGCAATAAAATTGCACCAATAATTGGTGTGTTACGACGATTGGAAGGAATATTATCAAATTCTAGTATAAGATATCTTTATTATTCCCTTGTCCATTCTTTAATATTGTGTATGGTATTTGCATCATAAGATGAAATCTTTCAAAATAGGGCTGTACGAAATCTTTCAGGCTGAATTTTTTTCTAAGAAAATAATCTTGTAGAGCACAAGGCTATAAGATTAGTCACTCAAAATAAAATTATACGTAATTACCCACTGTTTAAAAAATCACTGTTATTTGGGCAGATATCACTTAAAATATTCTTAAAATGTTTCCTAAAATCCTTTGACAATAATTGTTTAATCTTATCAGGCAGGCGATTATACATTACTTAACACCAGCCAAAATATTATAAATTATGAACAACCAGGAATTCTTCCATTTGAGTTAGTCATAAAATATATTACGAATTCTTTATATATCAAATAGTAAACAAACATATTCATAGTAACATTGCATTACGTTTCCTTGAAGATGTACATTCCTATAGCACAAGACAGAAATCAAACTTTTTCATAACCTATTCACAATGATTACTTATGGACTGAGGAATTCAAATATTATCTGGAAAAGGTTTCTAACGAAATTCCACAAGAAATAAGATTTGTGAAAAATACTTTTAATAAAGTTGAAGGTTTTTCTGTTAAATGAATGACGTAAACAATTTTTTGTGACTTTAGATAAATATTTCTATTGTGATTACAATATTCTTGTAAACAATTGTAACAACTTTATTATGATGATCTGAAAGCATGTCTCACCCTTTTGTAATAATGTCCCTTAATGTGAGCCGTTGGCTCGCTGGGACCTTATGTTAAATAAATAAATAAAATTAGTTAAACTGATATATAACAAAGTGCTAGGTGGAGGTTATAGGCCATTTTAAGAAGCCAGAAGTTTTAGCCCACTATTTCTTGAGAAAGTTTGATAAACCTATGTGAAGGATTAAGTGAGATAACTAGAATATTAACAGGACGTATTTAAAACAAATTCCTCATGTCAGCAATATGCCTATAAGCTGGTGAATGAGGAAGCCATGGTTTTGTTAAGAGCATTTAATGCTTTTCTCGAATCTGCATTAGTACTTTGAAGGTTTTATTGTAACCTGAAATACGAACTGTAGGGAGTCTGAGTAAATTTAACAAAACTTTTTATTTTCCCTACCTATACAACGAGTACTGTAGGTAATGGAAATAGCGTTCGATAATTATTGTTTGAGTTTTGAGGCCCCCAGAATCCAGTCTTATCATTTTCAGGGTAATTTCTTTGTGAGTTTGTGTGTGCGTGGGGCAGAAATTAAAAAAATAAAAGTATGAAAGCAAACTTTAATATTAAAATTTGGCATCTGATACTGTCTCTTACTCGTGTTTCGGTTTCCTTTTTCGTACACCCTATATGAAGTATGACGGCCCTTAGGGTTCATGTTGATTAAGGTTTGAAGATGTTAAGACATTCGATGAATGAACGTAGTAAGGATGTCAGCCCATTTTACCTCAATAATTGTTTTACCACTAGAAGGATTAGGCCAACTGAATTTGAACTTAGATGAAGGCCTATGTAGCCTATCTAACTTTTGCAGGAATTAGATAATTTATGGGCATATACTGTTTGGTGTTGTATTATTTTTAAAAAGCACATAGGTTTTTTTAGGTTAAACCGGGGGATCAAAAAGCTCGCATTTTCAAATTAAACGTTAGAAAATATAGAAAAAAGCATAATGATAAAACCCTTAAAGACAGCCACAATCTCATTTTGATATCTCAGATAGTTAAAATTTAAGTTATTTTAACCTTCTGTTATTTTATATTGACTCTACGTTCACCTTGATATGTGAATTTCTAATACTCAGTTGACGCAACGGCGGATTCTGGGTGGGCCGTGGCTCGCCTTAGTTCTACTTTTAAGTTGATTTGACGTTTTTATTCGTCGAAAATATTTACCTAATTAAAAAAATATTAAAATTTAATTCAATACAAAACAAAAATTAAAATATGTACGTACTCGCTCTATTTAAACCTGGAGATTGTAAAATGCAAGTTTAATATGCTAGACGCCCTGTGTCAACTTACAAGTCAGCAGTTGATTGGGTTCCGTATCTTTAATTATTATTATAAATGGCTAATTTGATTTCTTGTGCCTTTTGGAGAACAGCACTTACTTAAAGTTAAAGGTAAAAACCTTGATATTTCATTAAAGATTTTAATTTTTATGTAATATATAAAACCAACAAATTTCTCAACAGAACTAAAACTCTGGGCAAGAAGAATTTTAGTCTGCTCAGAAACTTTAAGGAATGGCCCAGAAGACCTAAAAACCTATTATTTTGCACTTCCTTTTTTTTAATATCCGAGAGAAAACCCCCAGACCACCCTCTTTTTGAGGGGGATATTCCCCAGTAATTGCAAACTTTCCTTCATATCGGCCCACCTTCAATAAGTTCTGGATCCGCTCCTGAGGTTAGACTAAATTATATTTTAGTTAAGATCTAGAAATGAGACGTCATGAGCTTCAATTGTTTCAGAAAAAATTTCAATACTTATTTTTTTTTTTTTTTTTTTATCAGCGATGATTGGATTGGGCGAATTAAATCCATCATAGAGAGTATTCCTGTAAGATGTTAGTTACGGGGACTGTGAATATGTATGTACTCTTTTTCAAATGTGTAATTAATCCTGTTCTTGTTAAAGAGGTAGACAAACACGTTATAAAATTCGTCATTTTAAAATCACTTAGTTGTTATTATGTTATACCTGCTACTAATTAAATATCGTTCATCAGACACTACTGCTTTGGTGACGGACCCCTCGACGTGTGAGGAAGTCAGACTTAAGGGGGGACATACGGCTTTCGATGTGAAAAATAGCTGAAGTTAATTTTTTTTTTTTTCTCAGTAATGAATTGTTCTGTAGCCTTGTAATATGGCATACTCTGTATTGATTAGTTCTACAATTGTATACTATTTTTATAATTAATTTTACTTTTACAGTTATGGGTAATTATCATTACAAAATGGCAGTCAAATTTTGTGCACTGAAGTGCCGTTTCCCTCATAACTCAAACATTTACTATAACATATTGCAGTGAAATTTTGCATGCAAGTATATTTGATATTGTTGAACAACACTGTCTAGAATAATTTATGTAACTTTAATAGTTTATTTTAAAAAATATATATTTTTGATGTAAAAATTTGTAAAAAAAAATGATAATTTTTTTTTAAATATTTATACTGCAGATATCGTAACTTAATCCAAAGATTCTAGATTATATTGCTCATATGATATTTACAAATAGGTATAAAAAATAACCACTCAGAAATATTGGCATTTATGAAAATTATCAGGGAAACGGCACTTCAGTGCACAAAATTTGACTGCCATTTTGCAATGATAATTATCCATAACTGTAATAGTTAAATTAATTGTGAAAACAGTATGCAATTGTAGAACTAGCCAAATAGAGCATATCAGATTATAAGCACAGTATAGTATACTGTGTTATAAGGCTGCAGAAGAATTCATTGTTGAGAAAACAAATAATGAACTTCACCCATTTTTCAGCATCGAAATCTTATGGCGCCCCTTAATACTTCGTTTAAAAATATTTTATACTGAATATCACAATTAATTGCATAGTAATTGTTTTAAAATTACTGCTTACACTAAAGGAAGAGCATACAAGAAATTCGAGTGGAAAACACACCTAACATAGAGAATGAAATGCAACAAAAACCTTTCACACGACATAACTCTGGAATTACCCGTATATATATATATACGTTACACCGTCGCGTCGCGTCGTAACAGTTATACAGGTAGTGTGATGTATTATGAGATGACTCATCAGACATAAATGAGAAATAAAGGTATAAAAGATCTGTTGCTATTTTCTTTTTATAAGTATATCGTTACGACTGACTCACCTGTGGTTTTCTAGATATTCTGCTCTTGTCAACCAGTATCGTTCCAACCAGACCACTATTCGGTTTGTTGAACAGCAGAATAAAACCTCCCCCTCCTTCAACGTTCTCAGTCTAGACAGGGGGTGGAAATGGCAAATTCTCTCACAATCCAGGTCGGGCACTTTTATAAAAGCAAGTATTACGTATGGGAAAAAGTAGGGAGTCAAATACTGCCAGTAGGAAAACAGCACAAAAACATTTCATAAATATTCAGGTAAGAACAACAAAAAATCCAGACAAATTCATCCGACAAAGGTATGCGGATTTTTTTTGTGCCCGTTCGTTTTGGCGGTAACATACAACAGGTATGGTGAATGGGACGTGGAAATTTCCTCCTCTTTTAATACTTTTGGCCTTCTGTACCCCCCTCCTAGACCCGTCTGGAATAGATCGAAAAAAAAATCTAGTCTGTCGTAGTGCATAATAGTGTGTGCTGTCTGGCCTCTATGTGGCCTCCAACTGACTCGCAACTGACAGACGCAATGAATACAACGCATGCTGCGATAATTCAGTCGCATGTCGGCAAATATAATAATAATAATAATAATAATAATAATAATAATAATAATAATAATAATAATAATAATATTTATGGTGGTAATAATAGTGATAAAAGTGTAGATAGATAGTAGTAGATGTGTTCATAAAGGATGATGATGAAAATGATGAAACATAGAGATGATGCCGATAATTTTGATATCGATATTATGTCCCAAATCTCCTTACTTAAGGGGTTGTAGGTATTTACAGTATATAATATGAGGAAGTGTTTGTATTTCTGTTTGTCTGTCTTTCTGTCTGTATGTACGCGATATCCAGCCAAATCTACTGAATGCAGATATTTGAAATTTTAAACGTAGATGGACTGAAGGGTGGCCGAATGTACCTCGAAGCCGGATTTTCGAGTTTCGCTTTCATTCGCGAGTTATGAGTGAAAAATGGCAGAAAACGTGATTTTTGTGAATAAATATGTTTTAAATATGTTTCTGTTAAATAAATGATTTAAAAAATTAGCGGTCGAATTAATAAGCGCGGGCGAAGCCGCGGGAACATGCTAGTTTTTTTTTAAATAAATTCCTAGGTGTTTATTTACTTATTTGTTCATTGTATTTTATCTTTTATTGGTGTTTATTTATTTATATTTACTTATGTTTATTTATTTATATTTATTTTTAATTATTTTTATTTACTTATTGATATTTATTTATGTATCCTTATTTCATATCCTTGTTATGACAAAGCATATCGTCTTTCTAATTAGCAAACATCGTGAATCAGTGTTGGTCAATTTTTAGTTTTCCCCCATCTGATAGCTAAAGAGACCGTCTGCATGGTCTAGTGGTTAGCGTTACTAACTAATGATCTACAGGCCTGGATTCGATTCCCGGCATCTTCTCGGATTTATCTAAGGTAGGGAGTTCTGGAACGGAGTGCATTCAGTCTCGTGACAAAAACTGAGGAGCTACTTGATAAAAAAAAAGTAGCTGACCTCACATATTTCAAAAAAATATTTATATAGTAGTAAATTTGATTTTATAAGCCTCGTATCTTCTATACAAATTTATGAGATGGTACATCTTTTAACTAAGTTCTAATGCTATTGCATGACAGAAATGTAGTGTGTTGCTGCTAGCTGCGGTGATATGCCCCCGCAGACTCCGCGGAGGGTGAAGACGTTCTTTTGAGGGAAATAATACAAGTGAACTTTAATATCACCATAATCAGAAACCGTAGTTTTTAATATTAAAAAGCCTGTCCGATATAGAATTTGATCACCAGGCTGCAGACAGTGCAGACAGCTCAACCGTAGGCTATAGACTTTGCAAACCTTATAGGCCTATTATATTTCTTGGGCTTTGGGTCCATAGATTAATCTATTTAAAATAAGGGAAATGATTAAAGCATTGTTGGAATCTTGGCGTGGTTGTAAAATAGTGACCTTAATGAAATTGAAGTGAACCATCGCATTTGTTAGGTCGGTAGTTGTCAGTAAAGCAACTGCTTATGAAGTGCCAAAAAGATACTTTCTAAGATTGTGTAGAGGACGGGAAGATGTGTGTCCGAACGTGTGTCTGTACGCGCGATAATTCGAATACGCATTATCGGGTTTTTATGAAACTTGGTATTCGCATTTATAACGTCCATGGGACGAAGCCTATTGATATTGGAACAAATCGGTTGACTGGTGCAGGTTTAAAGCGTAATTTAGTGCATTATTTTATGGTATTATATTATACAGAATTTATCAAATGCAGAACAGTTCTCATGACAACATATTGTTGTACAGTGCTTATATACGGCTTTGGAAGTTGCAATACAGATAGCTTCGACAAATAACACTACTCACATATTCCTTCGCATATGCTTATCAAACTTTAGACCTTTGTTCTTCCGCAAGCTCTGCTTAATGAATCGATCTGGAGTGTAACTCGGAAATCGATTACAAAAATAACTTATTTTCTGCATATCATAATTGCAATTATCACTGATTAAACAAAAGCAGTGGGACACTTTGTTATATCAGTACACACAGAGACTTGAGGGTAAAGAGAGTTAGGTGAGTGCATTAATAAGATTTTATTTGGGTTGTGTATTCGGGTGTATGTAATCTGCGCCACCGTTGACACCGAATTTGAAATAGAATGAGATATGTAAACTGCGGCACACAGATATGTAAACTGCGCCACGGAGATATGTAGGTTGCGGCATTAGTTATAGGCGAACAAAAGTTAGACCTAATAGGCCTATGTGAATGATCGTTTCTATTCAGTAACAATGTTTTGCACATGAGGTGATGGGAGCGTAGGTTGGTACCGTTCTATGTATGTTGGTAACAAGTGTTTTATCTGCTCTATCTTCAGGTTGGTAACAACTTTTCTCTAGCGAAGCACACCAGAACACAATCTCACTAACGAGTCATTCACTTGTGTTTTACACTCTCAGAGTCCTTGTGTACATTATCTTTTAGTAGTCGCAATTTCATAGCCAGTCCTAAGTCTGGAGAAATGGGAAGGAAAATGTTAGTGCGTTAGTATGACGGTAACGCTATTTACCGCAGTTTACATATGTCGGTGACGCAGTTTACATCGTGTATGCTGGGGGAAAAGGTAGAAGTGGCGCAGATTACCTTTTCCCGTCTATTCTTTGGGGATGTTTTGTGGTAACGACATTCACTGAATTTTTACAAGGAATTGTCATGGAGAGAATGTTATACATAGTATATTATACTATGAGGCATAGGCGTACCGAGGGGGGGGGTTGGGGGTTTGAACCCCCCTCCCCATTGATTAAAAAAGGAAAATTGTATAATTTTTTAAGTCTGCCCATAAATTACTTAATACAAGTATAAAGCGTGGGAAGCTTAAAACTCGTTATTTTGCGTCTTAATTTTTAAAATTTTCCAGGGGGGATCCCCAGAAGCTTAAAACTCGTTACTTTGCGTCTTAATTTTTTAAGTTTTCCGGGGGCGGACCCCCGGAAGCTTAAAACTCGTTATTTTGCGTCTTAATTTTTAAAATTTTCCGGGGGAACACCCCCGGAAGCTTAAAACTCGTTATTTTGCGTCCTAATTTTTAAAATTTTCCGGGGGAGGACCCCCCAGACCCCGCGGATGTTATAACCCCCCCATATGGTCGGCCTGGTTATGCCTATGCTATGAGGGAAAACCTTTTTGGGCGAAAAAGTTGTGTGTTTCACTTCATATTTTCTTCACATCTTCCACTGTAAGTTGTCGGAAAATTCTTCGCTCTTAGGCCTCTGTTTTTATAATATTCAGGTTTCTGAATTGTACAGGAATACGTTTTCCTCAGAAGTACACAATTCTGTGATGAGTTTTACCCCTACAACATTCCACTGAATTTCTCCGCCATTTCAACTAGCATTATTGTCGACGATTTTAGCGCTTTTCACTTCTATGGACCTCGAAATCGTTAATGTATTTTCTTAACAGCTGATATTTAACCAACTTCCATACGTTTCTATGGTTACCGGGAAACTTAGAGTCAATATAACGCCCTCCTAAGCATAGCAGACGGCGATGGTCAATATGACGACATGCAGAAAGTTATCAAAGAATCATCCATCACGCTTTTTTGCAACTTTTTTTTTTCAAAGAGGGGGTCCTTAAATTTCTTTCATCAAAGTACTTGGTCAATAGAATACCGGCCGTAAAGTCACTTAACTTTCGAGACAGCCACATTATATTATTATATAAACTTGGGCTGGAGTAGTGAATGTTTTAAACAAGCCAAATTACTATGTTTACCAGCCTTCTTGTTTTGCCTACAATAAAGTACTATTATAGAATAGAATGCAGTAGCTTTGAACCAAGGTTACGCAGAGTGAATGTCCGGATTATAAGGGGTCACTCGAGTCATTTAATATGTTAAATAGGCCTACTACTTTATCCCACTGTTTCATTAGCTGCTTAGCTATTAATTTTATAATTTTATTGATATTGTTGTTATTTATTATTAATAACCTAACTTCTGATTCATATTTTATTTTTCACACAACCGGTACCATTAAGCCTGTAAAGGGAGTGGTATTATATGTTATGCTTAAATAGCCTACAAGCAAGATAATTATGGCTTGAAGTCGTTGTAGGCTTACAATGAGCGTTCTTTAAATCAGGATCCTTGCTAAACACAGAGTGTGAAATCTTAAAATTCAACTTTACACTTGTCGAATTTTGCTTAAATTTTGAAATGTTAATTTTTAATCCTTTATTTTATGAGATTGTTGAACTACAAAAATTAATAGAGTACTTCCAGTTATGTTCTCCTTGTACATGTTATTATTTATTTCATTGTTTTTTGTGGCATTATATGAATATTCAATAACCTAATTTATATCATTCAAGCGGTATGGGTTCAAATATGTGAACATTTGGAAACGTTATTCAATATTAATCCATTTCGGGAGGAATGGCAACATTTGCGGGGTTTTCACTTTTTTTTTCTTTCTTCTTTTTTTTCAACTTTATTTCTGTCCGTCCGGCCGTGTGCATATAAATTAACGGGAGTTTCTTTTCTGAAATTGTATAGTATTGGGAATGGATTCAATTAATTCATCGATATAGATTTAGCGGTTAGTGATGAGAGATTAACAATAGACGGATATAGGCTACTTACCAACGAACCATTTACCTAAGGTAATGCAATAAAGTTTTGAGTTATCCATTGACTGACTTCTTAAAAAACAAACGCTGTTTTATAGCATTAAAATATTTGTAACAATAGCTTTGTGTAATTTAACTGTATGATTTTGTTAACATGTTTACTCATAGTTGTATATTACCACATTTTGAAATTCTGTGTCTGTAACGTACTTATACTGTAACTATAGCCCTAACACACAGTGATAAATAGGGCTCTTATTCTTGAAAATTTAGTAAATAAATAGGGATATGGAAATTAAAGAAAAAAATCTTCTTAAAAATTATATATTGTTATAAAAATTCTACAGAATAATATTTCCGATAAGTCTTGTTTGGTATTATTTTTTAATGTTTATAGAAAGGGTCGTTAAAACGAAATATTATAGCATCATACTTTAGGGGTCAATTACCCTATTATTGATTTTAAAACCTTGCTTTCATAACGTGATATTTTTTTTGTTTAACCCTCTGGATGGAAATTCGAAACTTCAGTATACTATTTTTTTAAAACCTTAGGCCTATAACTGTGTTTTAAGAAAGACACCGGCAAACGGCAGCATAATGTACATATGTTATGTCATAAAATACAACATGAATTTTTCAAATTACATCATTCTTTCTGGTATTTAAAATATCCTAGTACACCATTACTAAACCATAGCTGGCTACTCCATGTACAAAGAATGTTAAAAGAAAGAACCAAAAAATCTAATGTATGGATATATAATAGAGACCAGAAGGAAGGGAAGATCAAGGAAAAGGTGGCTACTAGACGTAGAAAAGGATTAAAAAAATCTAACGTGAAATTCACATAACTTCCTCTGCCCAAATAAAAGTTAGCCTCTTTATTATTATGTATGACATTCTCTGCATGTAAATAGGTTGCAAAAATGAAGAGAATGTCGCTACCAAATCACATCGCACCCCCGAAGGATACATAATCCACATAAAGTATGATTCATGTAATCTCGTGAATTTTTTTACTTTAAACATGGCCAATACATTTTTCTCATTTCACATTCTGATATAGGCCTAGAATAAGAGGCAATATTGCAAACGTTTTAAGAGTGGGTGGCTTAACGTTTTAGCTCTTAATATATGCACCCCATGTGTAAAATTTAAACAAAATCGTAAGAGCTGTTTTCGAGAAAATCGCGACAAATAACATTTTCTTCATGTAAAGTCTCCTTAAAAATAAGAGAAAGTCGTCGCTAAACTTCGTGTCACATCCCCAAAAGGTACCTAACGCAAATACAAAATTTTGTTTTCTTACGATTTTCCGTTACAACATACCGTACTGCAAGCTTGTACTAAGAGTTAAAACTTCGTCAAATTTTTCTTTTTTACAAAAATTATCTGAATTGTTGTTATAAGCTAGTCATCGTTTGTACAAACTTAGCATCCCAAGTCTTGCTTTGCGAATGATAAGTTACTCCTTTGCAGGAGGCTGCAACAACTAAAGAGGATTTCTCTTAAATACGGCCTCTTATTCTAATTCAAAGTTTGAGAATAGAAAGTTGTATTGCCTTGCTTAAGGTGGAGAAAGTTACGTGAGTGCGTTATTTTGCGTAAGTTATTTTGCTTGCCCAACAAGAAGCGTGGTAGCGATTTTCTCTTACTCTTTTCTACCATTTTAATTTTACATGGCGATTTTCAAGACCAGCGTTTCTCAACCTTTTTGAATCCGAGGACCTCTAAAATGTCTAAAAAAAATTACGGACCCCTAATTTTACGTTCTGGACGCGTAAAAACACCTTCCCAGCACTTAAAACCTTTGTAAAAACAGCACTTCTTGAAAAGTCTATAGCAAATTAACACATCAAAGTAGACGGTCATTTGGCCACTACTCCAGTCAGAACGAGGTTTTTGAGGGGTTTCCCTCGTTCTTAGGCGAATGCCGGACTGGTCAATAATCCCCTCAAACAGATACACGCACTACAAATCTCTAGAATACATAACTACAAGTCACTAAAAGAAACACTCGGGAAATATTGCACATAAGACCTATCCGCACGTAGGTCTATCCTACGCCAAAATACAAAGACACAAGTACACAGCCCAAACACGTCACACCATCAACATCCCCTACGGATGTACATAAGGGCACAATAGGTATACACACATCACATATGGTTACCAAAATTTGGTTTGACCGGAGGTTTAGGCTTAATTGCTTGGCACTCCGGGTGCAAGGGTGGGCAGACAAAAAAAAAAATACCATTTTTAAAAGTATTCTATTTGTAGGCCTATATTCTTAATATTTGGGGTATTAATTATAGGTCGTTATAACGAAATACATTTTTTTTAATTCGACGGAAACACAGTTATTGAATTGGAATTAAACTATTGACAGTAAAATTATATTTTGAACAGACTTTAATACCAATTTCATAATATAATTAGGAATTATATTACTAACTTTTAATGAGAAAGTTGAGCTTGTCGCCTCTTGCAGAGTTCCTGGATGTTTGGCTCAATACAGGCCTAGGTCAAATTTAGTCGAAGATCAGCAGATACATTAAGTCGGTTTCTGTATTTTGTTTTTAGTTAAACGAGCAATGAAAATCCCTTCTCACAACGATAGGTTGTTGAAAACTGCATGGCGCCTCTAATAACAATTTCCGACAAAGTCTTATTTTTTAGGATTTTGAATGAAAGAGGGAACCATAGACGTCAGTGCATCAGGGGTTTGAAACTGTGGTTCGTAACTGCAAAAGTAAGGAAACTTGCAATATGACATGTATTTTCGAAGATTTTAAAAACTTTGACATCTAGTGTCCATATTATGTTAAAAAATTTTACTTCTTTACTTCCCACTTGCTTTATGATATTTTTAAATTAATTATGTCTGCGGACCATCTGCACCATCTTCGCGGACCACCAGTGGTCCGCAGACCATAGTTTGAGAAACGCTGTTCTAGACAATGATTCCAATACTTTTATTTAAATATTCTACATGAATTGCGTCTTATAGGCCTACTATTGTTTTTATTTCAAAACTTTCACGCAATAAATTCTCTAAAAAATAGTTTTTAGCCATTCATCCCATTAAAAAACTCAGGTTTTAAGTTTTGCCATGCAAATAACCCATCTTTGCAATAGGCTTAGACAATCTGCAATACTGCTGTTGACTCAGTTTTGACTCTCCGATTTATGTTCACAACGTTGTATTACATCTGTCCTAAATTCTCCCAGACAAAATAGATTTCCACTATTATAAAACCTGCTGTTTTCTGTGTAGGTAGATCTGTAGACGTAGTCAGCTGAATAGACAAGGGGAAGGAGTACCAGACAGACAAATAAACATAGCTATAGCGACAAGTCACTAAACAGGCCATCGACCTTAGTTTCAGACGATTTTTGGATTTGGAGAGCGGTTAAGCTCCAGTAGGCGGGAAGTAGTAGACACTCACCATTCATTCTATTTGATTGACCCTTCAACTATCAAGGGTGTGACTTGAGAGTGACCTATAACAAACATATTATATTTTCTCTGAATCGGTCATTTACCTGGTCGGTCTGCAACGTTTCGCTCTGAGGTTAAGCAGAATATACTAAGGTGGGATTCAGAATTTTATAATTTGTTATAAGAGGCCTACTGTTACTAGAGTTGCCAGCTTGTGAACATTAAAATAAGAGAGTTTAGTTCACGGAAAATTTTAGCGGGATTTTTTTTACGAAAATCCTATATTAATTGGTCGGATGGTTCATATTTAAAACGGCAACATATACTTTTACATTATAGCACATAAAACCACTTAATATCTGTATCTGTTTTTTTGTTGTTGGGATTTGAGCGACCCAAGCCGCCCGGGCCTTACAGGGCGGCGACCTGTCGGGAGAGGGATTATCTATGGATCACATACATACTTTTTTGACCAGACAAGGACATGGAGGCCTCCCGGATGAGTGATCAGCCCAATGCCGGGCCCACCTCCGAGACAACACGAACACATAGGACGAGACACACCATTCACACACACACACTCACTCCAAACAAGGGCCTAACGTTACCCGACATTTGTCTCACAGGTGAGGAAAAACCCCAGAAAAACCCCACCTAGGTACCTTGTCCCGACCAGGATTCGAATCCGGGCCCGCTGCGTGAGAGGAGCGAACGTTGGATTTGTAATATTTATATTTATTTTCCGTGTGACAATACTAAATACACGTGGGCTACGATTGGAATGTCTACTTACTATTAGATTAAACTTAGTTTTCTTTATTTAAATTACTACTTAAGTTTCTCAGTACAGTAATACTTTCATTTAGCAATAGATGCTGCAGCACCTTTAATTTTCTTAGATTAAACTTACTTAAGTTATATTTATCTACAGATACTGCAGCAGCAGCATCGATTTTCTTGTCTTGCTGTACAAATTGTAAGAACTTAATTCTTTACAATCATAATCAAAATTGATCACTATCTTTGTTCTGATTTAATTACCTCTAAGCTATTTTGATTTCTTTGATATGTCAATTTTTTCTTCATAGTTGGGAAACTCTCAGTGTGGGCATTTGAGCCTAAAATTCTTAACACAAAGCCTAAAATTGACCAGTACTAACGATATTAGTGTCAAATTGAAGTTCTCGGGGTATATAAATATAGGCTAAAAAGGCTAATCATAAATTAACGACAAAAATTATGAAAAATACGAGAGTATTTGAAGATTAATGCGGGAGCAGGAATTATCCAAAAGATAATGTTAAAATACTGAAGTCCCCTGGAGAGTTGGTCGCCCTAACTGCTAGAGTAGGATTACTCCCACAAAGTCTCTGGCCTTGAAGACTAACCCAGCCAGCGAGCTTCTCGTTACGTCTCGCTACCAAGATGCGCGGATTCGCTGCGCGTAAGATCAGTGAGCCACTGCTGGGCAGAGAGTAAAGATCATGCTGCATGTTGCCAGTGATAGAAAAATACTGTAATAGTTGAGTGGAGGGATAATGCCGCAGAGACAGAGACAGACAACACGTGCAGTGGAATAGCCAATCAGGGTGCAGCTACCTCCCCTACGCAGGAACTCTATGAACGGTGAGACTCGATCCTAAGGTATATACGTAAAAACCCAGAGACTTTGTGGAGGTAATCTTACTCTACTATCACTCTCTTATTTATGTTTTTGCTCATCCATACTACAATACGCTTAATACGTAATGCGTAACGGTATCATAATGCCACTCATGTCGAAAATGTTTTCATTTGACATCGGTGTGGTATAGATTATTATCGAACTTCAAACGATTTTGAAACCTTGAGAGTAGGAACTGAAAACTACTTAATAAATAGCCTGTATTTAAAATAAAAATCAATTCTGATCGTGCTAATTTTAATATATCAAAATGAATTCAATTCATGTTGTCAAAATCCGTTCGTTTCAAGAAATTAACCATAAGGTGGCTTCGATTTGATCAACGCCATGAGCTGCCACAGCCTGTCATTTCTTGTAGAAGACAAGAACTTGATTACATTTCTCTAATTTATTAGAGGAATAAGTTCACATTTATGTGTCATAGTTTAGTTTATATATTGTATAGTCGGGGATTTATAGAAATCCAATACTATATCAATAAAGGATGAATATGAATGAATGAATGAATGAATGATTTATTCTTGTATCTGGAGTTGTACAAATGATCACCCCTGGTGTTACAGAAAGTTTTTCACCAAAGGGCGTCTGCATACATAAAAACCCATATATCTGAAATCAGTACTACTACTACTAAATGTTTACCTTTTGTAAGTATATCCACTTACCATTTCTAACTAATTTCCCTTAAGCAGCTAATTTGTTTTTCCCATTTTATTTTGACTATGTATAAAAAATTTCCCAGTTCCTTTAGTGTTTTTGTGTTTTTTGTTACCGATAATTTTTTATATACCACTTCTTTATTTAACTTTAACATTTTTTTATTTAAAAACTTATGTCTTAGTGTTTCAGTTTCGGGACAACTTAAAATTATATGCTCTGCATCTTCATTACTAAGACATAATGGGCAACGGCCTTTCTCGAAGTTTCTTCTTGCCCCTCTAAGCTTCCATATCCCTAATCTCCACCATGCTAGCCCAGCTTTTTGTTTCTTCGAGCAATCATTCACATAATTTTCCATACCCCACATTTCCTTCATTTTGATGTAGAATACTAAAGATTTCTTTTCTCTCATTACGGCAAAATGGTTCTGCCTTTGTATATCATTACATCTTTTAATAACTATTTTTGAAATCACATTGATGTTTTTCTTAAAGGATGAATATATGAATAACTAAAACAGTCGTATGCAACTTGCCTGTAATGATAATTAAGATACTTGTATGAAAATTTTGAAATTCGCATTGTTCGATTTATAAACATACTCGTATCTTAGTAAATGCAATTATAGACTTGTTGCATAAAGTAGCCTACTATTCTAATACAGTTTATCGAATTATAGGAAGGAAGACAATGAACCTAACCAGTGGCCGCTATGGACCTATCTAGCGAAGGGAAAAGGAAACACAGGAAACACACGTATGAAGTACAAGTATCTGGAAGTCGTTGCATTTTTGGTGAGTAGGCCTATTGCTCAATTTTATAATAATTAGGGCTGAAAACCGATTAAAATTTCTAATCGAGTTAACGCTTGACTTTAATCGATTAATCGACTGATTAATCGACAAACAGGTCGGTATTTTAAACGAAACCAAAGTGTACATTTAATATTGTTTTACCCGTTTAATAACTACTACACTACAGATAATCAGAAGAAATCCTGAATTAATGAATACCATTATTAGTTAACTAGTGAAAAAATATATACAAACTTACGTTACCGGTTACTTTTTCAGCCAAGACTTGAGACACACGAGTTTCTTGACATTTTAATGTTCAAGAGACAATCTTAGTTTGTTTACAACAATACCGGCAGCACTAAAAACTCTCTCACTCGGCAATGAGAAAGGAGTTTGGTCATTTGACCCATTTCTCGAAAAACGTTTTTTCAGAATTCGACTAAACCGATTGATCGGAAAATGTAATTGATCGACGATTAAATGTTTAATCGATTAATCGAGCCGATTAATCGATTAATCGGTACAGCCCTAATAATAATATAACTTTAGTGCATTATGCAATAAGCCTATAATGGCATTTATTAAGGTACGTATGCTCGTTTCATAATTTTCATACGAGTATTTTAATTACCATTATAGGTAAGTTGTATACGACTGGTCTTTTTTTTACCATAATTAGTCTAATGTTTAAATTTTGAGATTGATTTCCACGCAAACTAACCGGCTACGCTTCAGCACGCTGACCTTCGCACCAGCTAGTTGACGTAATTCTTGTCTTCTAGGAGAGATGGCAGATTACGACGACTGTCAATTCGAAGTTTTCTTTTCCTGTTTTCTTCAAAGCAACGTAATGAATTCAATTTAATATGATATTAAAATTAACACGAGCAGAATTGATTTTATTTTAAATACAGGCTTTTTATTATGAAGATTTCAGCTGCTACTCTCAAGGTCTCAAGATCGTTCCGATCGTAATAATCCTTCACCACACCAGTTTCGAAATAGAGAACAGTGTCGAAATGAGTGTCATTATGATACCGTTACGCCACACGTAATAAGCGTATTATAGTATGATCAACAAAAAATATATTATGATCGTAAGAAAATTTCCAACACATGCTTTCGGTTAAAAAGAAAATATCCATATATCTAAAAAGAAGTTACCAACACCCAGTACAATCATAAAGAGTCAGATTAGTTTCGCCAAAGAAAAAAAAATCAAACTGTTGCTAATGGAAATACCATAACTCTAGAAATCCCGAAAATTTCAGAATCTTTTAATTTGCTATTTAAAAGGCGCTGATAACAAAAATAAGTAAATCACTTGAAACCGCGCTATCGTCTCCAAAATTCCTTAGGAACGGAAACAAAATTTCTTGTTGGGTTGTCTGATAAGGTATATTATGGGGAACTGTCAATTAATTTTTAAAAATTTCGTACGTTTATTTTGTAATTGCGAGTATTTTTACACCCCCATTTCAACATCTTCATCCCCTGAATCCTCGTATATGATTCAGTTTCAGTCAATATGACTCCGACTGGTCCGGATTTACATATTCTAATATATAAGTCACATGTATATGTAGGGGAGATCGGCCTTCGTTGTCACACTTTTCAATAAAATACATTTTTTTTAAATATTCCTATCGATTTTTTTATTTATCTAATTATGAAATCTGTTCTTTCCACTCTTTGGCATATTGAAAAATAAATTTAAAAACAAACACTGATACAGAAAGTGTTTAAATATAATCTTTAAAAAAAAAGGAAAATGTGACAACCAACCCTAGCTCTGGGTTGGTTATGACAGTCATTGTTGTTGGTGTTACATTGCAAAAAATAACTGGAATAAAAATGTTGTAAGTTCAACTGTGTGGTATTTAATACTCAGGAAAGCATTCCCATAATATAACGTCAATAGGCTTTTACTAAACTGTTAAACCGAGGGAGGTGGCCGAGATGGTAACGCCTTGGACTCGCTTTCTGGAGGTCCCTGGTTCAAATCCTGTAGTCTGTCTATCTAACATGGTTTTTTTTATGTGAATGTGCGATTGTCAAGATATAACGAATCTGTTAAGTTCTTTTGATGGTGGACGATTTTAATCCGATTAAAAAACTAGACCTTTGTTCTTTCGTAAGCCCTGCTTAATGAAGCAATCTGGAGCTTAACTCGGAAATAGATTTAAAAAAGTTATTTTCTGCATATTATAATTGCAATTATCACTGGTTTAACAAATGCATTCTGGCACTTAGTTAAATCAGTTTATATGATTTTATTTAATTTATAGAAAAGTTCTGCGTCCGTAACAAGTGTGTGACATTTAAATACAAACAGACAAGCGTCATGAAACATGGCCCAGACATCTACCGCACCCACACACCTTCGACGTGTCAATGAACAGGATTATTTATTAATTCCTACCCAGACGGAATGGATTTCCCAACTAGGGCAAATAGTCCAAGAAAACGTCATTGAACTAGATAAAGGCCAGATACATTAACTAAGTTTGTTGAACCAATGGCAAAGCGTAAAATGCTTTTATGGCGAGAAATGTCTCTCGTATATTAACATTATTTTATAATTGCCTGATGTAAAAGCATTTGAAATAGTATCTTTTAAAACGTTACTGCGTCTTTATTTGTCGTTCTATTTGGTTTTAACCTCCATTTGGTTTACCATGAATTACAACTATTCAACACGCCTTTTAAGTTACTCATGGAATGAAGGGCAAATGTAAGAATGAATTTCGTTATAAAGAAAATACTGTATAATTTATCTAAATATAATATTTTATTGCCCGCCTATGTGGTGAAGAAGTTCTCTGGATTCGAAGGACTCGGGTTCAAACCCGCCCGAGGTAGACGGATGTATCAGGATCTAAGATTTCTGGGCATGAAATTCTCCGAGAGCGACTATACTGTAAGCCGTGAGTTTCGTGTCTTAGATTTATGGCACGTTAAATAACTCTGATCCTTCATTGGAGCGTACGGACGAAATTCCAGTTATACATGATTAGATGAGCATCTGGGCGATGGATTTACCACTGGTCACTCTGTCCTCAATAGGAAAATAAGTGTAACTAAATTAATTTTCATAAATGACACTTTCTTAATCCTTCGTAAATGAAATCTCCACCATGAGATCCTATCCTTCGTGCGTGAAGTGGATACGATTCGGTCGAGTAGTTGACTGCGCTGCAGTTATTACATGTAAATGAGAAGCCTTTTTCTTCTTTCTTCTCTTTTCTTTTTTTAGGGTTCCATACTTCCAGAAGTAAGACGCAATACTTATAATGAGATTCAGATGTCCGTCTGTCTAAATGTATCTGGACCAGACATTCAGATTATCTATGCACCGTGTTTACCCCATTGAATCCATCAAAAGTTGATAATACCAGAACTTTTTTCATAATTCGGGAAGGCTCAAGTTTTAGGGTGATAAAAAAATATTTGTCCATCGAGACATCGTGTCCATACAGGTGAGAGTGATGCAATATGTAATAAGATTAAGAAATAAACAAAATTGAATTTCTTCGTTTCTACGAAGCTTTCTCTACGCTCCTGTGAATTAACCCTTTTGGGTCCGCATATATTTTTTTCCTGCTGAAGTGTTCAAGACCATATTTCGCATTATTATTTTTATTATTATTATTATTATTATTATTATTAAAAAGCAATAATAATAAATTGTACTAATTCAATAAGAACGACAGATAATTTATAATTATAAATCAATTAAGTTTCATAATTTTGGCATCATAATGTCCTCTTTTGCATTAAGAAAAAGTGATCAAATTAGATTTTTGTAGTTCAATTTTGTGGTTTAATACAGAATGAATACAATAAAACCGAAATGTGAGAAGTTGGGGGTTTCATCCGTTATAGATTTTGTCCTTCACGAAGACGTTACATCCTCAGACGAAGATGATACCTGTAGGTCATTTGATGTTACAATACGGATATGGCTCGCCGTCTAGCCTATACAGTTGATACGGAATTACAAATCATCTATTCTGTTAATGTTGTATAGGGAGGGTGAAGAACAAGGACAGCATCTACCGTTAAAGGTAGGGCAGGCATCTTTGAAGTTTTTTCTGCGAATTCATTAGCTTCCACCCTCTTCCAGACACGCGCCCTACCTCCATTCTCATAAAAAATCGTCTGTGACCCCCTTTTCCTTCCGAAACGTATCCCGCTATCCCCATCTCACCAAATCATAGCATAGGTGGTTATGACCCCTCCCAGACGACTGGAGAGAATTGCGGCATAGAATATTTTTAAGTCTAACAAATGGGTGTCTGCGATTTAATAAGTTATACGAATAACTTTTTCTTCAGGTTCTATACAAAGGTCTGGAAAGGACGCTAACTTCCCTGCTATATTTTGTCGCAGGGATTGTTGTCACCTGCTTTCAGGAGTGTATAGACACAATGTTGCACAAAGAAATCATTCCATGAAACCACGTGCTGGTCTGGAAAATTACAAAATCATCTTGTACACATGTCCCTAACTGATGCCAAAATTTATATTATGTTATAATTTTTATTATTGTTATTATCATTATGGTTGTTGTTGTTGAATCTCCAAGTACAATAAACCTTATTCTACCTTTCGGTATGCTGGGGTACTAGTTACAGGACGAATTTATGTAATTTACAGTTAGGCCTACTTACATTTTGCTTCCCATCACTTTTATCGATAACTCTTTTAACAGACTGTTGTTCAATGGATTATTAAGTTCCAGAATGGTACTTTATAAGATTGTCTGGGGGATGGGAAAATGTCTGTCCGTCTGCCTGTCTGTCTGTCCGTCCGTCTGCCCATGTGTCTGTAAGCGCGATAACTCAAATACGCTTTATCGGATTTTTATGAAACTTGGTATACGCATTTATAACGACCATTGGAAAAAGCCTATTGATATTGGACCAAATCGGTTAACCGGTACCGGAGTAAAGCCCAGTTTAGCGCCTATTTTATGGTAATATATTAGCAAGAATTTATCAAATGCAAATCAGTTCTCATTAGAACATAATGTTTTACAGTGTTCATATAGCCTACGGCTTTGGAAGTTGTCATCCAGTTAGCTATGACAAATAACACTGCCCACATATTCCTTCACATATTGTTTATTTTGCGATATATTTACATCAGAAGGGGAAACTGATTTATCGATACATCGATAACTTGTTAACAGTGTAAATCATTCGTTATTTATGATTGGCTATTTTTTAAAGGTTCATGTATCTTATCTAAACGTAACAACGTGCTTGCCTGGTGGCTACTTTTCTAACGGATATTCTTATGTAAAGTGCTTTGTTATATTTTCAGAGAACATATATATTCCTTAGATAAATAATATAGGCCTATAAGATTATTGGATTATAACTGGGTAATACGAAATCCTTGGTAATAAACAAGACAATGAAAACGATTGCTTTAGATAGAGAATGAAAGTCCATCCCATCTTGTACTTCTTATTCGGGCACGTTAACTGTTAGCACTTAAAATTCGATGCAAATTGTCCATAGCGCAAATGTATAATATATTTCAGAATGTCCATCATGTGACCATCTCCACTTAAATAAAGTCTTAATATAACTCCATCATTTAAACTGTCGTCGAGCATACAAACAAAGCAATACTTGTATTACTATTACATAGGAATTCTTAGTTTTCTGGTTTATCCAAAGTTTAGTGCTCTAGTTCAGCGTTTCTCAACCTTTTTGAACCCGAGGTCCTCTAAAATGTCTAAAAATATTTACGGACCCCTAATTTTACATCCCATTTTTAAAAGTAGGCTATATGTAGGCCTATATTCTTAATATTTGGGGTATTAATCATAGGTCATTATAACGAAATAAATCTAAATATATTTTTTAATTCGACGAAAACACAGTTAATGAATTGGAAGTAAACTATTGATAGTATAATTATATTTTGAACATATTTTAATATTTATTACCAATTTGTTAATATAATTAGGAATTATAACACAGGTTTACCGGTATCAGACACTCGGGCACCTCCAACAATAAAACCCTTGTTAAGAGAGCGCCTCTTTTAACAAATTCCGACAAAGTCTTATTTTTCAGGGTTTTGGATGAAAGAGGGAACCATAGACGTCAGTGTATCAGTAGTTCGTAACTGCAAAAGTAAAGAAACTTGCAATAGGACCTGTATTTTTGAAGATTTTGAAAACTTTGACATCTAGTGTCCATTTTATGTGAACATTTTTTACTTCTATACTTGCTTTATGATATTTTTTTAAATTATGTCTGCGGACCATCTGCACCATCTTCGCGGACCATAGGTTGAGAAATGCTGCTCTAGTTTGTTTTCAATAGAACCGAGCATGGGATCTACTCATATTCGGGCTTAAATGACTTTTGAACTTGGTTTCGTCGGGTTGGATACATCCTGCCATTGCATTTCTCAGTCCTGTAGACCTACTGCTCGAAGTTTGTAACACAACGAGCTTGGAGTAAAGTTCACAGTACTGTACATGGATAGCTATTGTTAAAAGAGCCGAGTTCAAGAAAACTAAATTTTATAGGAGAAACAAACAAAAACAAAAACACTTTTCCCCCTTTTACTCTATCCATGTAAAAGTATTGAACTCAGCTTAACTGCTCTGGAACGTGGGGAAAGTAGTGTATACCAAAGCAGTTGGGCTGAGTCCTATACTATATTATAACTATACTATACTATATTATAACTTTCTGTTATATTCAAAATAAGGATCTTATCTCAACTCACATTCTTGACAAACTTAGGTCTACCTGAAAATATTCAATTACATCCATCATAGAGAGAATAATTACAGCAGACATAGATTGTTGGGGTAAAATGAATTTCATTTTTGAACCTTATGGAACTCATAATTTAAAACAATTTTATTAATGCATATTATAATGCATATTATTTAGACTTCAGTCACTCTTGAGACTACTGCTGAAACTGATCGTAAAACTGTTTATGTCTGGTGTGTGTTAGTTTGTGGCTCTGTGCGTGTGGGAACAGTGTAGCTCGAGAACAAAAAACTTAAAAACTTAAATTATTTTTCCGGAAGATATCTTCTGAAGATGTGATAGAAGGATAGGTGACACTTTCTCCTACTCTTACTATCGCTTTACATTTAAAAAAATCATTTTCGCCATTTTCTGGAAAAGAACTCCAACGATTTTGCTTAAATTTTATGCACAAAGTACTAATACTGAGATCTACAAATTTTATTTGAAACTGTACTTTGTAAAAGTCCCCTGAAGGTTATTTTATAAGACAGTCATTGTTTGTACAAAACACAAGCGGGCAATTTTTATATAATTAAATTTATATTTATTTATTTATTTACTTCTATCTGGTATAGTTAAGGCCTTCTATTCCACTAACCAGAGTTGGATACATACAAACATAATTAATAATCAAATGTAGAGTTGGCAAAATGCAATATATTACGTTTAATTAATTATATATTGCCTAATTGACATTTAATTAAATACTGACGCTAATAAAAACAGCTATAATAAACTATAATAATTATATTAAATATTTATACAATAATTATTAGTGGTAAGTAGAAAGAATAAAAATACAAGAATAATATATATATATACAGTAGACTATATATTTAATAATATATCTTTGCATGAGACTGAAACTGAATTTGCACTCCCACAATGCTGCCTCCTGTTCTACATCAATAGTGGAACTTAAAGTGCGAAATTTTTATTACCCTTGCTTAAGTTAGAGAAAGTTATGTGAGTGTATCACACCAGATTTTTCGTTAAGTCTTCGCTATTACTCCGAACTGGCTGGACAGATATAAATTATTTTTCGCAATTGCAATCGGGGTGTTGCATTGGTCTTCCCATGTATATATTTCCGAAATATTTTTTTGTATATCTGAAATAGATCTATGTTCATAAGTTAATAATTCGTTCAGATATTCGTTTCAAGGCCACTGAATCAGAGACTACTTTGGACTATTGGAACCAACCCCTATCAACACCACGTTAAATTCTATACCCCAAAGAGCCGACATTTAACAAAATATATATTTTTATTAAAAATTAAAATATTGTAGTCCTCAATGAGAGTCACAACACAATATTTTTTATTATGTTTAAAGAAAAATGTGCTCACGGATAGGCTACTATTTATGATCAATATAATTCCTTTGTTGGTATGGTAACCATGAAAACACTGGCTGTCTGAAGATTGATCATGCCGGAGTACCACCTGACTCACTTGGATATATCATCGATCCAACTATAAGAACTGAGTCACATGAAAAACAGTTCACATGGAGGAATGTAGAATCTATGAGCCCACTATTCCTTTCTATAAGGAAAAATATAATCTAACCTCAATAGAAGTTATTGGTCTTATGGTGGGTGCAAGAGATACAATTCCTCGCCTCTTTGTAGACTTCTGCGCACGTTTTGGCCTCCATAAAGACATTATATCGAACACCTCCATTACTGCCATTAAAGGATCAATTGCTGTGCTGAAAAATCATCTATAAGCACCCTATAAGACCAATATCCTATGATTTTGATTGCATATTTTTTTCTTTATTTGTTATGTAGGGCCTACCTGCTAAATATTTATGTTCCTGTGTTATGTTCCTTTATGTATCTCTTTGTATGTATTTTATTTCCATGTTTACCAACTACTGACCGCCGGCGTGGTCTTGTGGCAAGCGTCGCTGGCTACAGATAAGTCGTCCCGGGTTCGATCCCCAGTACCTCCTCGGATCTTTCTGAGGTAGGGAGGTCTGGAACGGGGTGCAGTCAGCCTGGTGATTAAAATTGAGGAGCTACTTGATAGAGAAGTAGCGCCTCCGATCATGGAAACCACCATTAACGGCCGTGGGTTGTCGGCATGCTGACCACATTCCCCCAATCCTGCCATCTGCCTATGGTAGATGACGCAGCGGTCGGTTGGTAGGCCTTGTCCTTTCAGGGACGTAGCACCACGGAGTTTAGGTTTTTTTATCAGCTATTGTCAAGTATGCTTTGTCTAAAGGCAGCCTCTTAATGGAGGAAGCTGAAATTTTTTCTTTCTGAATAAATATTCTGGTGTCTGTATCAAATTTATGTGAATAAAAACAACTTGCAACTTCTAGTATGTCTGGAACGGCTCAATCGCTAATAGCAAGACAAATTAAGCGAGAGAAGAGGTACCGGTTTGCGGTGTTACAGAGAATCGAGCCCGTTCATCATGCGAGACGTCCGGATGACACGAACTCTGAAGCAAAAAATGTCATTTCTTGACTGGCAAGATCGCGAAATACCAGGTACTGAGGCGCCTAGCAATTGACACGTACTCTGCTGCAACATTGTAAACCTCATTGCTACAATTATGGCAAGAGTTCATGCAACTTCGTAATTCCTGTAAATCTGTTCTTTGTTTTTATTGTTCTTCCACTACAGAAGATGGCCTGAGTCAATTATTTTGCAATTCCTGGACTTACACCACTTGTATTCTGAGTGCCTCATTTCGCGGATAGATCACAGAGTTAGTTTTGTAAGTTGGTCATCGACCGTGACAGTATTTATTTATTAAGTGCCAGTATGGTACTTTATGAGATTGTGTGGTGGACGAAAAAATGTCTGTCCGTCTGTCTGTCCGTCTGTCCGTCTGTCTGTCTGTCCGTCTGTCTGTCTGTTATGGTGTACGCACCATAACTCAAATATGCTTTTTTGGATTTTCATGAAACTTGGAAAACACATTTATAATGTCCATGGGAAGAACCCTATTGATATTGAACCAAATCGGTTCACCGGTACCGGAGTAATGCCCAATTTAGTGCCTATTTTAATAGATTACTAGCTTAAAAGACCCGGCGTCGCCCGGGTTTTGTATTTTGTAATTGGAAATTAACTTATGAAGGATTTTCAATTTTAAATTCTAGGTCCTTATATAGGCATTTATAATTTGAAATAGGAAGAACGACTTATTACACTCAAACTATTCCCTCAGAAAACGCTTGATATAGTTTTTTATGGCTCATAGAGGATCTAGAATTTTGCATCCCATCGCTTGTACAGTGCACAGCAAGCATGGTAGAGGTTTAAATAAGAAGAAACAGAAATTCCTGTAACATAAAATTGTAATATCGAGGCGGGAAATTTCCCACTCTTATGTTACCACTAGCTGAAAAGGCCCGGCGTCGCCCGGGCTTTGTATTTTTTAATTTGAAATTAACTTATGAAGGACTTTATGTATGTAGAACTTGAAATGAAGAAAAAGATTTATCACACTCAAACTATTCCATCAGAAAACGCTGGATATAGCTTTTTATGGCTCATAGAGGATGTGGAATGCTGCATTCCGTTGCTTCTACACATCATGCTTGGGAGGGGTTGAAATAAGAAGAAACACAAATTACATAAGATTGTACTGACTTGACGGAAAATTTTATTTCTCATTCTCATGTTACTATACAATCGTTTCGGAGCTGAAATAAAAGAGAAATGAAGTATCACTTTCATACTTTCCTCCCCTAGAACCCGGGACATAATATACTGCGAGCATAGGACTTAAAATGTTCCATCCCATGCTTAGGGCCTATGATAAACATCCCTATTTCTCAACTAATACAAAGCCTACAGGTATGGATAACTTATCAGCGGAAAGGATTATTTACAGACTTCTGATATAGCATACTCACACACTTAAGTTGTCCCTCTTATTCTACATCAAAATGTGAAGTGAGTAAATATTTCTTATGTCGAGGGTAGAGAAAGTTATGTGACTACATCACACTGTGCTTTATTTTCGTGGATTTCATTTTCAGTAATTATTTTCGCCAATATATTACATCGATGGAATCATAAATCGTTAAAGTCCAGCATTAGGCTATATAGTTGCCAAGGCCCTATGTAATCATAGTAAACAATTCACTGTTGCCATGTGAACTAAACAGCAATTCATTTTTTCAGTATAAAATTCTCAGAAATTATATAATTTTCAAGGGAAGGGGTATTTTGTTTGAATTTTAATGTTGACCGCTATACTTCCCGGGCTTAACTGGGTATGTGTGCAAAATTCCGTGTAAATTGGTAAAGAAATGTAGATTTGTATAAGGAACAAACATACATACATACATACATACATACCCACAAACACACATTCGACTTTATATATTAGATATTAGATAGGCGCCATAGCTCAAATACGCTGTATCCGATTGCCACGAAACTCGGTATACCCATTTATGACGCCCATGAAAAGTGCCCTATTGAATTTGAACCTAATCTGTTGACCAGTACCGGAGTAAAACCCAATTTAGTGTATATTTTAAAGGCGCAATAATTCGAATACGCTTTTTCGGATTTTTATGAAACTTCGTACACGCATTTATAATATCCATGGAAAGACGTCTATTGATATTCGACCAAATCGGTTGGCCAGTACCAGAATAATGCCCAATTTAGTGTATTTTATGTTAGTATATAAGAAGTCGCGATAACTCAGATATGCTTTATTGGATTTTCTTGAAACTTTGTATACCCATTTATAATGTACATGGGAAGACGTCTACTGATATTGGACCAAATCGGTAGACCGGTACCGTAGTAAACCCCAATTTAGTGTCTATTTTAAAGACACGGTAACTCAAATACGCTTTACCGGATTTTTATGAAACTTGGTATACACTTTTATAATGTCCATGGGAAGACGTCTATTGATACTGGATAAAATCGGTTGATCTGTTTCGGAGTTATGCTCAATTTAGTGCCTATTTTATGGTAATATACGTATTCGAAAGAATTTATTTAAAAAAATGAAAATCAGTTATCTTGACAACATAACCTTTTGTTTTACTGTGATTTCTAAGGCTTTGGCAATTAAAATACAGTTAGCTATGACAACACTATTGCTTTAAATGCGCTTGTCCCAAAACTGACCCAGGTGGCTGAGATGGTAACGTCTTGGCGTCACATTCTGGAGTTCCATGGCTCAAATCCCGAAACCGGCCAATTTAACTTTTTTTGTATTCTGCATATCATAACTGCAATCATAACTGATTAAACAAAACATACTGGCACTTTGATATATCAGTTTATCTGATTTTATTTATTTTATATATTTTTTTATATTTTTAAAATTAATTCACCTGTGTTTATAATCCATTCAGCTTCGAGGCCATCAAGAGTTGAAGACCTGTGTCTATACAGTAGGCCATTAAACTATTGATTGACAATTATTTTCTATTGTTGGTAAACTTTATGGAGTAAATTTCAACTGATATTAATTTAAGTGGATATGATATAGCGAGATTGATTCATGATATGTAAATATCCAATTCCGCATTCGTCTTTACGACAGGAGAAACAATGAAAAAACCGATGTCAAATTAGCTGGCCACAGGATTTGAACCTGGAACCTCCCGAATGCGACAGTTTTGATGTCATGGATATCGGCGTAAAGTATTGGAGAAAATTTCGGTAGTGAAAAGAATCGTACATTGAAACTGAAACTGAATTAATTTTGAAAACTATTCCATAGATTTGGGTAATTAGGCCTATTGTAATACTGAACTATTTTCCAAACCGATTAATATAAGATGTCTTAGAGATACATTATTTATTTAAAAATGTACAACACTTCAAATTCTTTAAAATTGACATTTGTCACATTGCTGAAGAGTAACTAATATCAGTAGGCCTATAGTGGTAACATTGTGACAATGATAATATTATATAAATAGATTAAAGAATAATGATTAGGCTTTAATCATGTATAAGGCTATTCCATAGACGCGTGATACCATTCCACAATACATATGTTGTTACTTTGAAAGTGTTTTGTGCTCTATATTTTAAAAATGGTTCTTCTTATGTCATAATATCATATTATCCTTAATGAGTTTGATACAGTTTAGTTATATGGTTATGGATGAACTTAATATCTACAGTAGTACAGAGCATATCGAATAACCTTTTTTAAAATATTGAATGCAAAATAATATGAAACTAGCTGAGAATTTTCAATATTTTTATGGCTGAATTACTTAAGTGAAATTCACACGTGAACCAGTGGCGTAGGGAATGGGGGGAGGGGGTGTACAGGGGGTCCGGACCCCTCCCGAAATCAAAACCTAAAATTCTATTTTTGTATTAGATTAATGCTGTAGTTATTTAAGCTCCATTTTGTCAAATATTTTATTATTTTATTTAATAATAAAATATTGAATTTGTATATGTAGGCTTATCCATATGTTAATTATTTAACTTTTCTTATAAATAGTAATGTATTATAACGATTGCTTGTTTAAGTTGGCATGTCTTAGAGTATAGTAAACAAATTTGCTAACTAGTTTTTCAGTGCTAAAATAGCGTAAAATGTGATTTTCATTAGTTCAATATTTAAAAATTTTCCCTTTCTTGGGGATATTCCATACCCTCAAACCCCTCAGCATCTTCGACCCTCCCCGAAATTATTTTCTGGCTACGCCACTGACGTGAACCTTAGATTTTTATATGAGGAATCCACAATCGATAAATATATTAGGCTACAACTTACTCCGTCAGTGGAAAGATAAGTTTTTCTTATCGAAATGTCCTAAAGTGTAGGGAAAAAGTTATTGGAAACACCTTTTACATTATATTATCATTGGCAATCAAAAAATACTTTATAGCTTCATTTACTCATTTGTGAAGAAATTTAAATAGCAGATGACAATTCCGGGGTGCGCGGGCAAAAAGAGTTAAGTCCACTTTCTTGTTACTGACAATTAGAGTGACTTAACACACTATACCAGCCCAACATAGCTTTAGAGGTGGATAAACCCATGAGGCACACATCCATAACTACCGTACAATTTTGATTATGACTTACTGGACTTAACACAAATGTAGATAACATTTTTATCTATAACTCTATGGACATATCTCAATTTTTTAGGATGGTGGACTTAACTCTCTTTGCCCGCGCACCCCGGTATTAAAGAATTAAGTAATAGGTTACATAAATTTTATTTGTAACTATGAGATTAGAACAGAAAATCATATAGTGCATTTTGTGTTTCATTACACTATTACATCATCTGTTAATGTTTAATTATACATATTTTTAATAGAACAACACCGAGAACGAGTATAATTAAAACCAGGCATTGCTGCTATAGTACAGCTGGGTTTAGAGTGGACGAGTTCCGGACTTCTACTCATTAAATTCTGTCTTCATAATGCAGGGCTGTGCCAAAGGAAGAAATTAAAGTAAACAATATATAAAAACCGATGCCCTCGTTTAGAGATTGATATGATGTATTATTTAATTAGAAATGGCCATTCTCGGTCATCCATTATAAGTCTTGAACTGTCTGTGATTTAAAACTTAAATGGAATTAATAGAACAGACGAACCTTATAAGACCGTAGACTGCACGAGAATCGAACTCCAGACGTTACTGTTGCTGCAGCTACCGGAAATGATTCATTTCCAGTTAGCAAAACAAACAATGAATGTATGTCTAGTCTAGGGGTAGACAAGGTCAATTTATGCTATGAGAAAATCGCATGATAAATTCTGTGAAGAACGTTACAGCATGAGCAGAAATCTAAAATAGCAGTCATAGTCCAGAAAACTACAGCGTGGCGTGTGGGAAAGTGTAGAAGTCTAAAGGTCAGAGACAGATAATATGCAAAATTACTGAGAGTTAAGCTTTTATTTCATGTGAATATATTCAATTCTGATGGCTAATGCTAACAATAGCATCCACTAAACCCTCATTAGTGCTTAATTTTTTAAACTATTAATAATTTGTTTTTAAAACAGTAGGTAGAACTAAAAAAATATTTTAAAAAATGGGTGCACATATTATTCAAACATTAAACTGTAAATTCCTAGTAATCAAAGTTTTTAATAATTAAGTAAAAATCGAAACTAGTCCAGCCGAATATTGGTAATAGGGGCCGGATTTTATGTTCTTATATGTAAGAATGCAGCAAACTATACATAGGCCTAATGTGTTTACAAACATGTTTTGTCTCAGCAAATGTGTCCAAGATTCAAATTCGGGATGGTTTTTTCGCACTTAATTTGTCCAACTAATAAGACAGGTGTGATTTAGCTATAGCTGATAGAATCGAACTTACCGACTTACAGAAAATGTTACAAAGTATTATACTGCAGGTTAACGTCATGGTCTTCTTGAACCGTCTTAGGTATTCTGGACCTGACGTTTCGCCTGCATGTGTGGGGTGCATCTTCAGAGGTGTCTGCTGAACTTGTAAGCCTATAGTGACAGTGACACACAAAGTCCAATAGTCTACTGCTACATGAACGAGATTAATAAAGCACATTTCAAAATTAATTATATGTTTAGGTATTTTCCTCGCTATTTGTCTATTTTTGTTTTCCTAGAATGTTCTAATAATATAGTAGTCTAATTAGTAGTAAAATATATGCGTATAGGCCTATCGGTGTTACCATCCTATACATTTCATTCAATGATGCATTCTGAGACGTGTTATTATTTCTATTTTAGCATAAATTATTTTTTAATTCACTGTTCTAATTCACTACAACAAAAAAGTGTGCAGGTTTTTAAGTTCGATAAAATAAATTATTCTCTCCATAGAAGAAGGATAATAAATACAAGCAAGGATTTAAATTTATGTTAGTTTTAAAACTGTTTAATTTTTTAATTTCAATAATATTTATATGATAAACATATTCGATCCTTCTAGGATAGATGTCCCTGAGAAAAAGATGAAGGATAAAAAACTGAAAGCCTAGTAGGAAGCGCACACAAAATTATCATTATAGCCTACGATATCGGTACTAAAGATTTCTTTCCTTTCATTTTTAAATTTAAAGATAGTCTATTTGATTTAGTTGGCTCTTTTATAATTTATTTATAATATTTACTGTTTCAGTACTTTTAGATCCAACATTTTAAAAATATTGCGGTTCAGAGAAAACAGAAAAACCATTTTATCTAGTGCTACAGTCAAGGTTTTTTGCTCCTTATTTAAATTAATTTTACTTTTATATTGATTATCTGTTATAACTACAAATTCGTGATAGTTAATTTTATTAAATAAAAACAGATAGGCTTAATTTATTAAACATATTTTGAAATATTTTTATGTAATAAATTTAGTAACATTAGAAAATTAGAATCAACTTTAAATATCTTTCCCATCCAATTATACCGAATTACATTAGAAATCGGACCGATCTTAAGGAAACTAAACGTAGAATAAATATTGGAAAAATAACAAAGAAGTACAAATGTATGTCTCAGAATTTTATGAACATGTATAAAATAATGTCTGCTCCATTTTTTAATTTTCTGTTCCTAATATTTTAGTGCACCTAGGTAAGATGTGAGTAATTTCAAAGTAGAAACGTTTAAATTAATTAAATATGTGGGTTCTAATATCTGCAGAGTTAAGAAGTAATTTACCAAGTTCTCTTATACTTGTATGCAAATTAGATGCTATGAAGTTTTTTTTATCTCATTATCCCGGTAAAGGAAATCTTTAGTGAACCGAAACCCCCGGTTTCTTTAGAAGCAAATTAAAGGCATTCTTAAGAACCCCACACTTGCAGTTTATTCGCAGTGTTTGCTCCAGAAGGACGCCGAAAATGAACTATTCTAAAAGTTGAAAAACGTAATATTGAGTTTGTGGTAGAGTTGGAAATCACAGGGGTAGTTCTAAAACTAAGCAATAAGTGTTCCTAAAGTTTTGTGATTCAGGGCTATGGAAAAAATAAAAATAAAATAAAATGAATTAACATATTTTTTAAATGTGTTTATTGTTCTTATTAAAATGAAATTTAAAAAAGTCTGAAAATATTAAAGTGGAATTAAAAAAAAATCGTCTGAAAATGGTAAAAAAAAACTAAAATAAAATTATTTTATTGTGTTAAAAAAACTAAAACAAGGTTTATAAAAACCTAAAAATCCGCACCCTAGTTACTATGTTTAGCTTGTTTTTCTGTTGTATTTTATTATTATATCAATGTCCGAGGCGGGAATCGAAACCTGCACCGGCTAAGGAGACCGGCGTGGTTAAAGAGTTCCGAGAAACAGGTCGTAAATTCTTTAAAATTATTATTGATTCAGGATTAAACAGAAGGCTAGGTAGGGCTAATATTGAATTACAAAATATACTACATAGTTGGTGTACAATTATGTAAAAAAGAAAGAAAAGAAGCCACGCCAGGTTAGAGCCGAAATCTTCCTCTCAACAGATGGGAGCAGCTTAATGATGCGTTCGACTGCTCACGCTCGTAAAGCTGTCAATGGCACTTCATAACTACTGTAATTCAGGCGATTTACGACTCTGTTAACACACCGTAAATACAACAACATTGCCCAAGTCGTATTTTTTTGCTCCTTTCTTTGGCATCTTACGAGCTGAAGACTGAAATAATTGAGTCACTACACCGAATCGTTAAGATACCAGTCAACGTTGCAGTCAAGCAAATGGAGTACAAGTTGGGTTAGGAAGTTTATAATATTGTACATTTTACAGCAAAACGTTATGATCATGGTCGTCCGGAAGGGGGGCAGGGAAGGGCCTCCCGTGGAAATTTTGTTTAAAGAAAAATCTATATAAACTAAGTGACTAAACTACTAATGTGAAGTGAGGCTTAAGTGTCCACATACTGTAGTATTTAAGATATGAGCTAGTAATTACTTCCCCCAAACTTGAAATCATTTATAGCCAAAATTATATTATAATGAAGGCTAAGCAATAAACGTATTTAATTTTATATGAACAGTACCTGTGAAATTGTAAAGGGTAGAAACAGACTTGTAGGCCTAAATGTACTATGTATATAAGATTTTTCTTCGTAGGCTCTCCGTAATCATAGGTCTAACTACAGCAGGCCTAATTCAAATATTTTATTATTATTATATTATTATGATTATTATTATTGTTATCATTATTAAAGTGGTTGTAGTAGTAGCATCATCATGGTGGTGGTGGCAGTAATTTGTTCATGGCCAAAATTTCTGCGGACGCCCATAGTTATGATCTTCATTGAAGTTGGGTTAAGAAGTTGTGCCAATCAGGGATCGAAACCGCGATCTTTCGGTAATAAAGTAAAGTATTCCCTGTACAGGCCGTCGAGGCCCTTATGGTTCCAGAAGGTGGAGGTTCCCAAATTTTAGACGAGAATGTAGTAAGCTTGTCAGCCTTACTCACCGGCCCCCTTTAACCCCAGGATTGCTCTTGGTACTCATTTCTATTGGAGGCTGAGTCGACCCCAGGGTCCTAGTGCCAACCAGAAGGATTAAGCCAATTGAAAAATCCCAACGACCCCATCAGGGATCAAAACCGCGATCTTCCGGTAATACGTCTTCTTATTCTCTATCAGAATGTGAAGTGAGAAAGTGCTATTGCCAGTACTATAAGGTAGAGTCAGTTATGTGATTTTAACTGAGTTGAAATTTGAAGGTGGGATAAATTTTAATGTAGAAATACTATCTATTTTTCGGTATCTGTACTGTTAGTACTAGACTACATTATGAAATTAGTTTTGGAATATAATATTAAAATTGAATCCATGATTAAATTTTGAACGAACTCACTCGTTCCTCACTTTTCTGCATTTTTAAATGAATTTAATAAAGTATGGGTACATATAAACTAAGTTAATAAGTGTGCCTCACAGTACTGCATATGACATAACTTGTCTGTCAGTGAGGTAGACCATTAAGGGCTACAAGTCATATGAGAGAGGTTCCATCTGGCGCTGTGAAGTGAATTCTTGCTTCGCTCAATTGGCACGGATAGCCAAAGGTCCTGGGTTCAAATCCCAGTGTCAGAAGAATTTTTCTCCTATAATATTATCTTCTAATTTTGTACGAAATTATTACACGATATTATTACGAATATATTATCACAGTATTATAAAAGAATGTTATTAAAATTTTATTTCTAATGAAGGTGACATCACTGTTTTGCTGGAAACAAGTTTATTGCTGGATAAGAATGATTCTATTGTTACTGTGTATTGCTTTTGGAACGAAAGGCTAGACGCCTGAAATAATACCTGGTTTACCTACTATAATAATGTTGAGATGGCTTATAGAACACACCCTGATTCCAAAGAAATTGTGAGATATATGTTTTGCTTGTAAACGTAGTCTACAGACATGGTACTGACTCAGATACACACCAACTTCGGCCAGAATCGAACCGACGAACATAGAAATAGGAACTCACCTCAGTGCCTAACTAACTGTTCTGCCCAAGCAAACCCTGCAAAAATAACATAAAGGTAAAAAAAAAAAACAAACAAACAACCAAACAAAACAAACTTCTCTAATTGCGGACGCTGATGACGCGTTTCTCCTTTTCATAATTGTCCAGCTGTTCATCACACCATAAAAGCAAATAGCATTATGAAATTAATTATAATAATTTATTTCGATCCCTTATTATTGCAAGATGTTTAATGGCGTGTACCACAATAAAATTCCCGAACTTTGACATCTTATCCGCTGAATGCATGCAATCGCTACGCTTCAAGACTTTTAAGTGATCTACATTAATGTCATGTTAAGCAATCTAGTGCGTGTCTGTAACACATCACTGATATGGCCGAACATATCTATTGAAGCTCATTTAATTGGCTTTGATCTGATACTTTGGGTCAACTGATATTCATTCTACTAGCAAAAATATGGACCTGTTCCACGAAATCGTTAATTTGAATTTCAAAACGATGACGCAAAAGTGCGTAGTTTTGCGTTGTTGATGAAACATATAGACGGTTCTGAGAACACATCTACTCCAGCGAGGACATCTGAAAGAGGAATCATGTATTCAAAAAGACAGCGCTTCAACAAATCATTTTTAGGTCAGGCTATGATATTGATAGTTGTTACATTCTACAATTTATCAAGGTAATGCCACGAGCGGTCTACCGCAGTTCATTCGTCTCACGCAGCGGGTTCGAATCCTGGACGGGACATTTACCTAGGTTGGGTTATTTCCGGGGGTTTTCCTCAACTGTGAAGAACTGTGGGTAACTTTAGGCCCTAGTGGTTCCCGGATATCATCTGGTCGTCCTTGTTCAGACTGAATGTGCGTGTAAATAATGTGTCTCATCCTGTGTTCGTGTTATCTCGGAGGTGGCCCCGGCATTGGGCTGATCACTCATCTCCATGTCCTTGTCTGGTCAAACATGAATGAAGTGATCCAATAGATAATCCCTCTCCCTATAAGGCTCCGGCGGTGTGGGTCGCTTAAACGTACTTAATAAGGAGAGGTAAAACTAAGGAAAAGAAGAAAAAGAATTCCACGAGTGACTTGGAATTTATCTAGAAAAGTCCCAAGTCACGAATAGCATTTAAAATGAACAAGTAACGAATAAAATTAATAATCATTAAATAATTAATAAAATATATTGAAATTATTTATTAGAATAGCATCTTAGGTTGAGACAATACTATTAAAAGGCATTCTTGACATACATATTAATCAATGTGGCTTTGTTATAAAGAAAAATTGTGCATTGCTAAAATATTCCAAAACTACCCGCATATTTAACGCCCTCAGAACATCAGACTTATACTTGAATGTGTGCACAACAGCCGACGTTTAGGTTATGTTGGGGACCTAGGTTACTTGATTTTAGCAATCATGAAATGGTTTTAAATTGCGGTCATAGGCTTCGTACGGTTGCCATGGAAATTGTTATCTTCATTTTCCTTGTAAAACCTTAAAATGGCGTTTTAAGACGAGCACTATCAAACGGGCAGAGACAGTAAAATTCTGACCATAATAAATGAGACATACAGCTAATACTAGGCCTACTCAGGTGCCATTATCAAGTCCATTCTTCTCAGTGACTCTTTTGTTAGTATAAATAAAACCGAAGGGACCAGTTATCAATGTTTCTCAGATTGGTTCTAGTATCGAAACTCAATGGTAGAATAATCCAGTTTAATTTGACAGCTGCGTGTCTTATTATATTATGTCTAGAATGGGAAAGAATTTTTGCATTCGAACCCATCACATAGTTTGGTCTTGAACGGATAACCTTTAAAATATTAGGAAATGATCGGATCATGTGATGTCAGGGCTAAATTCCTAGCAGACGAACGGAAGATGTTGGTCCAGACAGTATGTCAAATTATTTGACCATTTAACTTCCCTGGTGTTGTTATTGCTGATCATTCAGAGCATTTTCAGAATCATTTCATGGTTCATTTTCGCAAACGTTATACTCGTTTATTAAAATACATCAAATTTCTAATGTTCTAATTCGCACTTACTTAATACCCTAGGTACGAGGGTGGATCCAAAAGTGACGCACAATAATTTTTTTTACAAAAAGTTTAATAGGTACAATCACAAACAAATGCTCACATGAAGGGACATCTTCTGCCTATTTTTCTATATAGTTGCCAAGTTTCTCAACACAATTCTCCCATCGTGATACCAGTTTCAAAATACCCTCTTCATAGAAGTCCGTTCGGTTGGAGTATAGCCATCTGCGAACTGCTGTTTTCACTTTTGCATCTGATGCAAAGCGTTTAACGGCCAGGAATTTCTTCAGTGAGGTGTAGTGCGATTTTTATGGGCTAAAGAGCATAACCCGAGTGAAATTCACAGGGACATGAGTGGCGTATATGGGGACGACTGTATGGACCATGGACCGTAGCAATGTCTACAGGTGGTATGCATTCTTCGAAGATGGCCGTGATAACCTTTCATTTGTTTGGTCCCATGAAGAAATTCTTGGCCGGTAAACGCTTTGCGTCAGATGCAGAAATGAAAACAGCAGTCCGCAGATGGCTACACTCCAACCGAACGGACTGTTATGAACATGGTATTTTGAAATCAAGTATCACGATGGGAGAAATATGTTGAGAAACTTGGCATGTGTGCATTTGTTTGTAATTGTACCTATTAAACTTTTTGTAAAAAAAAAAAAAATTGTTCGTTACTTTTCGATCCACCATTCGTACATAGGTATTATTTAAATGGGGAGTTTTGAGCATTAATAAATGTTTCGATTTTTGAGGTCCTTTTGAAGAGCATAGCTTAAAAAAGTAACGTATAAAAACAAAATTTTATATTTGAACTGTAAGCAAGATGTTAACGATTTTCTCTCTGTCTCTCATTACCACTTCACATGAAGAAAATTTGGTATTTCGTCAAAGCTGTTAGAAATTTTAAACACTTAGGATCAACAATCCACGAAGGGCAGTGGAGATGGAATTCGAAGAGGGCCAGGATATCTAGGCTGGAAAGGAAAAGGAATAAAGAGGTAAGAGAAATAATGGAAATGGAGGAATTAGTTGCTGAGAAAATCGAAAAACAAATTTTGTCATGGTAAGGCACGTTGATCGCCTGCTTGGTCTCGTGGTTAGCAACGCTGACTACGGATCCGCAGACTTGGGTTCGAACCCCGGTAGCTCCTTGGATTTTTCTTAGTTAGGGAGGTCTGGAACAGGGTGCATTCAGCCTGGTGATTCAAACTGAGGAGCTACTTGATAGAGAAGTAGCGGTTCCGATAACGGAGACTATCATTAACGGCCGTGGGTGTCTGTATGCTGACCACATGCCTCCCCAATCCTGCCATCTGCCTATGGTAGATGATGCAGCAGTTGAAAGGTAGCAACTGGCAATCGGAGAAACCCTCAAAATTAGAGTAATTTTTTTAACCAATCTACCAGTTTTGTATAAAACAAATTTAAAATTACTAAGACCTCATGCTTTTATTTGAAATGTTTCTCGTACACACATTGTCTCAACGGCATTTATAACACAGCCGTTTTTAACAGAGTTTGCGGGGTAAGTCTTGCATGGCAAGAAACACTATTTTATTTTAGTCTGACTGTGAAGTAACTGATCAGTGATTCTGATTAGTAATATTACACTTCCCACAATGTGGCTACAGACTCTTAGTAGAAACGTGATTCGAGAAAATCCTATTGTTTCTTAAAGTGGAGAATATGACGTGTGAGTGTTTTACGTCACTTTTTTGTACTAAGTATTTATGGTAAATAAAAAATAAATAAAAAATTATGAGCCTCCTTGTTATTTATAAGGTTAACAAAGATTCCATGGCAATCCTGATAGTAGTTATTGTATGTAGATTCAAATACGGATGCATTTAGGGTACTGGCTTTAATTTGGGTGGCAATACGTCCGACATTATGGCAGACCGTGGGGTTTTGAGCTAATTGTCCTCCATCTGGGACTAACTCATGCCAGACACAAGTTCATTCTCGTCTTTGAGGTTGAACCACACAAAAATGGTTTTCTGTGATAGTTGCAGCATGGAAAACGAATAATACAGTCCGTCTGCAAATGTAATCGGTTAAAGTGAAGCTCCAAATCTACAAAAAATTATCCGAAAAGTGTAATAAATTTCTCTGCAGCAGACGACTTGTGGACGGACACTGGTAATACTAGGGCCCAGATTCTTAGGTTTTAAACTATGATAAACTATGGTATTTTGACATAATTATCCGTTTCAGTGTCATGACAGTCACATAATTCAATCTTATAACACCTAAAAATGACTAAATAAAATGTTAGAATCTAAAAATGCTTAAAACGGCTTTTTAAATTAAAATACATGAAATATTTAAACTAATAATATGTAACTAATCTAATTATTATTGTTCTACTAAGAATTACTGTTTTTAATTTCTGCCTACATTTTTCATCTTGATCTTTGTTGCCAGTACATTATTTTGTAAGAGAAAAATATAGCTTTCCATTTGGTAACCCATTGTCCCGGAAAAAAAAGGTAATCGGTAGTGAACCAAAATCCCTGGTTTCTTTAGAAGAAAATTAAAGACAGTCCTCAGAAGCTATACGCTTGCATTTTATCCACAGTGTTTGCTCAACAAGATGCCGAAAGTGAAATATTCTTAAAAGTGGTTGATTAATTCAAAAAGTTATTAATTAGGAAAGTTCTTATTGAGTTCATGTGGTGGAGTTAGAATGACAGAGGTAATTCTAAAATGTTTTCTATAAACTGTGGAAAATAAAGCAAAGAATGTTCATATAGTTTTGTGGTTCAGTCATGGAAATTGTAACTGAAAATAAAATTAATTATATTTGTTTTTTAAATGTGTTTGTTGTATGTTTATTGTACGTATTAAAGTTAAATTTATTTTTAAAAGGTCTGAAAATGGTAAAAACATTAAAATAAAACTATTTTAGTACCAGTATGTTTAAATACTAATACGAGGATTTATAAAAACCTAAAAGTCCGTAGCAATAACTTAGCCTATAAAAAATGGATATTCACATTCACACTTAAGAAATCTTTATGTCGTTTTCACGTAAATAATTTCATAAATCTTTACAGTTGAGTTTGAAGCAATTTGAAGTGATGCTGTGCCTTAAGAGTTAAACAAGCAAAAATGTCGCAATTTCGACTTAAATTAGGATCTCGCCACATGCTCTTCGTTTTAAAAAGTTTTGGAAGGGGCCATCCTAGTTTCGGACACTTCAAACCCTAACGTAGGCTACTCACACGCCAGACGAATGATGGAAATAAATTTGTTTGCCACTTTCAGATCATTTTTATTTTGCCATGTGTACGGTTGTGAATTATTTATTAATTATTGTAAACGTATTAATGTAGACGGAGTGTCGCGCCGTCTAGGTTATCGCGTCATGGGTACCTTGTTCTGCTACTGCTGTGCGCGAAAACGGCATAAATCCCATGTCACAGGAAATGTTTCAGTTAAAGAAAGCGGAAGACCTATAACATTTATATTGTATAAAGTACTCACAGAAACAGGATATTATCATAATTTTACTACATATGGGGTGTTACGAGAAAATAGGAGTAGATACCAAAATTATAATAAAACTTCTTGTAGTAATTAATTAATTTATTCATTTCAGATAATGAACGAGACTACTGAAAGTTCCTATTTTATATTTATATTCCTAAATAAAATATTACAGTTATTATAAGTTGTGTGCCAAGGGAAAAGTATATATGTTAGCATTTACATGAAGTTTCTTGAATATTATAAGCATTATAAGCATATTTTATTAGAGTGTAATAGTAGATTTTATTCAAGTCTTGAATTTTGAACTCACTTGGCGGGGTAGGAGCAGAAAGTTATAATTATTACAAGTGAATATAATCTATACTATCCCATGTCATAGGCTATATTGTTTTAATCACTACCAACGAGACTTTAATTCAACGATATATATATTCATAAAATGTAAAATTCCTTTTTTTGGATATTACTTCCCAGATATGTAAACAATATATCGTACTTTGTCTTTTCCCAATCTTAATATTGTGTCCTCCTGGCCAGAAGACGGAATCCTCCGGGAATTGTGACCCACTGAATGTCATTATTGAGATATTTTTTAAAGTATGCATTTTTGTTTACCTTTTTTACCAAAATAGTGTACCTAAAATATGTAGCATTAATATTAACCCACGTAATTTAACACTATTAATAATAAGCATTTTCGCCAGTACAACGCGGGATTTCCGAAGAGAGGAAAGGAAGTTGTGTTACCTAAGTTTCTTGCCAACCTGGCAATATACCAAAAAAGTACTGCTGTAATATTTTTGTAACTTTATATAATTTGATGTGGTTCAAATCCAAAATTGAATTGAACTAGCTCGACTAAAAACCATTCTCCATTCCAGGTATTTGGCGCAAATAATTTGCATCGGTTATAAACAATGAAACCAAAAGACCACAATTCTGAAAATAAATTCTTGTTTCATGAATATATCGCCGTGAGTGATAGGCAACTTTCCTTGCTTCACTGCATTGCCAATCCCAAGATGCAGGCGTATGGTCTAGATCTAGAATCAAGCTCAAGAGATAGGCTCGGATTTTTATGGCACTGATATCCAGAAATACACAGTCATCACAATAACATTATTAATGATTATACCACGTGTACCATTCCGAAACTATTATTAGAGTTCTCAAAAAATTTCGGCCTGCTCAAAACCATCCTACAGTTCAGCTGCGGAACTGAAAGGTTCTATCGCCCATTTTCGCAGCAATACACGTGGGCCTTGACTTCTGGTTTTTATTTTTAAGTTTCACTGTTATGATTTGTTTATTCATGTTTAATGTTTCACTATTTATTTAATCTATGTTTTATACTGTGAACATAATATATCCATTGTTTCTGAGTTCTAAAATTAATGGAGTGTGACTCATTGTCAATGACAGAAAGAAATGTAAATAAATAAAAATAAAATTATGAAAAAAATAAAATAATACTGTAACAAATATAACAGAAACTTTGCCTTTTGAAGTAAAACTTCTTTAGTGGCGGTAGAGGGTAAATCGGGGAAATCAGTCACACTAAAACCGTCACGAAATCAGTCACAATCAGTCACACTAAAACCGACTTGTTTCGGTACGGACTGCACAGAAAACAATCAACTCAATGATTAGGAGTAATCAAAGGAAATTTTTCAGACCTTACTTCCTCAATGGCAATAGACAATTCCTAAGCAATCCAGAGGTATATTATCTATTTTATGGAACCCGGACGTTCATTGCCGCGCAAATCCAAAATTAAAACATACAAATTTCCAAAATTAAAAAAAAAAAAAAAATTAAAAATTAAAACATCCAAAAATAAAAAATTTAATAAATAAAAAATTCCAAAATTTAAAAATAAAAAAACCAAAATTGAAAATACCAAAATTGAAAAAATCTAAAAATCCAGAATTAAAAAAACTAAAATTTAAATTAAAAAATCCAAAAAATAAAAAATTCAAAGAATCCAAATTTAAAAAATTCAAAGATCCAAAATTTAAAAATCCAAAAGTCCAAAATTAAAAAATTAAAAAATACAAATTTTTAAAATTTAAAAAACAAAATTAAAAATTATAACATCTAAAAATAAAAAAATTAACAAATAATAAAATAAAAAATGTAAAAATTCAAAAATAAAAAATTTAAACAATAAACAATTCAAAGATCAAAAATTTAAAAAATCCAAATTTAAAAATTCAAAGATCCAAAATTAAAAAGTCCAAAATCCAAATTAAAAAAGTCCAAAAACCCAATATTAAAAATTCCAATAATGCAAAATTGAAAAAATCCAATAATCGAAAATTGAAAAAATAAAAAAATTAAATTAAGTTTTACTCCTCCGCGTGTCGTTCCACGCACTCTTTTTTTAATAAGAATTTACAAAATTTCCTTCAATTTATATCCTTTGTATCGAAGTATTGATCACGTCATATTGTATAACCTATTTAAGTTATACTGCATCAAGTTCTTTAAACCAACAAAGTGAGGAATGTATTTACCCACAACAATAATTTTATTTATTTCATTTATTCAAATTGCCATCATTTTATGTAGTTTTATATTTTCAAAATAAGAAGAGATAGTGCTTGTGAAATTTTTTTGCCTGTAGTGAGAAACACATTGTGTAAATTGTTTGCACCATATATGGTGGGACTTAATAAAGTCAATCGAAATACGATCAAAATATTATTTATCGTAACTTCTTTTTTGTCAAAGCATGATTTAGAGTTAAAATATTAATAAAATATACATTTATGTGACCAGTAAAAATATTACTGTTACGGAGTACCTAGAAACACAAGACAAGTTGGAAAAACTCTAAAAAATGAGATATTATCATAAAAATTCCAGCCGTAATTTTATATCAATAACAGTCTACCATTGCGCTCTTACATGAGAACCAGCCAGTGACCATAATAATAACGATAATCGGAACAGTTTTACATTTTATCACGTTTCCGTGAAAACGATAGCTTTGGACATATTCAGATTAATTTTGTTTTCATCGTATCATATTAATTCAGATTAATTTTGTAATCCTATCATATATATGTGGCAAATATTTTACGCAAAGTGTGCAAGGCATTTTGTTTTCTCTGTCTTCTTAATTGAAAACATAGCATTACAGAAATCGAAGGCTGCTTCAAGATGTAGTTATTTTATTTATTATTTTCAGAGTTAAATATATTCATAATTTTGTCAGTAAAGATGATGTAATTTATCTAATTGATATTATATGATTGCCAATTTAGTTCAAATGGCGTAATGCCCGCAATAAAAGGAAAATGTTAGTTATAATTTTAGTAACGCTTATTCCAGACGTCTCATAATTTAGGGTAATACCTGCATTTTTGTTGTTGTTAGTTTTTAGGCCATGAAAATCTGAGCATTATGTATTATATTTATCTTAGCCCCGAAGCCTGCACCATGAAATTAGCAATGTATTGAAACAAATAAAGTTGTTTAGTGGTGGCTAGATTCTTCACAACAATGCCGAGAACATTGCTTTCTTGCATCCACCCATAAACAAAGAATTCAGCATTACAAGGGCTTCGAGGAAAAATCGAACTTGGCACTTACCTTTAAAGGTAAAGGAAAACAAACCAGGTTGATTGACTCTAGGGATCGAAGTTTGTAATTTTTAATACAAGCTGCTTGCATAATGACTAGATATCCAATGTTCAGACACTAAAAATGTGCAATTTGCTCACCAAAAATAGACGCTTATAAAATATTCCTTTTGCAAACAAAATAGTCGCTGCACAATATAATAGATATTGAAAAACAATTAACTGGCCATTTTCACTCACAAAATTCAAATGTAAACATGTACACTATTTGTTAAAAAATATATTATTCAAGAATGTTCAAAACGTTTAAACCATTTAGTTTTATCTGCTACAACTGGCATGACAATCAATTAGCAGGTTTACTTCTAAATAATCTGAATGCGTAGGTTTTATTGTTACTTAACATCTTCTGTGTCGGCTGCGGTGGTCTAGAGGTAGCGTGCCCGCCTCTAGACCCGAAGTTCGCAGTCGATGGGTTTTTCAGGACGTAAAAATCCTGGGCACGGAGTCCTCCGGGAGGGATTTTAAGCTGGGGGGCCCGTGTCGTAGATTTACGGCACGTAAAAGAACTCTGGACCCTCTGGACAAAATTTCTCGGCCCTTTCACGTTCAAGTAATACCTTAGTTTCCGGAGGGGGATTAAGGGGCGATGGGCTTACCACCTGTCCCTCTGCCCTCTCTAGGAAAATAAGCGTAATAAAATTCACATAGGTACAGAAACCTCCACTTGGAGGCCCTTCGCCCCAACATGGGGGCACAGGATGTGTGTGTGTGTGTGTGTGAGAGAGAGAGAGAGAGAGAGAGAGAGAGAGAGAGAGAGAGAGAGAGAGAGAGAGAGAGAGAGAACATCTTTTGTGATAACAGAAAGTTCCCTTTGGTTAATATAAATTGTCGCAATAACGTCGGGAAATTTCAATGAGTGGTTGACACAAACAGTCTTAAGAACAATTTTAATACGAACTTATTAATTCTAAAATAGCCATTTTTAAGCAGTTAGTCAGAAATAGGAATAGTAGGCACTACTCTCTTCTTTGGCAGCATACAGCCGAAAAGTGAAAAACATTGGGATTCTCATGATTATCCAAATTGTTATAACACTTTGTAAGTCAATTAAAATTGACTTACGCCTTTGAATAAGAAAACTCTTCTTATTACATTTCCTTCTATTAACATTTAGCCCATGAAAGAAAAGCCTTATGTGTTATATTGATTTATCCCTCAAGCTTTTGGGCTTTTCCATTTACCTTAATTTCAGGAAATTTATGGAGTTGTAGGTTTTCGGAGAAGCTTGATACATTGTACCGCTAAGCAGCTTACGATGAGGAAGGAATGCTTTTACAGCAGCTTGTAGATTTAACAAATGCGTTCTCTTTCTGTTATAATTACTAAGTTTGTTTTGATAGTTGTTTCACCTGAAACGAGAAGGAAAGAGGTTACTGGACTCTTAATATTACGTCAATGTGACGTCAGGAACCACCCATTAGAAGAAAAAAGTGTGGAAGAATTTAATCAGACTGAAGTTGTTTGTTGTCAAAGAAAATAATCATGTTGTCTGGTCTAGCAGTTTTCTTAACTTCCAGACGCTTGTCTGCCGATTATATCTGCTTACTCGATTAATCTTGATCCTTAATGCTTACGGAACTTTCCACTGTCCAGTTACATAGGAACAAGTGCAGTAAAATCAAGCCTACAAATCAATCTTATTCCTTGTATCTAATTGTATTAAACATTCATGTCTTTTGACTTACGGTGAAATTTGTTACACAGCGTTTTATTTTAATATAGGTCTTAATAAGTGCCAGCAATACCGGCACATGAATTAACCATAGAAATGGTTGTACAGTGCGTTCAAATTTTATTTCCGGCGTAGTGTTTTGCCTATGGGCAAGCGCCAGTTCGCCAGTTATGGGAAAGCATAATTGATCGCACTGTACTAGGTAAATGCGAGGGTAAGAAGTTTAATAGTGGCAACACATCTATAAAACCAAGGTGAATTACAGGAGGTTAAAATCGTTTTTGTAGGGTGTTGGTTGGATAACCAGCATACTTCAGAGGAAATAGGAGACTTCTATCAATACGAATACCCTTACAGTAACCAGAATAAATTGAGCTAGCTCTAACAACTAGTGTAAAATGAATTTTTGATTTGACAGAAAGCCAATGATTAAAAATAATTCAATACCTTAAAATTATTCTTGATTCACAATTCCATACCGAAAAGGAGCAATTGTCCTTCACTTCCTTCCGGCGGAGGTTCAGTCATGCGCTACACTCAATCATTCCTCATAATGAGTAACATTTTTAACCAATCTTGAAACAGTTAATCCATCCTCTAGCAGAAATGAAAAATGGGCGACCCTAGGTACACACAGCAAACAAATGGTTACCAAAATTTGGTTTGACCGGAGGTAATCAACTTTATTGTTGGACACTCCAGGCGTAAGGATGGGCACACACACACACACAAACGCAGAAACGATTACCAGGAGCAAATCTGAGAATAAAGATGGCTGGTGCTTTAGACTGACTATCCCACTCATCCGCCGCGTGTTTGTTGTTGACCAATAACGTTTAGCAATTCCTCGGGTATAGAGCAATCACGGCCGTTTATCTTGTAGGAATCGCGAGGATGGTATTTTATCGGGTAAAATGGTCTGCTCGATACTGGACATGAAACCATCAGTGTGCAGTAATTAATACGTCACATGTTGCCATTAACAGCACGAAAACAGATTATTTTATACAGCATAACTTGTTTAGAAATTGAAATAATGGAAATGTACATTGATTAAAACACAATTCCGATTCGGTGCAAGCCAGTTCGTATGCTGTTATTCTCTTCTGCTAATAGCTTACCTGAATGAGGTTAACTATGTCTTATATGCACAATTGGTAGCACTGGTCACATGGACATGGTAACTCGAATCGTAGCACTGGTCACAACAAGGACATGGTAACTCGAATCGGCACTTGGATGGTTGATTCATAGTATGCCGTGAATTCGCAGTTGTTAGTTTTGTTTTTATATAACAAAGCTCGAAAGTAAATATTATTTGAATAATCCGTTACATTTGTATTCATGGAATAATCTTAATAAATCCAACTCGAGTTGACGAGTCGCGAATCTATCGATAAACGTGTCAACTCTCGTGGGATTACCTATGATAATCTTGTCACATTCGTATTCCAATTGTCTAAAATATGCGGGAGTCCACGATAAGGGCCTCCAATCCTATAGCAGGAAGTTCATTAGCACTACTCTTGACGAAGACTGTTTAGATAAGTTTCGCGAGGGAATTATACCGTCATCTTCATCAAGTGGGTTTGAAGACCGCTTTCGCGATTAGTGTTTATTGGCTATTTATACCATGTACCTCTGACGTTTATTTTTAATGCAGACCGGTTAAAACGTTACCCGAGGGGAAATTTCCTAATTATTCTAGTAATAAATGCAATTCAGAATAATGGCCGTCCCATAAATCGTTCTACCATGCAGGTCTAAATATTATAAGTGACCGAATGACTTCAATTTTCTACTAGTCACTTGCTGCATAAATAAAATGGAAGAGATGTCGTTCACACCAGACGGAGAAGGTTATAATTTAAAAATATGCTGCATGTCTGAACAGCTAAGACTAGTTTTAAAGATGACTTTTTAAATCGTATCAATAGCACATTGCACTAATACGCGTATCAAGGTCAGTTGTATGTGGTGCATTTTTGTCGCCCAGAGTAAATAAATAAGTATGAAAATTATTTATTAATTACTGATACTAAAAATCTAAGGAATTTCAGTATTATGATAACCCAGTAGCCAAATTATCTAAGTGACAAGGAAGAGAATGGTATATAATTCTAAAAAAATCCATGGTGCTACGTCCGGTGTGGGGACAAAATCTACCTTTCGACCCCTGCGACCCCCATGTAAAGCACTGGCGGGCCGAATGCATGTTGTAAATATGAACTTGAGATTAAACAAAAATCACTACGTCCCAACCCCTATACGTTACTGGGTTTTTAAAAATAATTTTAGTAATGCCATAGACTGTTTTTCCTGAAACACTTTTCTTGTTTTCCGTTTTACATTTTTCTGTTTGACGATCATAAACGTACACAAAAGCCCATGCCAGAGGCAGGGCTCGAACCCGCAGCCTCCTCCTTCACCTCGCCACTCCCACTCTTCACACAGTCTCACTATACGGGTTACATCGCACTGTACAGGTTGCTTATCCTCTTACACAATCAGACTAGATACGTTACTATACAGGTTACTTATCCTCTACAATAATCAGACTACATACCATACTATACAGGTTGCTTATCCTCTTACATAATCAGACTACAAACCATCAGACTACATACTGTACTATACTGGTTGCTTATCCTCTACAATAATCAGACTACATACCGTACTATACAGGTTGCTTATCCTCTTACACAATCAGACTACAAACCATCAGACTACATACTGTACTAAACAGGTTGCTTATCCTCTTACACAATCAGACTACAAACCATCAGACTACATACTGTACTATACTGGTTGCTTATCCTCTACAATAATCAGACTACATACCGTACTATACATGTTGCTTATCCTCTTACATAATCAGACTACGTATCGTATTATACAGGTTAGTTATCAGCGTACACCCATAACTGATTTACAGATTTCATTAGCAAATGGCGTGATTACGTTACTAAACTCCGTGGCACTACATCCCTGAAGGGGCTAGGCCTACCACCCGACCGCTGCGTCATCTACCATAGGCAAATGGCAGGATTGGGGGCATGTGGTCAGCATGCCGACACCCACCTCATGGTGGATTCCATGACCGAACCCGCTACTTCTCTATCAAGTAGCTCTTCAGTTTGAATCACGAGGCTGAATGCACCCCGTTCCAGATCTCCCTACCTCAGAAAAATCCGAGGAGGTACCGGGGATCGAACCCGGCCCGACGGTTCTGTAGTCAGCGACGAATGCTGTTTATGTATACCTCTTAACCGCAGACGCTACTTCTTTATACCTCCTCAGTTGTCCTCAGGAAACCGAGTGTACCCATTTTTCAGAACTTCCTAATTGAGTAAACATGAGATAAATCCGGGGATCAAATCGGGCTTCTAGATTCACAATCAGCAATGCTAATCACCGGACCACGGAGGCTGCCAAAGAATACCGCATGTGATACATCATACCACTGCGTTTTGGCTTCATTCAAACGAATGAACCTCCGAGTTTTTAAAAGTTCTTATCTATTCTCCAGCACCTCAAAATCCATATTTAATTTCATTCAAAGGGACACGCTCAAATGTAGAAAGACGTATCTAGTGTAACATTTAAGGTATTGCTTAGTACAAAGTATAGCTTATGTGTCCAATAACAGCTTTAAGTGTTAGGAAATGCATACACTCGTATCAGTCAAATTTACTGTTCACTGCAGATCAAGCACACTATAAATTTAAGAAAGAAAACACAAAATTGTAACGAATATCAGTGGTTTATAAAATTGATTACCATATAAAGAAACAGTTCCAGGAATATATTAAGAAAATCGTGCAAGTTTAATTTGTGTCAGTTTTAAATCGTGCATGCTTTTCCCAATTCACTTTTCATGTTTAAAAAAATCTGTGGTAGATTTGTTTATTTTCATTTTATTTGTAAATAGATTTAACCATTGGTTGGAAATGCGGATTTTTTATACAAGTATACTTCGTAATGGGGAATTTACTGTTACGAAGGTTATTACAAAACTGTAATGGTTTTTCTTTTAAGTTTATTTTCCTTTTTTTGAATCCTTCTAAAATAATTACCTAATAAAAGAACATTCAAAATTAATTCAATACAAAACAAAAATTAAAGTGTTTATGTCCGCGCCCTATTTCAGCCTGAGAACTGTAAGTTCAAGTTGAATAGTATTTATGTTCTAGACGCCTTTTGACTAACCGTGACAACCCACAAGACAGCTATTGTTAGAGTTCCTTACATTTAATTATTATTACAAATGATTGATATCTTGTGTACTATTTCTGGCCAGCCCTTTCGTAAAGTTAAAGGTAAAAGCTTTGATATTTGATTAATGATTTTAACTTTAATTTAGGAACCAATATCTGTATTTGCAAATACACAAATCAGACTGTACCACATCTTATATTTGAATACTCTGCTTTGGAAGTCCAAAGACAAAAAGTTATTACTCAATTATATTATTGCCAAAGTAGATTTGAATAGCCTTTGACAATTGTTATGCATAAGAAATGCTACTACAAGAAGTTATGTGAATATTTAAATTATATTTTTAAGAAATTTTTATTTAGTATTTGATTATTAATTAATTTTATTCATATCTGCTATATTGTTGATCTGTAATTATAGAAATTAAGCAAACTGTAAATGAATATAAATTGCATTAATTGTACTGTAACTAAAACCCTAGCATACCGAAAGGTGAAATAGGGTTATTATATTTGGAGATTCAACAACAACAACAGCAATATGTAAAACCGACAAATTTCTTAATAGAACTAAAACTCCAGAGTTTTAGTCTGTTGAGTAATTTGGAGTAATCACACATAGGACCTGGAAACTCATCATTTTTCACTTCATTATTAAAAAAATTCCGGGAAATGACACCGGACATCCCTCTTTTATGAGGATATTTCATACCCCTCACACTTTCCTTTATGTCGCCCCCCCCTTTCAATAAGTTCTGGATCCGCCCCTGATCGCCAGTCAGTGTTTATACCACTTTTGTTCTGATGCTATTAGGATTATTTAGTTTATTCATAGAGGGCAGCGGAGTCCGCTGAACCTCACCTGTCTCTTGTCCTGTCCAGACGGTGAAAAACAAAAAGGAAACTAATGCCCTACAATAATAATGTTTAGGACCATGCGCCCATGGTCGTCGACTTGAAGCCTGCAGCCATTAATCAAGTCCTGTTCTAGAATGTCTATTAAAAACACATAGGCATGCGGCGTGTTTTCCTTTAATGGAGTTGCGGATTAACGTTGATATCAGTACCTAGCATTCAGAGCAATATGCTTACATGAGTACGAGTGCTAAATTATAATTGCGAGTGATTTAGTCCAGCAGCGCAACCCCCATCCCCAGCAAATATATTTTGGAACCCGATTACATTTTTAATGCAGGCAGAAAATGGTAGGCCTACATTATGCACTAGGCCTATAATGGCATTTTTTATTTATTTATTATTTATTTTGTTGAGAATATAGCAGGCTTATTGCCCAATTACAACATTCTCTTATACTAATTACACCAATTTTACAATACTAATATTGTATCTTTAATCTAATACTAAAACCATTTGAACTAATCCACAACTAAAAAAAAAACAGAAAAAAGAAACAAGAAACACATAAAATGTGAAAATTACACAATGAAGGGAACAGATAAAAAAATAAGTAATATGTAGTTTTGAAGGAAACTTAAATAAAAAAAATGACATGAAGCATATTTTAACTATCATTTTTTTAATTATTACTATTTTAAAGTTTTCAAATTTTTATCACAGATATTTTTAAACCGCTTGTTGTTAGTATTAAATATATCTATATAGCCCATTTTGGGCAATCGATTGTATAGACGGAGCACATTATAAAGAGAATTATTATGGGAGTCGCTGTTTGCTTTTGGAATGAAAAAAAGGTAATGCAATTTATAAGATATATAACTTGGAACATAAAAATATATTTCTTCGAGAATATTAATATAATCTATTTCGCTATTAAGTAATTTATATAAAAACAACAATGTATGACAATTTCGTCTGTGTGATAATTCAGGGATACTGAAATACTGTAACATAGTTGAATATGATTCAAATTTAGGGTAATAGTTAAACTGCTTGCAATATGTATATTTTTTAATATATATATATATATATATATATATATATATATATATATATATATATATATATATATATTAAGATACGAGTATGTTTATAAAACTCGCGTTGCTCGTTTCATAATTTTCATATGAATATCTTAATGATCATTATAGCCTAGTTGCATACAACCATAATTAGTCTAAATGTTTAAATTTTGAGATTTTAGATTTACTCAAACGGCCAAACTTCAGCGTTCTGTCCTTAGCATCAGCTGATTATAGTTCTTGTCTTCTATAACACATATCAGCTCATAGCGTCGGTCAAATCGAAGCTTCCCTTTGGTTGTTTTCTTGAAACTAACGGATTTTGACAGTACGAAATGAATTCATTTTAGAATGATATTCAACAGTATTGATTTTATTTTACATACAGATTGATTACTACGCAGTTTTCAGCTGCTACTGTCGAGGTCTCAAGATTGTTCCGTGATCGATAATAATCGATATCACACCGATTTTTTTTAAATATATATTTTGACCGATCAGTAAACACTATACAGGCCATTGTTAAACTCTATAGCATCACATAATAATAACCTGTTGATGTACGCCTAAGTCAGCTCCTCTAGCTAAAACACAAATTCATAACAAAAGTTGCGTTAGTGCACATACTGTTTTCTGATATTTAACAGTTAAGATAGTAGGCTTATTTACACAGGATTATCACTTTCTTCTAGTTCACTTAGTACATCTTGGGGAAGTTTTCTTTTCAGTCTTGATCTGTTCAATGACTTTTGTCCAATGTTATAAACAGATGCACCAGGAACATCTATAAGTTTACTGTAAAATGATTTTGAGAGGGTTTGAATGTATTCTTGAATCGGGAGGATTCCAAGTTCATTATGTAGTTGACTATTTCTTACGTACCAAGGCGCATTTGTAGCTTTACGAAGAAATTTATTTTGCACAACTTGTAATCGGTGAATGTGCGTCTTGCTAGCTGCACCCCATATTGGTGCTGCATATGTGATGAGAGGTCTTACAAGAGATGTGTACAGTAGCATAGAGCATTCCAATCCAAGTGATATGCGTCTATTTACTAAGGGATAAAGTTTTATAATTCGAGAAGTAGCAAGTGCCACAATACGAGTTATATGTGCGTTCCATGTCAGTTTTGTGTCCAGTAGTACTCCCAGATACTTAACTGGAGATTGATGTGGTAACCATGGAATATGTTCATTCAGAAGATAGAGTAGAGCAGGATCTTGATAATATCTTAAAGAGAATATCTTTGCTTCTGTTTTGTTGACATTTAGCGATATGCGCCACATTGTGAACCATTCCGTCATTAAAGATAGTAATGTCTGAAGAGAACTGATAGCAGTATTTATATCAGAATGTGAACAGAAGAGAGCTGTATCGTCTGCGTACATTTCTGTACACGTAGATTCTAATGTTGGAAGATCGTACATAAAGATGTTAAATAGTAAAGGAGCTAATATTGATCCTTGTGGTACTCCAGCAGTTATTGGCCGGAGAGTTGATTTGAAACCATCAATACGTACCAGAAATTGGCGCTCTGTTAGAAAACTTTTGACAGTATGTATAAGGTAATCTGGTAGGCCAATTCTATATAATTTTAGCAGCAATCCTTCGTGCCAAACCCTGTCGAAGGCTTGAGCAATATCTAGAAAAATTGCAGCAGTATGTTCTCTTCTATCAAAGCCTTTAAGGATGGATTCGGTGATTCTTAATAATTGATGCGTTGTAGAATGTTTTGGTCGAAAACCAAACTGGAATGCTGGGACAATGTTATTGGAGTAAACAAACTTTGACATCCTTTTATGTAGTATTTTTTCAAAGAGTTTTGATAATGTTGGAAGCAGACTGATTGGGCGGTAGCTAGATGGTAAATGTTTCGATTTGTTAGGTTTATGGAAAACAATTATTTCTGCAAGTTTCCATATCCGAGGGAAATACCCAATTCTCATTGAAGCATTGTAAATTGAAGTCAAATATGCTAACGCTTTTTTAGTAAGGTTTTTTAATACAATATTGGGTATTAGGTCATGTCCTGGAGCCTTTTTATTAGGAAGGCGTTTTATAACATCGATTAGTTCTTGGGGAGAAGTAAAGTCAACTTTATTTGGCACTGTGGGTTTGTTCATATTTTCCTGAAGTTCATTTTCAATGTTTTTGGTATTGGCATCATCATCACTCATATTAGGACTAAATGTAGTTTCATAATGCATAGCTAGGATGTTGCATTTTGTTTCAGTATCTAAATATACCTGAGAGGCTACACGCAGGGAAGGAATAGTTACGGGCTCGCGTAGAACTCGTTTTGTAGCCTGCCAGAGAGTATTATCATTAGTAGATAGAGTTGACAAATAAGTTTGGTAGGAATTTAGGCGATGCTTCTCTAGTTCAAATTTAACACTGCATATAAGTTTATTGAGTTTCGTTTTCTGCCATGGCCGCTTTTCACGCTGCCATTGTCTACGAATTCTATGTTTTTCTTGAATTAATTGAAGTATGTGTTTAAGTAGATAGAAACGGAATCTTGGCCTGTTAGAGATACATTTTGCGTCTTTAATGGAAGAACAAATAGAATTTGTAAAACACTGTACAGCATTGTCAATATCTGTTGTTTTTTGTAGATTATAAGCTGAAGACAATTTTGAATCTAGTGTTGACTGAAAGTTATCCCAATTAACGTAACCATCTATGAGTCGAGGATTCTGGCTTATTACGTTTGGGTTTAATTGGAATGTAATCAGCACTGGGCAGTGATCTGAGTCAAGTTCTGTTAAGGATGAGACGTATGTTGGATATTGCATATTTTTATGAATTCCAATGTCGAGAATATCAGGCTTTACAGCTGGATTATAAGAATAATATGTTGGTTCACTCGGCGCTAATATATGTAATCCATGGGCATTGATGCAGTCTAAAAGACGAGTGCCATTAGGATTTGTAACTCTGCAGCCCCATGATACATGTTTGCAATTAAGGTCACCCAATAGGAGAGTTGAACCTGTTGTTGGAAAGAGTAGTGCCAGATATTGAACATTCAGTATAAATTTCGGAGGCTTATATGCGCATATGAGAACAAAGTCGTCACTGTCATGGCAATAAATTTTAATGCCAACTGTTTCAAGTTCATGAACGTCTGGTAAAAGCAATGCATGATGATTAATGCTACGCTTTATTATTATAGCTACTCCACCGGAGGCAGTGTCAGCAGTTCTATCTTTCCGATATATTTTATAACCAGGAACATTAAAAGCCTCATTTGATAAAAAGTGTGTTTCTGTGACGCATGCAATGTCAATGCCATGAATTGATAAAAAGGTGATGAAACAAGCTCGTTTCATTCGAAGACCATTGGCATTCCAGTTCACTATTGTTAATTGACGAATGGAAACAGATTTACGTGCTGCCATTTTGGAATGTAGATGACAAAAGAGAGATAACGAATTGCTGGATTGTTGGCAGATGCGAATTTACAAAACTGATAATGTGAGGGATCATTCTGTTTAAAAGATCACCAAGAAAAGATGAAACAGTGGAATCTGAAGGTGGAGGAATTGAGGGCTGACTTTCATTAAACACAGAGTTATTCACCGCATCTGCAAAGCTGCGATGTGACAAACCTGACGACTGTCTAGACGATGGTTGTTGCTGATGTCTTTGTTCAGTATTTCCTTGAGAAGTTGATTGTTGAGGCAGATAGGCTGAAGAAGTGGGAGTAGCACGAGAAGTTCTCTCCGTAGGCTGCTGCTGCCCTAATCTAGAATTGTTATGCGACTGAGATAGTCTTTCTTTTAGTTGTAAATAGTGCCTACACCCTCTATAGTTTGCAGGGTGTTCTTCGTGGCAGTTCACACACTTCGGAGGATTTGTTTTGGGTTTGGGGCATTCAGAAAAATGGTGAGCTTCCAAACACCTCACACAACGAGGTTGAAGCTGGCAATAGTTTTTAGTGTGCCCATAGTTTTGGCAACGACTACACTGCGGTATTTCTTTCGATTTTCTTCTGATTTCAACTTTAATTACACTATAGAGCAGTCGTGTTAAGTTTAAAATAGATTTACCTTTATCATTTTCATCTAGTTCTACTGCGCAAAGTGGTGTTGGTTGCTTGTTTCTCCCTAGGAGACGTGTTACTTTATGTACTGGGTAATTCAGTTCTTGTAGTGCATCTTTAATCTCTTGCTCATCTAATGAGTAAGGCAAATTCCTTATAATCACTCCAAAACAGGGTTTTTGTATGTAAAATATTGTTGTTTGATGGAATCAAAATACAAGGTCAGAGCTCGAAAATCATCCGTTGTAGATGAGTCAACTTTTATTGTCGATCCTTTCAATTCAGTGTGAAACTCAGATTTAACATGATTGCGGATGTGTTGTATAAGGAGTTGATAATTTGCAATATTATGCAAACAAATGGGAGGTATTTTTACTTTACTATCCTTAGGGACATTATCTACTTCCCTTATATCATCAAGTTTCGCTAATGCTTGAAATCTATTATGAACAGGAACAGTAGGTACAAATGAACTTTGCACTGATGAGTCAAAACAGGGACGCTTGTTACTTTGTGAAGTAGAAGCAACATTAAGCATGTCATTTGTGATAAAACCCGTTTTGGTTGCATTACTACTCTGTGATAGTAACAACTTGGAATGTTTGACAGGATTAATTCTTGCCATTTTCGTCGATTCCTGAACTGTCATTTGTTTTATATGAATATGCTGATTGTTGGGAAACTCATGTAGGTTATTTTGAGTAGGAGTTGTCTCACTCGCTTTATTTAATTCATAATCATTATTTGTAGTTTCCATTTGAGAACTGTCTTCTTGTATTGATAAGCACTGATCAGTCTTGTTTTAACTCACGTGTATATTTCCAGAGGAATCTCTATATGAGTTGGCATCCATGCCGGTGGCTATGGAACTAGTGTTGAACTGACACAAATCAGTAAAAGTATTAATTATAACACTGCCACTAGTGTTTATAATTTACACACAAACGCCTTAAAGTAATATAACACCTTATTACCACTGAAAGTTTAATTTAATGTTCGTGTTATTAAAATTATCGCAATAAATATACTCTTTGAAATCGCTTCCAACCAACCATTACCATGGCCTTCACTATCGATGAAGGTCTCAAGATTGTTCCGTGATCGATAATAATCGATATCACACCGATGTCATAATGAAAATCATTTTCGAAATGAGTATCATTATGACACCGTTATGTCACTGAGCGTATTATAGTATGGTCGAAGAAAAACATTATTATACAATATGTGTTTCTAAAAGTAGATAGTTTTAAAATGCTATTATTATATGGCATTACTTATATTTTACCCTTTTTTTATTTAACTCATAGCCAAGAATTACGACTCAACAAAATTAAAATTAAATGACTAGTATTTCTTTTCAGGAAACTTGTAATCTGATGTCAGGTAAACTGATGTAGCAAAATATCAGAATACTTTCGTTTAATCAGTTATAATTGCAATTATGATATGTAGAAAATATTTTTTTAAATTGATTTCCAAGTTAATCTCCAGATTAATTCATTAAGCAGGGCTTACGGAAGAACAAAGGTCAGCAGAACTATACAGATCTGTGATATCTTGACAATCACACACTCCTATAAAAAATAAAATTAAAAAAGTCAAATTGGTCGGTTTCGGGATTTGAACCAGGGACCTCCAGAATGCGAGTCCATCTCGGGCACCTCGCTCAGTTTAACTTTCTAGTTTGATAAGCGTATGTAAAGGAATAGTTATTTGTCATAGCTAACTGTATTGCATCTTCCAAAGCTGTATATGAACACCGTTAAACAATATGCTGTCATGAGATCTAATTTGCATTTGATAAAATCTCTCTAATATATTACCATAAAATAGGCAATAAATTAGGCATTACTCTGGTACCGGTCAACCAATTTGGTCCAATATCAAAGGCTTCTTCCCATGGACGTTATGAATGCGTATAACAAATTTCATGAAAATCCAATAAAGTGTATTTGAGTTATCGCGCGTAAAGACACACGGATGGACGGACAGACAAACAGACATGTTTCCACACAATCTCATAAAGTACCATTCTGCAAGAGCAACGGTTGATGTGTAGGCCTACTGTACGCATTCCGGAGCAATATCATATTAACAATCTACATAATATTACAATTAAATCCACCTTTATAATTATATTTCAACAAGTAATCCACAAATTAAATTCATCCTAATCCATTCCCCGCAATCATAAACTGCACCTTTTGATTTTGCCTTCTGGTCTAATTAGAGGCATAACTTATTATGAGTAGACTTCGGATTTTAGGTAAAAACCTATTTTAATCCTTAAGTGATACATGGACGAAAACTTGTATATACATGTTTCATAAGTGACTATGCCTAAATCTGATACTCTTATAGGACCTAAAACAGCCTATTTTTACGTTAGAGCCTAATACTGCCTTTTTGCTAGTTTTCCTCTAAAGTTCAAAATAAGTCATTCTTTGTTATAAATTCTAGCATTTATTTTCAGTTCGTACTAAATTTTTAGCTCGGAATGTGGAGTACATGACACTTTTGTGACGTGATTAAATAGTAGGAATGTTTCGTCTTCAGTAGAAAGATTCCTTGGAATTACCAAGAAAATGTATTTTTCTCCCGACTCCCACCCCCAGTAAAAAAAAAAAAAGTACTCTGAATCACTGAGGGATTCAAGGGGTTGAATATGCTAGTATGATCTGCGTAGCTTCTGAGCGGAGGGATTAGGTTTTCACTGTTATGGTAGTAATACAGGCCCTAGTAATAGGTCTATATAATTCTGTGTACCCATAGGCCTATATCTGTGTTTGATCATGATTATTGATTAATGGTGACTTCAATAAATATAATATTCTGCATCGCAATTGAGATATTTCAGAAAATTGGCATCTTAACGATTTTATAAGAGACTATTTTACGATTTTTAGAACCTATTTTCCAATTTTTCAGAGCCTATTTTAGGTACCTAAAACAGCATTTTTAGCGACCTAAAAGTCCGAAGTCTAATTATGAGTTATTACTGTATATAACTCAAGTTCCCTTGCCTTCTCAAATTCAGTAATCAACACACTGAGGACGACTTGGTACTTCTTAAATAGTTCTTAATTACTTTAAAAAAGATAATTCAACAGTGAGGATTAAAAGAAATGCATTGCATAGGCTTGGTAAGCTTAATGCCAGATGCGAATAACTATCAGATTTGTGCGCGCGATTCAAAATACTCGAAAAATCTCCTCTACGTTTGGGCGCCTTGCGGGGTCTGCGAGGGTCATGCCCGTAGCCAGAGGTGGGCTGGAGGGGGCGCTACCCTCCAAAATTCTGTCACCCCCTCTTTTGATACAACATTGACTATTGCAGTTGGTACTGCCACAGTAGGAAGATATTTTTCACATTTAACATCCGTATTACGACCACAATGTCACATGAATGGAAGACGGAGCTTGTGCTTTTTAACTATTACAGAGACTTAACAAAGACCGTTGATGTGGATCAAATTGTATTACAGTTTGAAAAATCAAAGCCATTGGCATTCTGTGCACAATGTAGTGGGTTCGATGCCGGCCCAACTTGGTAGCATTTCGGAACTGTGACAGTTCGCGGTCGTGGCTGAGTCGATAGCGCGCTGTTTTACACACCGGCGTTTCGAGTTCGATTCCCAGCCGGACTGGGGGTTTTTCAATAGTGAAAAAGATATAAAAAGGCAAATAGCTCAAATTCTCTTCTTCTTGTTTTCCTTAGTTTTACCTCTACCTTTTAGGGACATTTAAGCGACCTACGCTCCTCGGACCTAACAGAGCTGCGACCTGCCGGGGAGGGATTATCAATTAGATCACATACATAGTTTTTTACCAGACAAGGACGGATGAGTGATCAGCCTAACGCCGGGACCACCTCTGAGATAACACGAACACACAGGACGAGACACACCATTCACACACCATTCACACATTCATTATAAACAAGACGAGGATGGGATGAAGATGATAATGACGGCCAGATGATATCCGGGGACCAGAAGGACCTAAAATTACCCGAAATTTGCCTCACAGGTAGGGAAAAACTCAGGAAATATCCCAACAAGTTTACTTGTCCCGACCAGGATTCGAACCGGGCCCGCTACGCCACAGCGGTGGACCAGCTCAAAAACCGTTATGTAAAATATAATAAAATTCTTATGCATTTTTTTATTGCCAAACGTAAGGCATCTACAAAATGTAATGACTCTAGCATTAGAGTTGTAGACTACAGTATCAAAGTATAAAAGTGATCTGTTCATCTTTGAAATTCAATAAAATGAATTTTTTTGTTAAATTATTGAAAGTGTTATAAATAAGAGACGCTGACCTTTGTTCTTTAGTTTTTTGTTTTGTTTTATAGTGTTACGTAAGGAGCAAGGATTCTGCACGTGGTGGTGTACTGTTTGTCTGCGATTAAACGCGGGGCATCCAATTCATAGACAACTTGTCGCAACCAATTGAGTTAAATCGTTTCTTGGGGTAAAGAGTTAAAGGGGAATAGAGTGACATCATGTTGAAGGGGATCAATTAACGTCACTTCGCAAGCTGTGGTTTAAAGACAGCAACAAACTGTGTCAATCAGGAATGTGGTTACTGTAAGCCCAGACTTTGCTTGAAGTAAAAATACCGTGTGTCCATTAAATCTTCTTCTTCTTCTTCACTTCACGGATTAGGCAAGCGTGAGTTACCAGATGCCTTTTTTTCCCCCTTCATAAATTGGCATTTAATCTAGAAGCCCGGAATTCTGGGACGGGCCACCAAGCTAGAGTATACCATTTAAGGTAAATTGTGGAAGGAAACTGGAGATAAATAGATCTATATTAATTTAATACAGATGTTTTTGCTACCGGTACATCAACCAAAATCGTCGTTTCTTTGTTGGTTACTTTAATTGCCCAGAAAAAATTAATACATTGCGATTTTGTGTCAATATTTCACATGGATCTATTTGTAATTGTTTTGGCTAAAACTGAGAATAGTCCTACTTTATCTTAATTCCTCAAAAGTGTGGTGGACTAAGCTATATCGTTTGGTTTCTGCTTATATAAACATAAAACAGGCGAGAAGGCAGGTGAATAGACTTCGGTTTTTAGATAAATTCCTATTTTAATCCTTAAAAGATGTACGAGGGAGAATCAAATTAAAACTGCAATTAATTTTTTCCCACTATTTTACTGAAGGAAGAATGTTTGCTTGTACTTTATTTTCTACATAGTCCCCTCCCAGTTCAATGCACTTACGCCATGGGATAGGAAGAGCTTCGATACCGCATGAGAAAAATTATTTTGGTTGACGCTGTAGCCACTTCTGCACCATCGATTGGACGTCTTCATCAGACTTGAACTTCTGCTCTCCAAGGAGATATTTTAACGGACCAAAGATTTGGAAATCTGATGGTGACAAAGCGAAGGAAGTTGCTGAGAGCAGGTGCGTCAGCGTGATAACGCCCGTCCTCATGCTGCTCGTGCAACCATGAAAACCATCGACGACATATGTTTCAAGTGCCTCCCACATCTGCCATACTTGTCAGATTTGGCACCATCAGACTTCCACATCTTTGGTTTATTAAAGGAGCACCTTGGAAGGCAGAAGTTCAAGTCTTATGAAGACGTCCAATCGGCGGTTCATGAGTGGCTACAGCGTCAACCAAAATAATTTTTCTCACGTGGTATCGAAGCACTTCCTATCCGAATGTAAAACGTCCGTTTTCAGCCTATAAATAAGTACTTGGATATAGAAAGAAATCTAGAAGAAAATGTTAGTAATTTATTGAGAATTCAATATTATGAACAAAATTAGGAAGAAATGAAATGTTAATGTTGTTAATAGGACTATTACTTGCTGAAGTTTGTCTTCTTAAATGTTTAGCCTATAATAAGACTATTTGAAATTATCAAGTAACTTTGTGAACTACATATTAGTGACCGTAACATAAAACTAAACTTCGTGGCCCTACATCCCTGAAGGGACAAGGCCTACCACCCGACCGCTGCGTCATCTACCATAGGCAGGATTAGGGGCATGTGGTCAGCATGCCGACACTCACGGCCGTCAATGGTGGTTTCCATAACCGGAGCCGCTACTTCTCTATCAAGTAGTCTTATAGTCTATTTTTCTGTCTCTATTTTTCTGTCTGTCTATCTGGAACCCTATAGCCCCTATGTTGGGGCGAAGGGCCTCCAAGTGGAGGTTTCTGTTATCGATAAGAATTTTGTTACGCTTATTTTCCGAGAGAGGGACAGGTGGTAAGGCCCTCGCCTCTCAACTCCCGTCAGGAAACTAAGGTATTACGTGGACGTGAAAGGGCCTAGAAATTTTGTCCAGAGGCTCTAATTTAGGCTTGGAGTTCTTTTACGTGCCGTAAATCTAAGACACGCCCCCCCCCAGCTTAAACTCCCTCCCAGATGTCTCCGTGCCCAGGATTTTTACGTCCTGAAAAACCCATCAACCGCGGCCAGGTTTGATCCCGCAACCTTCGGATCTAGAGGCTGGCACGCTACCTCCAGACCACTGCGGCCGACATAGCCTATTTTAGGCACATAAAATTGAATTTAGTAATCTAAAGGTCCGTAGTCTGGAGATGAAAAGTTAATATCTTATCTTTCGCTTTAAGAACGTCTGTCAATTTTCACGCAACCGTTTTAAATGCAAATTTCTAAAAAATCTCAGAATTGATTATCATTCCCTCCCAAACAGGTACTTATTAATTTTTTTCTTCTAAATGCGATCAGTTAATATCAAGCTCGCTAATCCTTACGTTTTTATTTATACATATTAATGGGAAATGATATATTCACATCCATGTTTGCAAATAATACCGATCGCAATTTTTTCTCTCAGTAATTACGAGTTAATTGCGCAGTGGTTTTGTTCTTGTTGAAGCCGGTCCCAGACATTGTAATTATGTCTTGATTGTCGTGTTTCCCACCCCTGGTGCAGACGATGAGCAGACAGCATGTTGCCAGCATGTTAAGCACTGTTTGGAAACAAGAGATGCGCCCTCCCTGCCGGAACAACGTCTCCAATGTCTACTGCAAATTCAACATAATTCAAAGGAATGTGGCAGTCAGATACAACTTTAAAAATCGCTGAGTTCTTTTCCTGTCGAATATATTTGCTGTTTAGCGTAATTTTCTTGCTGTTCTGAGCTAGAGCCTCGTTTTGCCATTCTCACCTCGAATTTAGAATGTTTTAAGAGCTAAACCTGAACCATAAGAATAATACTGGTTTGTTTCTTCCACCTTATACCCTCAATAAAACCAGTAAAAAAAATTTCGCACACAACACAAGTCGTGTAATATGTTTAAATTGCAATTCCATAACCTTACAATAAACCGGAATGATTGATGCAAGAAAATCACAAATGGTTATCACAGTTTATCGTAGTTGTTAAAAAAGAAAACGCTATCACATCAGAGCTTATATAAAGTTAAATCACTTGCAAAGATGCAGCGTCACAGCAGTACATAAAATAGATTTAAAATTTGTTTAAATTATATATATTAGACCATCTTCTTGTCCTTAGTGGGCCGAAGTGCATCTCTAAATAGCTTGGTAGGAGATGTTTTATGTACTAAGAATACACCAACAGAAGATATGAATTTTTAAAAAACAAATTATTAGAATTTAATTTTATGTAGGCCTATTGTTGTGATGCTGCATCTTTGCGAATGATTGAAGTTTTTATAAGCTTTGGTGTGACAGTGTTTTCTTTTGAGACAACCACGATAAGCTATGATGACCATCTATGATTTTCTTACATCAAGCATTCTGGTTATGCAATTGCAATTTATACATATTACAATAGTGTCGTGTGCGTAAAATACTTTTTTAGTGATTTTATTGAGTGTATAAGGTGAAAAAAAAACTAGCACTAATTTATTAACTGAACCACAAGATATTTGGCTACGATGGCAGGGAGAAAACCAGTATTTATTTCAGCATCATTACTACTATGGGAAGCCGAATAGTAAATAGCAAAGCTATGCTTTAGAGACAGGGAGTAGTCAGTAAGGTATTTCGATTGTTCCAAACATTAAATTTTAATTCTAATTTTTTAAAAAAATATGGGTTTTTGTGGTTAGTATAGCGACATACATTGTTCTTATTTCTGTAACAATCGCCGGTACGCCGAAAGTGTGTCCCTATGAACAATGAATCTATGAACTTGCGAACAGAATGCCATTGCCTTATTAATTGCTCCATGCAGGCCGAAATTCTTAGATTGGTATTATAGGTAAATTAATAAAATTTTGACACATTTTGACCTATCATAATATACAACCCATATCGCGAAAATTCTTCCATAATTATTTTTAAAATGGTTATTATTCATGTACACTTGGGTTAACTTTTTTGCAAATGCTATTTCATATTATACAAATATGTATGATGTAAGTGTTTAACCGAATAACTTAATTTTTTAACACATGTTCAACATTTGTGGCAGGTAAATGAGTTTGTCTTGCATACTTTATGTTTTTATTTACCCCAGACATAAAAGTAGCAGGTTTTTTTTTTAATCATTTTTATTCCTGCATGCGCCATTACATTAGTAATATTACATGCGGTCTTACTCCTTCTTAGATGTATCTATATACACATATTACAAGTTGATATTCCTAACATACAGTGCCATTGTAACTATATACACATATTACGAGTTATTAATCCTAACATGCAGAGCTATATACATATATTTACAAGTTAATATTCCTAACATACAGTCCCAATTTGATTACGTCTGAAGTTTGTCAAAGTCAATTTTGTTTACAAAATGTTGAAATCTTTTACAATATTTGTCCATGAGTTCATTATTATTTAACGGCCAGCTTCCACCCATTTTCAGTACATATTTGCGTAGTTCTTGTCTTTCTTCACTCAATAAGTCGCATTCCCACAGTATGTGATGCACTGTTTGAATACTTGTACACACGCACATTGGGTTATACTCAATTCTTCAGTATACGTGTACACTAAATTTGATTTCTTTACTAAAATGTATATTATAACCAAAATAAATTTCTAGAATCAGGTTTAAATATTTATAAAAACGATTAATTCATTCAAGAATTCATTACATAAGTATTTTCCCAATAAATAGTGTAGAAAGTATTACAAATATTTTCAATTCTGATCGGTGAAAGAATAATTTTCTTGAATGTTAACTTACTAGAAGTGAGCTCAGATCTCAATGCTTCTGTATTAACCATAAATTTTCGTAGATTGGAAAAATTATATAAATGGTATAGACTGCGTGTGTGTTTGCAAATGCCCACGCGTGTTCACGAGTGCTTTTGACTTATGTTATTTAACTTTCATTTTTACTTAGGCTACATAGATTCTTCTATTACAGTTCTTTTTTGTCGATTTCAAACATTTCAGTTCCATTTTTAAGTACTGTATTGAAATGTGTTTTTCACAGCTCCCGATGATAAGCAATGATCATTGGGAAGGAATTTCTTTGCTCAAATTAAATTGTATTTTAATTTTTAACTTACTTTATTTTCGCTCTTCCTCTTAGTTTAACCTCTCCTGTTGTAGGGACGTGTATGCGGCCCACGCCGCCCGGGCCTTACAGAACCGCGACCTGTCAGGTGAGGGACTATGTTTGATTACACATACCTTTTGGATCAGACAAGGACACGTAGGGCCTCTCCGGATGAGTGATGAGCCCAATGCCAGGGCCACCTCCGAGACAATACAAACACGTAGGACAAGAAGACACTCCGGTCGCTCACACATTCACTCTGGACAAGGCGCGCGGATGAGATGAGGATTATAATGACGGCCAGATGATGTCCAGGACCACCAAGCCTAAAATTACCCGTCATTCGTCTTACCCGTCTTTTTCGTCGCGAGAAACCCTCACCCAGGCAACTTGTCTCGACCAGGAATCGAGCCCAGGCAGTGGCGTAGGGAAGGGGGAGTCTAAGGGAGTCCGGAACCTCCCGAAATCAAAACTTAATATTCTATTTGTTATTTAAGCTCCATTTTGTCAAATATTTAATTATTTTATTTAATAATAAAATACTGAACTTGTAAATGTAGGCCTATTATTTTCACTGTTCCGTGTGTTATTTAACTTTTCTTATAAATAGTAATAACTCATAAGTGTTATAACTGAGGTAGCTATTTCTTCTTTAAGTTGGCATGTCTTAGAGTATAGTAAACAATTTTGTTAACTAGTCTTTCAATGCTAAAATAGCCTAAAATGTGATTTTCATTGGTTCAATTTTTAAAAATTACCGGGGGTATTACCCCCTTAATACCCCCAAATCCTCCGGCACTTTCGACCCTCCCCGAAATTATTTTCTGGCTTCGCTACTGAACCCAGGCCCGCTGCGTCAGAGGAGCGGACGCATCCCCTGCGACACATAGGTGGACACAACTTTATTATCAAAATTAATAGAAAACTAAATACGTGTCTGAAATTCTCTATCTGGTTTCCTATATCCCCTATGTTAGGGCGAAGGGCCTCCAAGCAGCAGTTTCTGTTACCTATGTGAATTGTGTTACGCTTATTTTCCGAGAGAGGGCAGAGGGACAGGTGGTAAGCCCATCGGCTCTCAACCCCCCTTCGGAAACTAAGGTATTACTTGGTCGTGAAAGGCCCGAGAAATTTTGTCCAGAGGCTCTAAAAAGCAAAGTATTCCCTTCACAGGCCATGGAGGCCCAGAGGGTTCCAGGAGTTTGAGGCTCCACGTGAAGGTGGTAAGATTGTTAGCCTTACGCACCGGCCGCCTTTACCCCCAGGATTGCTCCTGGTACTCGTTTCTGTTGGAGGCTGAGTCTACCATAGGGCCTTAGTGCCACCAGAAGGATTAGGCCAATTGAAAAACTCCAACGACCTTCCGGTTATAGCGCAACGCCTCAACCACTAAGCTACAGCGTACTCCCGTCTGGAATTAGAATGCTACATTTTACAGCTAAGTTGGAAAGTAATACACAACGTTTCATGGAACTCGCATTGTTTTATGGACCTCATAGAAAGCGAGTAGGCAATTATGGCGCAGCGTTAAAACAATAACCGTACATCTCAATTAAAATGCTTGATTCACTACTGAGAGTTTTATGAGGTGAATAATAGTCTATGCACTCAGGTTATTTTATTCCACTGATGCAGTAAGTATAGAAGAAATGTTTGTCTGCAGTGACTATGTGCCACTTTTCATTTTCTCGTTCTAGAATTGGCACGCGTGATTGCGTTAAATATACACGCTGTCTCGGTGCACTCTGCATTCCTGACCCTGTCTGGGCGAGAACTCGAGACCGTCTGGTCTCCTACATCCCTTCGGGCTTTATTCCAAGTTTCTCCACTTTTTTTTATAAGCTGTGTTCCAGTATCAAATGACAATTTATATCTCGTCCTCTTCCCGCCCTGCCAAGACTTCTCTATTCTACCACGACTCAAGTTATCTTTTTATTGTTGCTATTGTTTATCCTCACTCGACTTTAAGTCGTATGACATGCTTCGGATTTAAATTAAGAATTACTACCAAGTGTTTAGTACATAGCCTAAGCATACGGATTGCATAAACGTGCATGTTTAATGTATACAGGATTTCAGGAGAATTTTACGAAATGAGACAGAACATCAACAAATGCTCCTCAAAGCGGGAGAAACTAACATCTTTTATGCATTATTATTTCCTTGTATGTGTAATATAAAATTTTCAATGTATAAATATCGAGTTTAGAGCCTGTGATTCGAAAGAAATATTGAATTAAAACTTAACTACAGTACTAAATTGGAGGTACGCCGTAGTGTAGTGGTTGAGGCACTGCACTACAAACCGGAAGGTCGCGGGTTCGATCCCGATGAGGTCGTTTGAATTTTTCAATATGCCTAACCCCTCTGGAGGCACTATGGCCCTGGGGTCGACTCAGCCTCTAACAGAAATGAGTACCAGGAGCAATCCTGGAGGTAAAAGCGGCCGGCGCGTAAGACTGACAAACCTACCACCTTCACGTGCCGAATGTCTAAAAATCTGGGAGCCTCAACCTTCTGGCCTGTATAGGGAACACTTTACTTTTTACATTACTAAATTAGATTGAAGTTCATAGTTTATATTACTAATTGAATTTCTAATTATATTAACTTCCACAAATCAATTCCTTCCGACTGAGCAATGTTCAGTTGGGGAATAGTTAGAAAAATATAACTTATTAGTAATTGAAAAAATTGCGTGAGATGGGAACCTGAATACTAAAATTGACAATTATTTTAAATACTGTATGAGAAGAATCTAAGAAATATAATTAAACAAAAAACGTAGGTGTGAAAGCGTATCCAGTGTTTCTGTAAGATGTGTGCATGTATGTGTTAAATCAATGAGTAGCCGAATTTAATTAAAATATACATGGAGGTATATAATTTAGAATTGCCTGTTCTGGGAAGGGTTATTTTACAATTACTATCTATAACTTTTCCAAGCACTCTGTAGTGACATTTTGGAGAAATACAGTCTTAGTATTGTGCTGTTCCCATTTCAGCTAGGCGATGTGTGTCACTAAATGTTGAAGATATTGCAATGTCCTTTCGTCCCAAAAATTTCCTTAGCAGTCTTTTTCTGAGCTCTAATGTGAAATGAATGCTATCTAAATAAGAATTACAAGCAATTACACTTTCGTGGGTAAAATAAACAGATTATTATTATTATCATTATGTTTTCCGCTGTAGCGTAGGGAATGCGTTCGCTCGCCTCACGCAGTCGGACCGGGTTCGGTTCCTGATCGGGACAAGTTTCCCAGGTGGGGTTTCTCCGGGGTTTTTCCTTACCTGTAACACGAGATTTTGGAAACTTTTGGATAACCTGAATTAGGTGACAGGGAGGTAAATTGATAGCTAGGTAAAGACCATTCGATATCTACACGATATCTGGGTCAGTTATCCATTTCATTCTACAGTAGAACTCCAATTATCCATTGGGACCGGACCCCATCAGGATAATCAATATCCGGATGATTGGATAAATCATGATAAAAGTCATTTCTTAAAAAAAGTTAAATTGTACAGTATTTTACTTGCATAAGTGCCACATCTTGAACATGTCGGTTAGAGCCAGTTGTTTTGTTGACAAACTGTCGATTTGTAGGCTAAAAGTTTTGCTTTTTCGCAAACAATCGGCCTTGAAAGAAGGTTTCCCAATGCTCGCTGTTGGAAAAAAAAAACACTTTAATACGGCCTCAAAGCTATCCGGATAGTTGGAACTCGGATAATTGGAGTTCTAATTAATTTCAAAACCGAAATAAATTTAAAAAAAATTTCAGCTCAACATTAGCTTTCATCATCCCATAGGGATAATTTACCACCTAAACGGGACACAAATAGAGAAATGAGGCTACACTTCCACCAAGTCAGGTGAAATGTCACAAACCCTACCAGGGTAATGGTGGCGCTAGATAAAAAAAAAAATGAAATGTAAAATGGCATCTTGCAAACATTTAGGGTAATCTCAAGGGCAATTTCTTTATATTTGGTAGCACTGGTCCGCAAATAGACCGCTGTAAAAAAGGCCAGTAAATTCTTATGAGATATTATTATTTTACATGATTCAGGATACAAAGGAATGCTAAGCACTATTGGAAAAATAGCATTCCTCTTAACCTTGACACAAAGTGAATGAATCTTTATGAATTCTCCACATTTGCAAATTTTATGTTAAAGAGGTATATAGTAGAGGGCATAAGTATGACATTTCAGGGACAAATGTTGGATCAAAGTACGCATAAATGTCGCTACACTCAGCAAATAGGTAATCATTTGAAGACAAAAAATGCATTATTGAAGCAGGAAACTGTCGCGACCGCCGCGGCGTGAGAAAACTGATCCGTCTACATCCAGGAAATATGACACTCCATTCTGATGACTGTTACATTGCCCTCTAATCCATTTTAACTAATTCGTCGATTTTTCAATGTTTAACTTATTCACTTCTTTAAAAAAAAAATCTTATATGAAACCAGAGCCCTATTTCATAAAACTCTACAGGTGTGACAAATACGACAATTGTGTCAAGTCTGACAAATTTGTCAATATGTCATGACAATTGTATTTTTACAACTTTTCCTTACATTACAGGCAAATTAATGTAAATTGTCAGACTAAAAGAACCCATTTCATAAACGCGACAATTTTATGTCAAACCTAAAGATTACTTTAGTACACTGTAGATGGCTCTCAGATACGTGTCTCAACATCGAATATGATACTTAAGCAATCGATCATTACTATAAAAAATAATTGAATTATATTTCTCTTTTAATACAAAGTCACTGAAATTGAAAGTTAGGTTAATCCACTGCCTAAAACACTGGGTGGACTCATGTCTATTTCTTCACCACTTTTACTACTACCAATATCACTACTACTAGTGTTCATTATTAACAAGACAATTTAGCAAGTTTATTAACAAAGTTTAAATCACAAGAAAGTTTGCCAAGTTATGCCACACATTTACATAACCTACTCTGTTGGCCTACATATGAAAGATTGCCTGTCACTTCTGTAATGACAATTCTACATTTTTTGTAAATTTGTAAATATGTCAGCAAAAATTAATGTTTCATAAATGGTTGGTATCCTAAGAATTGACATATTTGTCAGACTTTTACCTGTAAACTCAAAAGTTTTGAGAAACAACAATATGTAAAATTGTCATACAAATCTACAAAATTGTCATGACATTTATGTAAAGTTGTCAGCTTTTATAAAAAACACAATTGTCAAAATGTAAACCTGTAAGACAATTTTATGTCACCTGTCACCTGTAAAATTGTAACTTTTATGAAATAGGGCCCTGGTCCAGGGCGGACAAATTTTAGAGGGGAAATTTTGTTATAATAAAAAAAAAAAAAAAATACTATATTTAACAGAATATTTATCGCATGACTTTTAGGGCGCTGTGGTTTTACAGCCCACCGATGCCAAGAGAAAATCCAGGAAAGAATTTGTAAAAATAAACTGTATGCCAGTTAAAGTTAGAAGATGAACAAATATTAGGCTGAGTTTTAGATTAGCATTGTAAATTAAAAATAAATCTTTTTTGTCTAAAAAAGTTGGTTTAATATACCTGTATTACATATAACATTTTAGCATATGTTTTAAAATTACCAAATGTGTTAAATGTTTTTGTAAAATTTGAAAGATTGGCTATATTAGGCCTATATGTATAACAACTATTTTTAAAATTTCTAAGGAGTTTAAAAAAATGAATTTACAATGGAAATCATGCATTTTTTACCAAAAGTAATTACTTTTATTTTAGAAAAAAATTATTGTGTTAGCCTAGGTAGTAACTGGATTAGTCGTATCAATAAAATGTTATCGGAATAGCTTACTACTGATTGATACTTGAGTAAAACTCGAACTTATCACTAAAACAATAACATTAGGGTGAGAAGTAAAACAAATGAAAGGGGTCATTATACAAAGCTTTTCCCGGGGTGCAAAATACCTGAAATCGAGGCCTGTATGAAACACTACTTCACTTTCTCTATCCTTTGTATTGTGACAAAGAGAGAGAGACTGCATTGTGGGAGTGTGCAAGACTTCAAAGCGATCTGAATTTGATGACTTGGGTGGCTTATAACTACCTTTCAGAGAATTCATCTGAAACAAGTTTCATATAAAAATTCTACTTCGTAATAAATTCGTTAAGAGCCGTTTTGCCTGACATTTTTACTAGTAACCTTTTCCCTCAAAATGATTGAATGTCCTTCGTTTTTAGCATTCCTTTTCCTCTTTTTCCAATCTTTGACTTGGTCACACCATTGAGGTGTGAATTTATTGGAAGCATAATATAGAATGGTTGTAAAGCTACATGTAGTGCATGTTCTTCTTTCCAGTAATCGATGGACTAACTCTTCATCGAGTTACATGTTAAAATGAGGTTAAAAACGACGGACATTCAGTTTTGAGAGACATGGTTACTAGTAAAAAATAGTTAATCAAATTTATGAAAAAGAAAAACACCACCCATAATACTCCCTCGTTCTCGTTGTAGGCAATCGAAAAAGGACATTGGTCTTGTTCTGTATGAGTAAACTGGCATTATTTTTAAGGGAGTGGTTCAGATTAATTTTTATTACTTCAACCAGTTAATTTCTCTTTCTCTTAACATGAAAACATAAAGTCATATTTCCTTGAAAGAAACAAATTCTACATCAAAAACAGAAAGACACAGGTTATAGATTAGAAACAGGCTATAGACTACTCAGAACTGGATATCGTCACTGTTATGCCAGAACCACGAATGTGCAAAAATAAAAAATAAATCACGAATGGGTCACATTTGTTATTGTAGCATAAACAATAAAGCATATCTTGTACTTTAATGTAAATGGAACTAACTGTTACTCACCAATGAAAGAAAATACAACGTTCGTGGTTCCTACAGAACAAAGATTAATGTAAACAGGCGACAGCAATTTACTGAAGTCAAAATATGAATTTTTGCATAACAGTGACGATATGGGATGCAAAATAAAAAATCTAATATCTACTGTTCGTTAGTTAAAACGGCCACCATCTTGATATGTAATCAACATTGTACACATACACAACATTCAAGGAACATTGATTACAAATTGGAAGAAAATCGAACAGGTGACTCTGTAACAAACAAATTTACAGAGAAACAAACAAAATTCCGGGGAACCAAACTAAATTGTAGAAAAGTTTAGGCTTCAGATGTAGTCTTCATATTTTTACAGCATATACCGTTTGGGAATAATCGATTAAAGAAGCTGAACATTACATGAAATGGAACCATTAAAACGGCCACCATCTTGAAATGGAATAAAAAAAATCCTTACACATACATCGTTCGTAATAACTTCAAGGTACATTCATTCCAGATTGGAAGAAAACTGAACAACGCGTTTGGTCGTGACTGCGCAATAAATAAATTTACAGAAGAACAGACCAAATCCCGTAAATCATTAGAGTTACGTCAAAAGAAAATGGAAGAAAGCTGTAGAAAATTTTACACTCTAGAGCAGTGGTTCCCAAACTTTTCAGTCCGCGGACCCCTTGAAAAAAATTAAAATTTCGGGGACCCCCTCTGGGATTTGGGGGGGGGGAAACTAAATAAATACTTTGATTCAAATCTATTAAATTCAATAGACAAAATAACAATATCAACGGTAACAAACAGAGTTTACTCCTTAGTGTGAACAGTGAAGCTGCTTTTGATTAATTAGCTCTGCAATGTTAGGTTTAATGTCTGATAATTTCAATATTAAGTCACTTTCAACTTCATGTTTATTTCTCAACTTTGATTTAAAATACGTGAGGTGGGAGAGTGCTGTTTCACATAAATAAGTAGTGGGGAACACAGTAATAAGCACTTCAAAATTACGGGATATCATATTTCTTCTTAAACCGCCTGCGGACCCCATGAAACACCATCTCGGACCCCACTTTGGGAACCACTGCTCTAGAGTGAATGTAGTCTTAAATTTTTATAGAAGCTGACCATTTCATGAAACGGAACCATTAAAACGGCCACCACCTTGAACGGCAAAAAAGATAATAAAAAATAATAATAAAAATCCTTTCACATAGTTTGTTTTTAATTACCTCAAGAAACATCCGTCCTAAATTTGAAGTAAAGCAAACCACGCGTTTGGTCCTGAGTTCAATACAAACAAACATAAAGACGAATTGCCGAACGGTCGAGATAAAACAGAGCCTCGGTTCGCTCGGTCAATTAACTACTGCTATCTTTTCATTACGTTGACTGTATTATACGAGATTACAACTACTGTCGTCCAAAGCAAAGAACTTCCCTGTAATGATTGTGAGGAAAGTTACCCTTACGTTATGAGTTGTGGTAACAATAATCACGAGTGCAAGGAAGCAAACCGGCAACCAATAAGAATCTGTCTAGAGAACTGTGATGCACCACCTTTCATCCCTCTAAATAGCAGTGTACCCCGCAGGGAAGTTTTCTGCTTTGGGCTACTGTAGGATGAATTACTGGTGTACAACAATATTTCTTTCAGTTTCACCAGAAATAAGTGTTTTCCGGTCCCCTAAGTAAAAAGAAAATTTCTTATAAAAACGTGCATCTATACTGTATGTGCCGTCTGTACGTCTTTGAACAACACACTCATAGGCTTCAAAATAAGAAAACTCAAAGAAAGAAAAAACTGAAGTTAACTTCTCGGGATTGCACCTATGTCAGAGGTGTTTCACGCTTCACCCAAGCTTTCTGCAACTAACTCCATTGTCATCATCAGGGAACTCCCCAAAAACGAAATTTCCAAAATACCTCTTCCTGAAAATGAGTAAATTGCACAACGCTGAATGTTCTTGAGCAAATTCTCTTGGTGGGAGAAATTGATCTCATAATGAGTATACCTGATTGACATGAATGTGAAAAAATTCTTCAGAACTGGAAGTAAAAAGTAATTTCTTAATTTATTGATATCACCCAATATGTTTGTCTTTAATTGTGACTCTTTATCAGCCACAATATATCTGTCGATACAAAGTATCCATTATGCTGTTATCGTTCCAGCTTGGATCAGAACATTTTGGAACCAAACAATTTCAAATAGGGCCTATCAGTGGAACGTTTCTGTATAAGCCTGATCTCTCTTGATATAACATGAATATTTCGACGCCTTTAAAGGTTAAATCTTTTTTGCCAGTGTTAATGTTCTCAAATTTTAGGTAATTTTCCTTTTCTTATTTGTTAATATCTACTGTCAATGTTTCTTCTCACGTTATAGCGTTTTATTTATTTATAGGCTATAGCCTGTGCAATCTACTTTTCTTTCCGGTAAATAGAATTGTAATTAATTTAGCTTATTTTATTAATTTTCCTATATTTTATGTATAAGTGTGCAATTTCATATATCCTATATATGATCAGTTGGACTAAATAAATAAATACCCGTTAATGCATCGCACATGCGTAGTACAACAAATCCTCAAACAATAAATTGCATTTAATTTACTGGAACGAATGTTTATATATCAACACGAACTATCGATTAAAGTGTGATATAGCCTACATTTTTCAGTCTTCAACTGATCTGCATTATTGTTCCACGCAACAGCAACAATAACAGGATGCCGTTGGTTCAGATCCCACTACCGAGTTGAGTGTGAACTTTCGGGGTTTTCTCACTCGGATCGGAAAATGCCAAGTTGGAGTTCATAATGCTCTTGATTAAGGAATGGTTATGAAAAAGATCCGTAATGGTCTATCGCTGCCAGGAGGCCTCTAACAATCATAACGAAAGTAATGGATCTAAAGTATGTCTGTACCACTTTGCTATGTTGACTACCCTATACAACGGAGGTAATGATGACGACTGAATGGCGAGAAACGAACCAAGAGCTGCGCCACGTAGTCACAAGAATGGCAGTGCATGGTCTTCACTGGAAGGTGCGCAAGAATAAAAAGTTCCACGAACCAGACCTTTCGTATGTATGTGAACTATGCGGTGACCAGTGCGAACGCTATCACAGAAGTGTTTAGGGAAAGAAAAGAGTCTATTTCAACAATGTGCCAAATACACTAGTGTAATGCACAATGTACCATGTACGAACATTTATACAGTCAGTCCTCGATATAATGCCCCTCTTTACAGTGTCACCCTCGCACTGCGCCAATAAATACAAGTGAACAAATATTCTCCCATATAAAATATATTAAAAAAACCTCGTTACTGTGCCAATTCATTCAGTGCCAGTGAATATAAGATAAGATTTTTACAAAATATAGCTTGCAGTGATTTTTCTCATTCTCAGGATTCTTTTGAAATTAGCATAATGTTAGGAAGATTATTTAAGAAACATTATATACTGTATTTCCAAGACGTGAAAGTGCCCCTGCCACTAGCTGTAAATGTGGTGCGGTGGAATGAGTAAGTTATGTAAAGAAGTCGGACAGACAGCCTGCATAAGGGTAGAGCAGGTAGAAAGAGCCCTTCATACAATGAGACATTCCAAACTTTCACTTCTTTTAGTGCGATGTCCATTCAGCTGTTAAACACTACACTACAGTTACTCAGTTACAGTTGATCACTTACATGGACCCACATGATTTTCAACCCCTTTGTGTACTGTAGCACTGGACATCTACTGTAATAAATTGAGTTACTGTACAGTACAGTGCAGTTTATTTTATGTTGTGCTTAAATTCTCTTTTTGCTTTTTATTTCATTTTTCTTTCTTAATTCAGTACAGTAAATTAATACAGCACTGTATTATGCAATTTTTATTTTAAAAATTAAATTTCGGTTTAGTGCCACTCTCGCTAAGTGCCCCTAAATGATAGAGAACGGATGGTGGCATTATATCGAGGGTTGTCTCTACCCTTATTATAGTGACTACCGGTGGCACCAATTCTTCGTACTCAGTAATAGTTATGTTTTTCTTGTGTTTATTTGCATTCAATAAATTCTTCGTGCTTCCTGCATTTCAAGATTTTATTACGTCTGGATCATGTTCAATATTTTTCTCTCTTTCTAGATATCCCCGCAAGTGGATTCCACCGTCTGAATGTAATCATATTACAGGATGTGACAACTGACACCTACCTGTGCGTGTTTGGAGTTTATAATTGTTTGTAAAGTGGAGGATCAAATTATATGCCACGATTCTGCGCCGATCATCGCTAAATAATTAATATATAGAGTTAGGCCTGTAAAAAAAATAATGACATATTAGAGACACATAATTATGGTGGGTAGTAGGTTATCAATTGAATCAGTCTTTACAAGATTATTTATATTAGTTTGCTAAAATACTGCAAATTATAATGGAAATGGACCCTTATACTAGGGTAATGGAAATATATTTATGCTGTAAGTTAAAGGAATTGAATTGATTTTATTTTAAGGATTGTAAGCGTAGAACTTAAAAGTTCCTTTTAGGCATACAATCCACTCACAGTGACAGAAAAAATTACAAATAAATTACAAATATAATAATAACTAGCAGGTGCCCGCGGCTTCGCCCGCGATTATTTACTCACCTTCTAGATGTTTTGTTTAAATAATTTATTTAACAGAAAAATAATTAAAACATTACATTTTTTGACACTGACAATATTTTTACATAAATTCCAGGAATTACATAATTTTATTCTTAATTGTATTGTTTAACTTTAGAAATATAATTAATTAACCGAAGAAAACGAATCTTATTCTGCCATATGGGCATACAAATTAGGAAGAAAAATATTAAAATGAACCATATATTTATGAACCTTACCCAATCATGTATAAACAATTTTATTTTATTGTCTCTCGAATATGCCCCCATATGCGAAGGGCCTCCAAGTGGAGGTTTCTGTTTACCTAGGCTCTAATTTAGGATTGGAGTTCTTTTACGTCCCGTAAATCTACACCAGGGGCCCTCCAGCTTAAAGTCCCTCCCGGAGGATTCCGTCCGCCACTGATACTCTATGATCAGTTATTCTAAAAATACATATTAAAATACAGTAAATTCGGTTTTGAAAAATTCAGCGACAGTGTAAAAGGGATGTTAACAAATAATTTATATAATCTAACTTTTAAAATATTTACAGGCGATTCTTTTAAATTTATACTTAGCTTATTATACATTTTTAATCCGAGAACTCAATAAGAGTTTTGTGATACTGACAATCTTTGATGTGGCACATCTATACTTGCCCTATTTCTGGTAGCCTATTGTAGTTGTGTATATCGCCTCTCAAAGCTACTTCTGAAACATTGTTTCTAACATACAATATCACATTATAAATATATAGGCTAAATTTACTGCTGTTAGACACTGCAATTTAATGAATAATGGTTTACAATGGGCTAATCTGTCAATCAGTTAATATTCTAATAATATTTTTCTGCAAGAGTAAAATTTCATGTACATGACAGCTATTTCCCCACAACAGAATTCTGGGGAAAAAGAAGAAAGAAAAAAAAAATGCTGACCTTACATAATTAGTTGGAACATGATTTTTTAGGTTTCTAATTAAACAAATAACTCTAGATAGTCTTGCTGTTAGATTTTTGATGTGCGGATCCCAAGTCAATTTACTATCGATAATGATACCTAAGCATTTAACAGTTTCCAATTCTTGATGGTTAGGTATATTTCTTAAACTGAAATGAAGTTCTTGGGTTTTACTTTCATTCAATAAAAAGCCATTAGCTCTAAACCTCAATGAGGCTTGAGAGAGCGTATTTTCGGTTAGGGTTTTAAGTGCATTCAGATCAGGGTTCTCGTTTAGAAAAGTGGTATCGTCTGCATACAAAATATAGAGACTAGCTTAAAAGGCCCGGCGTCGCCCGGGTTTTTATTTTGTAATTGGAAATGAACTTATGAAGGATTTTCGATTTTCAAATTATAGGTCCTTATATAGGTATTTAGAATTTGAAATGAAGAAGAATGACTTATCACATTCAAACTATTCCCTCAGAAAACGCTTGATATAGCTTTTTATGGCTCATAGAGGATGTAAAAAGTTTGCATCCCATCGCTTCTACACACCAAGCCTGGTAGAAGTTGAAATAAGAGGAAACAAATTCCGGTAACATAAAATTGTATTGCCTGTAAGGAATATTTATTTCTCACCCTCATATTACCTTACAACCGTTTCGGGGATGAAATTAAAAAGTAATTCAATATCACTTTCATACTTCCCTCCCCAAAAACCTGGGATACAATAATATACATATTACCATACCTCGTACGGTATTCTCTATGTCCAGGGTAGAGAAAGTTATATGACTGCATCATATTGTGATTTATTTTCGTGGATTTCATCTTCAACGTTTATTTACAGCAATGAATTATATTGATATAGCTTCTCTAATTTGTCAAAGTCCCGTATCATTTATTTCCAAACCTACCTGAGACCATTCCCAACAATACACTGTTTTCATGTGAACTGTGATTTGGATTTGATAATTCTGTGTAAAAAGGGATTAAGTATTATCAAAAACATTTGATTTTTGGCATTTAATTTTTTTTTTTTCAAAATCCTTTCTTAGTGAGCACTTAATAGAGAAGAGAGAGGAGAGAAGAGATTACATACACATTGTTAATAAAAATACTGAACATAAAATATAAACCTTAACTTAATGTCATGAAATAGTAGCCAATATATATTATATAATAAGAGTAGGCCTAAACGTTTGTAGAAGATAATGGGAAATTAGGATCCATAAGCGGTTATGAGATTATTAACTAAGAGTTTTTTTTTTGCCGTAACAAGAAAATAACTTTGATAATGATAAAGATGGAGTTTATTGTATAATCGAGAAGTCATGTATATAAATTACTTATTAAATTTAGTGGTGCGGTGTCTAGGAGTGCGCTTGAAGTAAATCTGTTGGTGCGTCCATGTATTCTTTGCATGGGGATGAAAGATTTCAACAGATAAATGGGACTTTTACATTTCACAACTTTAAGAGTTAGCAGTGCAATGGAAAGGATCCTTCGTTCTTTTAATTTTAGCCATTTTAGTTGCAGGTAATAAGGTGTGATGTGCTCATCGTTTCGCGCGTTACATACGAACACATTAATTTTTTTTTATTTAATATATCCGAAAGATCGTTGTATACAACTGATCCATAGTCAAGAACTGGAAAAACTAGTGTTTGAATAAACATTTTCCGCAAGTTAGTCGGCAAGTAAGATATATTACGCCGAATCTGATGAATGATTGAGACTGCTTTGTTAGTGGTGACTTAGATATGATTATTCCATGATAATCTACAGGACGTAGATTTGTTAAAATTTTTACTAAATATATATATATATATATATATATATATATATATATATATCCCCTCCCCATACATATTTTCAAGTCGTCGTGAAGATGTCAGTTTGAATCACGTTGAATATTCTTCGTATTCGCTACTGCAGTGCTATCTGTTAGCAAAGCTGCGCAGTTTGTGCGAATTGTTTGCAAGGTACTATGTGTGATATTTTCTTAGACGACCAAAGACGACAATTAATATCATAAACGCTTCTGCGCTCCTAGAATTGGATAAAAGGATGCTCTATTTCTCGAAAAAAGATTTAATAATGCAAAGAATGCCTATTCCACGCTCTACGACAGGTCATTCCAATTTACACATCTCTCTGCGTAAATTCCTCCCATCTTTATCGATTACTTCCACCATTATCGCTCAGAATGAAACGTCCATGATCTCTGAGATTTCATCTGCTCCTCTGTACCTGAAACTGATTTCTATTTTCTGTTCATCTGTTTGCACTTGCCTATATAACAGCAAGTGGATTTAATAATATTAATCAGCTCTCTATTGCAGCGGCTGTAGTGTTTTGATCGAAGCCAACAATACGAGGTAAAACCATGGATGAAATATATAAATGTGAGGCATTATTAGACCTTTTTTTGACACACCATGCATGGTGTAAAAACACAAAACATACTTTGTTTACCTCGTTTGTAGCCATCTTATTTGATATCTGACAAGGTCAACAAGTCATTTCAGGTCACATGTAAATGAAAAAAGTAGACAGTTGTACAGTATTGTAAATACTGTATACCACTGTCCATAAATTGAGAGGCCACGCCAGACATGTTATTATATTCCCCTTTAAAACCATTTGTTACATTTTCATCCTCGAGAAATCAGGGGGAGGGCAGTAGAGCTCTGTTCAAAAATGTATGAAGCTAACATTTGGTATTTCAGGTTTGTGCAGTAAAAATGTACTTTCATTTTTTAGTGAAAGATAAAACAAAATCACCTTACATAGGCTATATCCCACATTTCATATCCATTTGTAGGCTGGTTATTTATTTTAACAAATAATACAGGTCTATTAGAGTCATCAAGGTGGGATGGAGGGTGGACTTGTTTAAAACTCATAGGAACACCCCTGTGTTAGCCTACTATTTAACTGATTTCAGGAAAACGGAAGAGTCCGTGGCCCAGCGAGGTTGCTGGCGACTTCGAAGTAAAGTCACAACCAAAGTTTACTTTCATCAGAGTCTTGACTGTAAATAGGGGCAAGTTTATAGTTTGCGACTCACCCTGCTCCCCTTTCCATAGGCGCGGTCGCCTTTCCCGCCAGCCTGCCTGCATGCTCGCTTCCCCTCACCGCCTACCGCGCATCTTCCCCGCTATAGCGCATGCCGGCCGCTACTAAGCGCCGGTAATGCAGCTTGCTGTGTTAAGCCCGCAGCTTGCTCTAATAATTGCAATTACCATTATAAAAAACAAAATAAAATTTCACGAATTATAGAAAATGTCGAACAACTAAAAAATACCCTTGTACCAAACATCATATTTCACGATCTTTAAACACCGATTTGAAAGAAAAAAAATCACAATAACAAAAGACCCTTGCACCATAGGCCTACATAATATTTAACAATTTTTAAAAACGATTATAAAATGAAAATGTCGAACAATTAAAAAAATACCCTTGTACCAAACATCATATTTCACGATCTTTAAACACCGATTTGATATATAAAAAATCGAAATTTACATAATATTTCCCAATTGTTAAAAACGCCGTGTTATGACATAAAACATGGCTTAATTGATGCAGAAAAATTCCCTTGCACCAACACTACTCTTTTCGTAACAGACAAAACATTTCAAAATTTGAAAAAGCGATTCTTGCGTTAACACTCGTGAATGCATGAAATCACCCCTATAGTAGCCTAACTCAATATATGAAATCTTTCTTCACTGCTCAACTGTCACTCGTGGCGTAGTGGGTTAAGACTCCTAGCTATAACGCTAGGGGTTCCGAGTTCGAATCCCGGTCGATCCAAAATTTACGGTTAGGAATAGGTCTTGAAAAGGTAGGTAGGGTGTAGAGGAGGTGAGAGGAAGAGAGGAAAGAGACGGGAAAGAAAAAGAAGAAGAGAATAAAGGAGAAATAAATTATTTTTTTCTTTCACCAGTTCCATACTAGATGCCGCCACCGTCGCTACTCTGCTAGTAGTTCTAATGCCGCCGCTAGGATCTCCCCACCCAATACCCCTACTTTCCACGCGGGTCCCGTTAGAGTAGTAGTGGTGGGGGATTCGGGTGAGTCGCAATATATATTTTTCCCTAAATAGGAAAATGGTAAATTTTTTCTTTGTGAAGTTGACTTTAATGCAAAGTCTTGTTTATGAATACAGCCTAAGAACCTGACAAACGACTACAAGCTCCCATCTCTCTCTGTTACCGGAGAATCATGGTTACCGGTTATCATGGGCATCATTGAAGAATGCACACCACCTGGTCCATAGCCTACAGTTGCTAAGATCCGTACAATCTCACCCATACCACTCGTCTCTGTGAATTTCACTCTGGTTATATCCCATAAAAATTGGACTAAACCTTGCTGCTCTTCACAAGTGGACGACAGTAATATGCATGCCATCTTTGCTACGTAGTTCACATTTCTCTCACTTGAGCTAGATCTGAAACAAAAATTGTATCTGTAACACAAACTTCAAACTATATCTCGGTGAAATTTCAACATCCAACTTCAGTACAAACGTAGAAAAAATGATTGTGCATAACTTTCCATCCACCCTTGTGATATTAATATTAAAAATTTATTATTTAATACCCACAGCAAACTTTTTGAATGTCAGTCTACATTATTATCTCTAAAGCTAAACCTCTATGTTGTCAGGGTTGTATCATTAATGTAATTATTTACTGTGTTTCTGAGTTCATTGTTTTGATACAAGTTAATTTGAATTAATATTTTCATTGTGTTTCTGTTTCTTAGGATGGATGATGATTCATCATCCAGCAAACTTCAGCTGTGCCTCACATGGAACAGTTTCACTGACAACATAATAAATTCCTTGGAGTCCTCCTATGGAGATGGCGACTTTGTTGATGTTACATTGGCCTGTGAAGGCGAGAGTATCAAAGCTCACAAGCTAGTCTTATCAGCTTGTAGCCAATACTTGAAAAGACTTCTCAAGGTTTGTTATATTCTGAGATATAAAGTTCATCTGTATATAGATCTGTATATAGATCTGAGATATAAAGTTAACTGTATTTTCACTGTACATATATAAATTAGTTATACTTGTAACAAGCAGACCTGAACTATCTCAAACAAATACTCAATTACATCCTTATGAAACAAGAACAAATCTTAACCTGCATAGAATAAGAATACTAGAGAATACTATAGGAGAAAAATTCCTCCGGCACTGGGACTTGAACCCAGGACCTTTGGCTATTCGCACCAATGCTCTACCAACTGAGCTAAGCCGGAGTTCAATTCTCAGCGCCAGACGGAACCTCTCTCCTATGACTGATTGCCCTAATGGTCTACCTCACAGACAGACAAGCTATGTCATATGCAGTACTGTGAGGCACACTAATTAGTGATTTTTGTGACCGGGCTCCCACTGTTATTGTACAGTTAACATAGATATATAAGCATTCATGATCCACAGAATTATTGTCTCTGTTGGACATTACATGAGAATACTATAGGAGAAAAATTCCTCCGGCACTGGGACTTGAACCCAGGACCTTTGGCTATTCGCGCCAATGCTCTACCAACTGAGCTAAGCCGGAGTTCAATTCTCAGCACCAGACGGAACCTCTCTCCTATGTATTCTCATGTAATGTCCAACAGAGACAATAATTCTGTGGATCATGAATGCTTATATATCTATGTTAACTGTACAATAACAGTGGGAGCCCGGTCACAAAAATCACTAATTAGTGTGCCTCACAGTACTGCATATGACATAGCTTGTCTGTCTGTGAGGTAGACCATTAGGGTACTCAGTCATAGGAGAGAGGTTCCGTCTGGCGCTGAGAATTGAACTCCGGCTTAGCTCAGTTGGTAGAGCATTGGCGCGAATTGCCAAAGGTCCTGGGTTCAAGTCCCAGTGCCGGAGGAATTTTTCTCTTATAGTATTCTCATGTAATGTCCAACAGAGACAATAATTCTGTGGATCATGAATGCTTATATATCTATGTTAACTGTACAATAACAGTGGGAGCCCGGTCACAAAAATCACTAATTAGTGTGCCTCACAGTACTGCATATGACATAGCTTGTCTGTCTATGAGGTAGACCATTAGGGCACTCAGTCATAGGAGAGAGGTTCCGTCTGGCGCTGAGAATTGAACTCCGGCTTAGCTCAGTTGGTAGAGCATTGGCACGAATAGCCAAAGGTCCTTGGTTCAAGTCCTAGTGCCGGAGGAATTTTTCTCCTATAGTATTCTCATGTAATGTCCAACAGAGACAATAATTCTGTGGATTATGAATGCTTATATATGCATAGAATAAATTTTAACACTAGAGCAGCTGAGAAAGATCCCTATCTTAAAGGAGTAATATTTTACAATAAACTACCTAACCATATAAAAGAAATTACTGGAAAGAAATTAAAAAACCATCTCAAGCAATACCTCTGCAATCTAGCTCTGTAAAGAATAGAAGACTATTAGTTCTTAACCATAATAATCAAATTAGTTAAAAGATTGTGTACTGTATATAACTAATGTGTATGTAATCCTTTCATTTATTAATGTTACTTAACAATATCTGTACTTAACAATTTCTGAATATAACTTGACCTATGTATATATACCGTATATACTCGAATATTTTTTCCAAAAATCGCGAGTGAAAAACTGAGGTGCGGGTATTATTTGAATACTGGTCTCCTCTCATCTGAATTTTGACAATTTGTACCATATCGGCTCAATATAGCACGATGCTTTGTAGTAGTATCACAGTATAGTATAACAGTAGCGAAGCTGTAATTAAAGGAAAATAAACAAAGAAAGTGCTTTCTAATGGACATGGTCCGCCATGACTGGCCGTGAAACAAAGCTTTACGTATAGAGACTCCAAGCAAGTAACATTACAGTACAAGCAGAAGCACTAATTCGGGGAAGTTCGGTGAATTACCACACGACTTTCACCTTGATTCGGACCAGTCGGACGTACGTCATCACGTGTGATTCCCGCCGATCAGCTGGAGAGTGTTGTTGTTGTTGAAAGAGATGCAGCGCGTATTTAAGATGGCGAGATTTCCAGCCGGCTGTTACCATGTTATTTTTAAAATTACATTTTAGCCTACCATATTTAATTCTTTTATGGTATGTAATGTTAATTATATCTGTTTAATCAAGAATAAACCTGGCAAAATAATTTGATATAGAGGCCTATAGATTTTTTTTTTCAAATTACCTTTCGAAAAATTTGGGTGCGGGTATTATTCGGAGGCGGGTAGTATTCGGGTATGTACGGTAATTATCATGTGTAAAATATAATATGTAATAATGTCCCTATGGACAAGATTTGTATTGTTACTTTTAGAAGTTATAAGTATTGATATGAACTAATGACAACATGTATGTAATTTGTAAGATTTATCCTTATGGTAGATGTTAAATTGTATGTACTTGTATCTGACAATGTCCGAAAGACTAATTGTGGTCTCCATGGACGGCAAATAAATATTATTATTATTATTATTATTATTATTATTATTATTATCTTATCCATTTAAGACATGTATTTAATAAAAACTCATGAACTTAAACCATCTATATCAGATATGAATAACCTATTTAAGTAGCTTGTAGTAGAACATAAATAATTTGAACATCAGTCAGCCAAACCATGAATTATTCCAACAACTTTTCTTGTATTTTCTTTATATACTTATTTTTATGTTTTTTGGATCCCTGTGGAATCAATTAAAGGATGATCGTACAGTATTTACATTAATACAGGGAAGCTATCACAGAGCACAAAAAAAAAAAAAACTAACTAACTAACTACACCTGATACGGAATTTCCCTGTGGCAGAAGAATTTCTTTTAACTTGTGTTTAATATACCTGTGTGAATAAAACACCTGAATGTATTTGTGCATTACATTACCCAGCCATAAAATGGACGCACTGTATTAACATTGCATTGAAAAGTAGAATATGGAAGTTCCGTTATTAGCTATCAGTAGGCCCTAACATTTTTTCTAAGGAACTGCTTTTCATTTTTTGTTTTAGATGCTTTCCATGTACACTTTTTAAAAGATGTACTTCTGATAGAAACAATTTAGCATATTGAATTTGAAACCTCTCTTAAAATGTATGGATAAGGGAGTTTTGCTTGAACACTGAGCATTTTCTGTTTTGTTTCACAGGAAAATCCATGTCCTCACCCAATCATAATCTTAAATGATGTTGGTTTGGCGGAGTTGAAAGATCTTCTGGCATACATGTACCATGGAGAAGTAAGAGTGGAACAAGATAGAATTGCTAAACTTCTCCACACAGCTCAGGTGCTTGAAATAAGAGGTTTAAGGGATATTAATCAGAAACTTGATCAAGACTTAGATAACGGGGTAAGTAGTGAGTGAATGGTTTTCATTATGCACTTAAAACCAGTTTCCAAACATCATTAACCAAATCGGTACCGGTGAACCGATTTGTTTCAATATCAATAGGGTCTTCCGATGGACATTATAAATGTGTTTTCTAAGTTTCATGAAAATATGAAAAAGCGTATTTGAGTTATGGCACGTACAGACACAAGGACAGACAGACGGACAGACATTTTTTCGTCACCCATACAATCTCATAAAGTACCATACTGGCACTTAATAATGGCAAGGTGGCAGCATCAACTCCAGTATTATAGGAAATTGGTCCCTTTTAGTTTTCCGCATTAGATATGATGTAAATGTCATTTAGTGAGGTTGACCAATAAAGATAACCACAGGAGGGAGATTCCATTTGGCACCATGAATTGAACTTTTGCTAGGTCAGTTGGGACTGAAAGTCAAAGGTAATGGGTTCAAATCCCATTGTCAGAGGGAATTTTTCTCCTGAAATATTCTTATAACAGTGTAAAGCAGTGGCGGCTCGTGGCTAGTAAGTTAGGTGAAGAGCTAGTAGGAAAAAAAGAAATTTACACATGCTCATCTTAATAATTGAATTCATCTATATCTTGTATACCAAATCAATCCTTTGGTCCTTTAAGGCTGCAAACTTGTCAGTGATTTCTTCATATGTTTGTTTTTTTTTTTTTTTATTAACTGGAGTAGAAGTTCTTCTCAATTGCAATATTCGCTAAAGAAGAAAGTCTCTTCTGAAATGGAATTCCTGAGGTATGTTTTTATATGATTCAGGCAAGAAAAGCTTCTTTCCACAGATGCTGTAGTAGAAGAGATGGAGAGAATAAGGGAGAACAATTTATAAGTTTCCGTAAAAATGTCCTTATCCTGATTAAACATTTCTAACATCTTTTCGGTGGAAATCTGTTTATACTTCTCATTAGCATAGAAAGTAGAGAGTCATTTTTTTAAGCGATATAACTTAGGGAACACACGTCCAAAGACATTTTGCAAGTTAGAAGGAAAACATGTGGTATTCTTCAAATTTTGTGGTATCATTAAGGCAAACAAATTGAAATCTCTCATCCACATCCTTCAAAATGTGATCCAAAATTTTGTAATACAAGGCTCGATACATTCTGAACACATTCATCCTGAGAAAGGGAACTGTACTCTCTTGAGAGGCCCATGTCTGTCATTTTACTGGCCTTTTCAAAGATAATTGAAAAATGCTGTTCATTCCTCTTATTTCTTAGCATATCACGAGTAGTCCTTATTGTTTATATGCAGTAGTTAACATCTAATTCAAAACTTCCTTCTTATCTTCATCTTTATAACATGAAAACAGTGTTTCTAACAAAACACATATATTGTAAGCAGGATTCATAGCATAACACTAAACGCAATACATTCCACTGGCTTCTCACACTGGAAGGAGGCGAAGTAGCGGGAAGGAAACTCTAATTTATTTCACTGCAAGTCCTCTCCACAGAGAAATTGAAGCAGGTGACGTTGTGGTTGTCATAGTAACCAACCAGTTTTCGGCTTAGCCTACACACGGCTGGTGTGAAAAAATTCTCATTTCATCAAGTTAAGCTCTGCCTCCAGAGGTTGAAGAAAATGGAAAGAGATCTATGCTACACAGAGTTATCCTGGACGTGCATTTGCTGGCCACAACAGCACCGAGTGGCATGCATTACAGAAATAGAGGATACATTCTAGTAAAAAAACCAGCATATATGATAAGGAAAATAAACTTTAAAAATAAGTCTGGTTAGGTAAAAATACTGGTGAAGTGCCACTTCATCTACTTTCCCTGAATAGCCGCCATTGGTGTTAAGTTTTACTATTTAAATGTGCTTGCATTCAGTACAGCAGTTGTGATGTGATTAAACAGTACCCTCCTGTATTTACAGGGTTCGATTAAAGACAGGGTGAAACTAGAAATACAATGTGACATTTTCATTATAAAATAAATTATTTGGACAAGAGTAATTTAGTTGATGCATGCTTTAAATAGTGTAAATATGATGCTGTAAAATTCTAACAACCCTCGCAGAGGAATTCAATTCAGTTCAATTTATTATTTAGTCTGATAAAGTTAGAATCTAGTGATGTACAATCTAGTGAAGAACAACAATGTGGTGGATGGAATTGATGAGTAACTGGAAATGCTAGTTGTGTTGAGTCCAATAGTGGAAATAGCAATTAAAGACTGAGATAATAATTATTTCCATTAAGTTTGCCATTTTGCATTTACATTATTCTTCCAATGTCTTGTTTTGCAACAGTTATCTCTTGTGAGAATCCAGTTCTTCATAACATATTGCACCTTAGATTAGAAAAGCCAGTTCTTGAAACTTTACAATTCTAGGAACAAAATTATCTCTTACATGATTTCTACAGATCCAAAAGAACACAATCTAAAGTTTGGCTGCTGTTGAAATTTATAAAATACTCAACCCATTGAGTTGCCTGCTAAGTCCCCATTGTTTAGTATAGGCCTACGTGAACTCTCGATAATTCGGACCTCAATATGCCGGACTTGGATAACTCGGACTGATTCTTGACGATCCAGACCCAGATCTACAGTCATTCTACGGCCATTTCAGGACTGCAAGATAAATAATTGTTCAAAAGAAACAGAAAAAGTGTACACAGAAGAACATATACCGTGTCACTCGGCCTAAATCTCAAGAGAAAAATATGCTCAAAGTGCCCACATCAATCATCATCGTGTCCTAATAATGAAATGGTATTTCAGACTCTGACCAGTAATTTTATTATAGTACTGAAGTGATATTTGTTTTTGTTCCATCTGTAAGTTGCCTATATTCTGCCTCATACATTTTTCTTGTGGCTTAAACATGAAATTTCATTACTTAGATATAATTTCCTCATTTCCCCTCCATAAGCCGGACATTTCATAACTCGGACAGACTCCTGCCCACTTTAGTCCGGTTTATCGAGAGTTCACTGTATTTGTTTTTCTCTGTGTATGCTTGAACTTCATATGAATTTTCTCTTAATTTACATTTAGCAGGCCCATGATACAAGCAGTTTAGCAGAAGGCGTTCAGAATCAAGATTCTGGAGGGGAAGAATATTCCTGTAATCAAAATACCAGTGCCAGCAATAACTCATACTCTTTCCATGACAAATTACCTAATAAGACTGGAACTACAGTACAAATGACTGCATCACAGAAGCTTCCTCCTGCAAAGAAGTCAAGACCAGTGCCAATGTTGCAATGCATCCAGCCAGGAAAAGTGGACAGTAACTCTGCATTGCCAGAAGACAGAGATGACAATGAAGATGAATCCAACGCTTCCTCTGCTGCAGATCATGTAAGTATTTTAAAGCTACTCTGATTAACAGCTCCTTAAGGTATATGTACACCTTTAAGTATGAAAATTTTATTTTAATCATTAAGACTCAGTTTTTTTATATATTATTATACAGCTGTATTAAGATATTTCACAAGAAAAATGTTTTCTAATTTTTTTATAATTTGTTTATAAGAATTGTTTCCTTGAAAATTTTGGCTATAAACTTGAAACATGATTACTTCAAAACTATGAAAATAAATTCACCAAATTTTCACGATTTTGTGGACAGAATAATTCTCTACTGCCTGACATTTAGGGGTTTTTTTTTTTCAGAATTTAAATTGCTACATAGATTTATATAAACTGAAAATATTTTTTTGTTCACATCATTGTTCTACGAAAAAAATTTGGTAAGTGGAGAAAATAGTGTGTAGTCAACTCGCATCATTTTCAAATGTTGTTACACTCCACTGTGAACGTTCCGACCAGAGTTTTTTGAAAGATTATACTTATTCAACACATGACTCCACTTACTTACTAGTGTCTTAGTGATAATTAATAGTAATTATTATAAGTTTTAGCAGAGAGGGAAAATTAAAAATACTGAAATTTTGATAGCTGAGCAAGGGGCATGGCAAAATGAAGCTTTTAGTTCTAAGGAACTAGCAGCCAGAATTTGAAAATTAATAACTTGTATGAAATGAAAGAGAAAAGAACTGTCAGATTTAAGTACGCCATTTTCCAAAAATGAATTTTTTCAGGATTTTTTTGGTTTCTTGGGTGTACATACGAGGTGTGTTCAAAAAGTATCAAACCTTTGGTTGGCAAAAAAAAAATTATTGATTTTATTTGAAAATCCAAAACACTAATCCTCTTCAAAGTAGTCTCCTTGGCAATGCATACACTTCTCCCATTGCTCCCACCATTGTTGGAAACAATTCTGGAATGCAGTTTTTTGAATGGTGAGCAACTGTGCCGTCACATTCCTCATGTCTTCTCTTGACTCAAATCAGGTCCCTTTTAGCGACATTGTCGGCTTGGGAAATAGCCAAAAGCATTCTTGTATAACAGGTAAAAATATACGAAAATGTTAAATTATTTCCAAATCCTTTTTCCCATCCTAATGAAAATATTCATATGAATATCAAATTAAATTAGGTAAATTGAAACTTGAGATGGAGGTTTAACATACGTAACTTCACTTAATTCAAGCACTAACCTGAACATGTTTCGAGCAAACTTCATGACTCATCATCAGCTATACTCCATCTGTCTGTTGTATATTGGCAGCAATTCCTGGTGTTCAGGTTAGTGCTTGAATTAAGTGAAGTTACGTATGTTAAACCTCCATCTCAAGTTTCAATTTGATTATAACTTCACTATATAAACTTCCTTCAAATTCTAGGATTAAATTAGGTAACTTTTCATTGGAACAAGTTCCAGAATAAGTAAATAAATAATTAAATATTGAAGAAATTATGAAAATAATCTAAGATGGCTATAAGAACAGCTTCAAGTGTTAACTTATATGAAAATAAAATATACTCATATGTATGTAAATACACGTTTTATCTAATCATTTGGCATTCATTGTGGATGTAAAGAATTATTATAGTAATAATTTCTATGGTTCTTTCCTCTGTAAGTGTCAATGGCAAGAATTTGTTACTTATTATATTATTCCCTTAAAATGTTACAGTCAACTTTTATGGAAGACATACGTGTGAAAGAAGAGAAGCCTGATATGGTGGAAGACTTTGACAAGTTCACTCCGAATCAGTCATCAAATCATGATAATAATTCTTCCGATGGAGAGCAGCAACAGTTTAACAATGGTTTTTCTGGAACTTCCGGAGGAACTTTATCTGGGGGATCTATGAGTGCAAGTCATCTAGCAGCTGAAATGTTAAAAAGAGTAGCTTCTAGGGCAGCGTCTGGTAAGTATATTGCTTCGTACAATAACTAGGAGGTGCCCGTGGTTTCGCCCACGTTAATTAATTGAAAAATTAAAAGTTAAGAGTATAATAATTATTAAAGCATTATATTTATTAACACTTGCACGCGAATCATTCATAAACTAAACCATTAGTAATTAATGAAACAGCTAAAATTCCGGCTTCAGAGTACATTCCACGATTAGAAAGCGCCCCCTGGGAAAACGATCTCAGATTCAATTATGCAGTTCCAAAGGAACCTGTGAACACATAATACGTATTGTTTCTCAACTGTTTGTTGACAGATGAATATGATGTGAATTTTATTTGATCAATTCAGTGTAATTTTCAGAAATTATATAATGTTTCAAGGGAAGGAATGGTTTGTTTGGATTTTTATTATCAGCGATATTTCAAGAATTAAACCATCAATATTTTACAGCTGGTGCTCCCGGCTTCGCCCGCCATTATTATTGAACTCCAGGATTTTTAAGAAATTTACACTGCTAATTATTGAAAAGTAGTCGAACGTTTACACTGGTAGTTTATTAAAAATGTTTGTGGTTCAGAGCTATGAAAATTGAAAGTAAAAATAAAATTAGAATATTTGTTCTATGTATGTAGGAGGTGTATATATTCCGTGATGAAAAAGTATGTGTTCTATTCTTAATTTCTAGTCACCATAAACAAATTATGACTTACAAGATTATTTATTCATATGCTACAGGAATCTGTGTAAGTCCTTTGATTAAATTGATAGATTCATTTGCGTGCTCTGACTCCAATCCATTCTTCCATTTGCAGAAAATCGAATAAAAAATTCATTCCAGACTGAGTCTACATGTACAGGTAGGGAAAAAAAGCTGGACCTACTAAAATATCTAAGTTGCCATGCCTAGAACCCACTAGGCAAGCGCAGTGGCTCATATTGGCAACTTAGATATTTTAATAGGTCCGCTTTCTTTTTCCCTACCTGTACATGACGATCTTGATTCATGGAACTGAACAATGCTGAACCTGGGACCACCAGACATATACCATATTTAGACTGGAATCGTCATATTTCTATAATTTATTTGTGTGCATTGCTTTCTACATGTGTAGGATAGGATTCAATTAGATATGAGAAAGGCTTCAAAATTTCTAATTTGTTCAGTAGGTGTCTGTGATGAACTCAGTCAAAAGCTTTAGTTAGATCAAAGAATACGATGGGAAATCTCCTGTTAATATCTAGATTATTAAATATTGTCTTTTGTATATGTGCATTATATCATCTGAAAACAAGAGGAAAGTGTTTTGTGTAAACCATCATAGGTTTGTTGATGGAGCAACCTTGACATGGTATATTTTAGTTATATCTTCTCTTCACAGGTGAGCAGCTAAGTTTAAGAGAAACACCCTCGCAGAGCAGCAGTGCTGTAGGAGCAGGCATGACAGATCAAGGTAAGACACCAATCTAATTGATGTTCAGTTTGTATCTAATTTTATTATGTTTGAGTGAATGTAAATTGTGCTCTGGGTCGTATTACATCTTGGAATAGTGAAAGAAGAATTAGTTTCTCAGTGTAACTGGCTGAATCTAATTCTGGAGGGAGTTATTTTGTTTCACAAAAATAAATTGCTCATATCGATGTATTTGAACAAGGGAAATACAAGGTTTTTCAGAAGTGTAGCCCAAAAGATAAACATATTCTGTTGCCACATAATAAACATATTGCTGTGGTAAGTGCATATTTATTAAAGCAAAAATATTTGAGTTGGAGAGTTTTCTTTAAGGAATTTTACATTTTTTCCTCCCTTGCGTATGTAATACTTATGTATTTGAAAATCAGAATTGGTTAAATATGTCAAAGGACACAAGGAACTTTCGATTTTGTATGATATATTTTTATTTACAAGAATGAGGATCATCTCATGAACTTTGACGTTCTGATCAATGAGTGTCTCATCGCTTAATGGAGTCTGCATCAACAAGAGGGCAATATGATCTTCCAGAGTCCATTCTTTAGATGTTTATGTAAAGAAATTATGCAAGGAAGTCTATATGTCAGTTATCAGAAAGAGTGGTGGAATGTCTCAAAGTATTTTTTGTTCACCCATACTATAATGCACTTATTGTATGTGATGTAACAGTATATGAATTACAAAGTTTAGGAATAAAGTTTTTTTGACAGTGAAACTATACTAATTATTCAAAAGTAGTCAGTGTTTCAAACGTTCGACTACTTTTGAATAATAAGTATATGAATTACATCCATTAAAGTACAGATTTTCATTAAAACACTGATGTGGTATCGATTATTATCAAACATGGAACAATCTTGAAGCCTTTAGAGCAGCAGATGAAAATGCATATTAAACGACCTGTGTTTAAAATAAAAAATCACTTCTGTTCATGTCAATTTTAATATGATATTAAATTGAGTTAATTTCATATAAAAGTCCATTGGTTTCAAGAAAGCTTCGACATATATCACAGAAGATAAGAACTCTTTGAACTTACTAACAGCTGCTTGGCGAGCTCAGCCATCTCAGTTTGTTTGATGAATCTAAAATCTCCAAATTTAAACATTTAGTTATGAATCCCACTGATATGCCGCGTGTTTCATATTGACCAATTGACCAATAACGTTTAGCAATTCCTCGGATATAGACCAATCACGGCTGTTTATCTTACAATATTATTGTAAGAATCGCGAGGAGGCCGTTTTGTCAGGGTAAAATCGTCTGTTCGTTACTGGGCATGTAAGTATCAGTGTGCAGTAATTGCTGCCACTAAGCGGCATGAAAACAGATTCTTTTATACAACATAACTTGTTTGGAAATTGAAATAATAGAAATGTACTTTGATTAAAACACAGTTTCGATACAGTGCAAACCTGTTGGTGTGCTTTTATTCTGTTCTGCTGTTAGCTTACCTGAATGAAGTTAACTATATCTTATAAGCACTATTGATAGCACTGTCACAACATTCATGGATGGTTGATTCATAGTATGCCGGGATCTCTTAACTTTTAATTTTATTTTTGTACAACAAAGCACGAAAGTAATTATTATTTGTATAATCCGTTACATTTTTAGGCCTATTCATGGAATAGTCTTAATAAATCCAACTCGAGTTGACAAGTTACATCAGATAACGTCAACACTCTTGGGATCACCTATGATAAAAAAAATAGTCAAACACAACTTGCCTATAATGGTAATTAAAAAATATGGGTTATAAAAAATTATAAAACGAGTAAAGCCATTAAATGCCGTTATACGCTCATTGCGTAATGTACTGTTTTGTTTGACTTTTATCTTAATAACAAAGTACTATCATTAAAGTACTGTTGTTGTTCCAATTATTGATTTCCAACTAGGCACATCTACCACCAATTAATATTATACAAGGAGCAATCCTCAAGCCTTGAAAGCAGGAATCACAGCAATCCAAATTGCTTGATCGACCTGTATTTAAAGAAAATCAGTTCTATTCTTGTTAATTTAAGTACTATTTTAGATAAATTGAATTCATTTCTTGTGGTTTAATGTATGTTTCCTTGAAGTTAAAATCTCCAAACCAGAGCCCTGCTCTTTGCATGCCCATTTGTTGAACTAGTCAAGAACAAGCTGAATGGTCACCATTTCATTATCCATGACAAGTTAAGATGTTTTGTAAAAACTAAAAAATTAGACATTTAATTATGATCGAACAAAAACAGTTGTATGCACCTTGCGTATAATGATAATTAAGAAGTTCATATTAAAAATTATGAAACTCGCTTAAGTTTGTTTCATAAACATACTCGCCTCTTAATAAATGTATAATATAGGCTACTGTTATTCCATAGTATCCTACTTAAGTCGATGTCTCACAATCAAATTTTCAGTCCCAATTTCTACAAACTATCAAATTAGATCGTGTGACAGAGAGACAAGAGAGATGCTACCTCTAGCTTCATTTGAAGCATCATCATCATCATCCTCATCTCAACCATGAGCAATCCCAAGATACTCCCCAAAAGGGCCCCAGCAAAGGATCCTCCATTTTGACTTGACGGAGAATTGAAAAAAACATGTGCAAGCTAATTTGGCCCAGTTTATCACACCTCAACAGCAAATTCCAAAGTATGTTATTTTCCTAATTTTTTACCAGTTATTCCCCAATACTAGGTGGGTTCAAAACTATGGTAAGAAACATTTCAGGCTCATTTTTTTTTTTTTTTTTTTTTTTTTTTCCGCCATTTTAAGTTTTCTCCACAACTGTTTTTCAGCCAAAAACATGTTTTGCACAGATGTTTATAACTCTGTTAATTGTATAGATAACAAGACAAAATAAAAACCAAAATTATCAGAATTATACGCTCTAGATGTTTTGTTCTAACATAATATTACCTAAGTAGTGGGGAAAGTGAAGAAAAAAAATTTACAACTACAAATTCAAAATTAACTTAAAGCGGGAGTTTTAGTGCTGCAAAATTATTAAAAGGAACAAAGACTCACCTTTAATTTTTTTTTCTTCTATAGATTTATTATAGGACTATGTGCTGTAGAAGTTTCAAGCTTGAGAACTTTGCCCTTTTTTTATATACTTTTTCAAAAATGCCCAGAAGCGTATTTTGGCAATTTTTGAAGTAGATTATCTCAAAAGAGACTGAGTGAAAAATTATGAAATTAACACAGATAACACCTCTTTATGATATAAACATATTATAAAAATTTGGTGACTTGATTCAGTCTTATTATCTATAAAATTACAGAGTTACATACATTTGTGAAAAACAATTACGGAGCAAACTTAAAATGGCGGCAAAAAAAAAGTATGAGTCTGAAATTTGTCTTACCATAGTTTGAACTCACCTACTATTGGGGAATAACTAGTAAAAAAATTTAGGAAAATAAAAAATGTCGAGCAACATTGTCTGGTTCATTTCTAATGGATTGACCCATATACCAAAGATAGATGTTATTATAGATGAGGTACTATGCCGCTAAAGAGAGCAAGATTTGGGATAAAGATCTATATGTTGTATATATAGCTATCTGTGATATGATCTTATTTACAAGCAAAGGCACAAAATTTGATGACAGATACAAGGCTCTGCCTCATCTCAAACAGGAATATCTAATGAAACCGCTTTTCAAGAGAGACTACTGCTTGACAGTTTAAAAGTACTAAACTACTACACTTCTCCACAGCTAACAGACCTCATTATTGCTCTTAAAACAGACAAAAGACATGCACCCAGCATTACGAGTAACAAAATGAAGAAGGGAGAAGTAATTGCTTTTCAGAGGGGGTGAAGCTACAGTTATAACGAAGAAAGACAGGCATGATGTGTCCATTTTGAGCACCATTCACAATTCTGAAATGAAAACTGTGAATAAACATAGGTCAACAGAAAATAAAACCTTTAGCAGTGGTGCTTTATATTGAGATAAGGAGAAGTGGACAAGGTAGACAAGCTCATAGCAAACAATCCAGTAACGTAGTAAAAAGGGAAAAGTACTACAAAAAAATCCATCTAATAGAACTGGCTCTCTGGAATGTATGTGTCTTGTTCAAAAATACGCAGGAACAAAGAATGCTCTTGATTTTCATGTTGCAGTAATTATGACAATGACAGCCAAACACCACAGGGAGGATTCCTCACCAAAAGCAGCTAGTCGTCCCTCCACAAACATTATTCCTAGTCGACTTATGGGCAGACATTTCCCATCATTTGTTCCACCTACTGCAATGAAGGAGTATCCTTCAAGGAGGTGCGGAATGTGCAGTCGATTTCGTGATGCCAATGGGAAGAAGATTAGAAGGGAATCAAGATATATGTGTGAAGTCTGTAATGTCGCTCTGTGTATTATCCCATGCTTTGAAGCGTTCCACACGGCTACAGAAATTTAAAGTTGTGTGTATGGATGTGTGTGTGTGAGTGAGCTTTTTATTTAATTTGCTACAATGACAAATCACTTTTGAGTGATTTCAAAATAACCAATTTAAAAACATTTAATTCAATATGTAGTAGTTTACGGTTCTGGCTTTGTTATTGCCCACTAATTCCCCATTAAGAGTAAAAATTTGCAGGTTATTGTTCTGTTGTTAGTAACATACATTAACAACAAAGATTCAAGCTGGTTAATAAAAATTAGAAATTTTTTATCCATCTTTGGTCTGATAATAGTTTGATTAAAATTGATGGCACAACAGTAAGTGTGATTATTAAATACTATGGGCCTCAAAGTGGTAACCCTCAAATGGTTTAACCCTCATGTTCTATGCTTGTATCAACTTGAAAGGATTTATAAAATTATTAACATAAAAAATGTACAATTTTATTAATAATTACCTGGAACTGACAAATGTGAATAGCAATTTTTTTTGTTAGCAATAACCCCAAGTCATCTGTTAGGCAGAAATTTGTTTACATGACTGAAAAATTGTTGAAATTGTGTACTTTAATGAATATCATTATGTTACTGTCACGTCATATATAATAAGAATATTACTTAGTGGTCAAACAAAAACTATTAGTAGATGCATTACACCTTTAATCTTTTATATTGAAACAATACTTATTTTTAATAGTACTTTGTGCAATGATCCTATAATGGCATTTATTAAGATTCGAGTATGTTTTGCTTATTTCATAATTTTCATATGAGTATCTTAGTTACCATTATAGGCAAGTTTGTTCTACCATAAGTAAACATTGTAAGTTTAAGAGATTTTAGAATCATCAAACAAGCGAGGACGACTGCCTTTCTCAATCAGCTGTTCTTGTAGTTCTTGCCTTCTGCAACACATGGCAACTCATGGCATCCGGTCAAGTCGAAACTTCTTCTTGGTAATTTCCTTGAAACCAGCGGATTTTGACAACACGAAATGCATTCATTTTAATATAATATTAAAATTTACATGAACAGAATTTATTTTATTTTAAATATAGGCTTTTTTTTGCACAGTTTCGGTTGATACTCTGGAGGTTTCAAGATCGTTCTGTGTTTGATAATGATCAATACTACACCAATATTATAATGAAAATCTGTTTAGAAATTAATATCATTATAATACCATTGCATCACACATAATATACGTATTATAGTATTGTTGAACAAAAAATAAATGACACAACCCTCTATATTAATACAGTGTAAGTTAAATAGTGCCATGATAACCTGAGGATTAAGCGGAGGGGGAGCTAAAGGATGCATAATGTTTTAATCAGCGGGGGGGGGGAATGCAACGAAACCAAGCTCTGTCGTAGTGCAAACTATAGAGTATTCTTCTGTTTTATTATTGTGTCATAACCTGCAATGTATGAGAAATGTGAATTTGTGAATTTAGCTTTTGTTCAGTGCTCAGACTTCGAACATTGCTCGTCAAATTGTTACTTGCCAATTTCCTTATCCATAATAGTGATGTTCCAAGTGACCAGAGTGTGTTTTAATAAATTAAAGTCCCCCATGGATTGGGTTTATGTTTCGTGCTGTAATCATTTCACAGTGGAGAAGTAATAAGTCAGTTTTCAATTCTATATTCTATTCAATAAATTCTATTATAGGTTTACTGATTATTCAGCGATTAGATTTTGAACACGCCTCGTACAATTATTGGTCACAATTTGCATATGGTGTCCATTGTTATAATAATCATTCACCCAAGGATGCAAGGCCTATAATCTTGTAATCCTTTCATGATGGAATAACAAAAAGTTGTCTATAATATTGTGCAAATGTGTGGTAAAAAAGAAATCTGACAATCCCAAGTACATTATGTAGATTTACAAACATGTAAAAGAATTTGTTCAGGGCAAAATGCCAACACAACATGAGACTTTCAGGCTTAAGTACACAAAGGATTGTGGGTAATAGTGTGTATGCAGCATGATTTTCATCTTCGTCGCAGTAAAGGTTTATGGGAAATAAAACATAGTTCCCCCTATGTGTATATTCTATGGCCATCCCTTTTCTGTTTTCGACCTTCTTGTAGAAATAGATACCAGATTCTTTTAACGATGTGTATGCATGCTAGGTTTTATATTTCTTAATACTTTTTTTTAAATCGTCGGTACAGCTATTTATGAATCAAGTATGCAAGATAAGGCTTTTAGCAGACTAATCTAATATTGCAGCCAAGGTTGAAATAGTGGATGAGTCCTCTAAAGTTTTTGTGTACGTGGCACGTACAGTATTTTTTAGTAACAGTTCTGCAATTTTACTGCTAATGAGCTCAGTTTTTCACTCATTTTCAATGATTCTGCTTAAAGAAAGCAAAGATAATGGCAATTGTATAAATAGGCCTAGTGCATGTTTAAAATCTTCGCTTGCTGTGGATTGCTTCTTTTCCTTAAAAAACGTTTAAAGACATTGTTAAGATAGTAATGTTGAATTAATTAAACTAAATATATTTACATCAATTGAAATTAAGCATCACTTTTATCATATTTTCTGCAATGAATCTTATTATGCCTTGTTAAAAGAAGTAATCGTGCAAGAGACTCAATTGAAGTCATACCTTGCAACTAGCATTCGTTGTTCAGTAATGCCAAGTTTGTGCTTTCGCGTCCACCCCAGTCATAAAAAATATAAAAAGTTATTATTATGGAATTTATTTCTTAAATTCAAGATTTCTAAATGACAAGGTTTAATAATAATAATGCTTGTTAACGAACAATGAAAAATAAAACCCTTTAACATGTAAAATTGAACTTACACTGGGAGACACTGTAGAGACATCTAGGAGCCTTAGCCTAGTTGGAACTACTTTCACTAGGGGTTACCTTGGCAACATTACCAGCCTAGTACAGTAAAATTACTTTACCGGCCTAGTATGGTAAAGTGCTACTTTACAGCGTGTTAGCAGTTCGAGAATCAGCTGCTTTGCGGAGCATATACTAAAAAAATCATATTTTCTCTTGAGCATCTTTGCACATGTCTTACAACTGAACAATTAATTATAAGATTCTTGCTTTCACACTTCGTGACAAAATGCAAATCGAACTACAACTACAACTAGACGAAAAAAACATGGTATAATTTGGTATGAGAACCTAGTAGTAAGATGTGCTTTATGGAACACACTCGTGTCCATATAGTTGATCTAGTTTATTATGTCTGGTGGATATTTTAATGCAGAATCACTTCTGAGTAGAAGTGTGTGGTTGCATGATAAATTAATTAATTAATAATCTTCTCCCTATAGCTTTGCAAGGGACCGTCCAGTCCTGCGAACTCACCATGAAATTAAGAAAACATCTGAAGGTTACAATGAAAAATCATTTTGTCCTGTGGTGCTTAACGATCTAAACTTACCGTTACTAATTCAGTCACCTCATAGGACAGATATAAGCTAAAGCCGTAAGACTTCAACTCGAATTTGTGTCTCATATTATCTGGAAGCCATTTTAAACATGGAAATATACAGTAATTGTTTTCAAATGGACATAATAACCTCCGGTTTTACATGGAATGTTTGTGGCTTCTTTATGATTAAGTTTCTTTTTAATGTAAGGAATGCTTGTAATGTAAGTCCCACGTAAATCTTAATAGATTTTAATTGGAAACCTTGTGAAAAACAAGTCAATTACATTGTTACTTTCCTGTCTGTTTTGTAAATATATTTTCTTCGTATCTGTTGGACTGAGACAATATGATTTGCATTGCATATAATATAAATGCCATATTTGATTGAAATTAATAATGCTTCTTGTAGTTCTTTCTTTTGCAATATACTGTGTTTTTAAAGCTTTGTTTTTTCTGCATTTATTTTTTGTTGCTACATTTTTTATTGTTTAGAAGAAAACTTGATTGGATGTATGTCAGTGGATATCAAGAGCTTCGTTTGTTCCATGAAGGTAAGCTTTTACTTTTGGATATTTTCTTTTACTTTTTAGAGGTGAGATTATGTAATTTTTACTTAGAAATAAATTATTAAATACTTCTGCATGCAATTTAGTATTGGTCCTGTAGTGATGTAATGTTATAGGTCACACCTCTAATAAGATAATAGATTATGTTATACTGGTATGCCTATAGTACCAAATATAATTCCTTTTACTTTCTCATCCTCTACCATATATACTATAAGTAGAGGAAGTACTATATTACATTCAACTTGAAAATTCAATGTTGGGTTTTCACTAGAAAAATGAGTCCAAATTTTCCTGTCCTTAAAACGTTTCATTTTCTGTGAAGTGTACTTTGTGCTGCTTTGTATAAATTTTTTGTGACTCTAACATAATGAGAAAAAATCTTTTATGGTACCATAATAGGTCAAATTTTCTGTTGCACAAGATAGAGGCAAAAGAAGTGTATGCATCCTGTATTGAATAACATACTTACATAATTTGGAGGAAATTGAAAAGGTAGTTTAAAAGTTGACACTCATTTATTCCAGTGCACATATTACTTCCCCTTGAGCAGTATTTTTTCTATGGAGTGTGTCGGTCAAGACAAGTAAGAGAAGATTTATGGAAGGATGACCTTGTTTGCGAGAATTCATGGCCCTTCTATATCCGTTGAAAAGGGAAGTTGTATTTGGGGGAACAACTTGTTTGCATAGACTGAAAATTCCTTCACCACTATAGGTCTACAAACTAGAAAAGAACCTGCAAGGAACAAAACTGTGCTTACTGCAGCACGGCCTCGTTCCATGCTGGTTTTTTATTGCTTGTAGACCTATCCAAGTTCTTTCTCCTTAAATTTACAGTTAACAGAACAAAAAAAAATAATTTCATTCTTGGACTGTGGATCTAGCTTCATCATTGTGAATAGTTTAAAAATTGGTTAATACATGACTGAGATAAGTCATGCTCAATGCATTCCTGAAATGTCTAGCTGTAGAACAAAAGTAAAGTAATGCTTTAACTCTATGGGTTAAAGTAATTCTGCAACTCTAATCCAATCCTGGTTTATTCTTCAGGGGTCCCTACAGGGGGGGGGGGGGGGGTTAAGACGCAGACTGCGTCATTAAAATTTCTGGGGGGGGGGCAAAATATTATCGTTTTATGAATTTTCTGGGGGGGGGGGGTTAAAAATTGTTGCAAAATTAGCGTTTTATATGTTAAAAATAAAAACGGTCAAGTTTGATAACTTGAAAAGGTCTCTTCTAATTATCTAGAAGTGAATAGTCAACAAATTAGCGAAACGCATTTCCTTGTAACCAACTGCCGCGCAAACGAAATCGATCACTCTGTGCCGATAGCAGCGACTGCAAACTGAACCATTGTTAGTATAGCGGAGGTATTCATTGCGTGGCCAGGAGGCTTTAAAGAAATAAACCATTAGGTCGGTGTTTCTTTATGTTAATTGATCTGACTAAATCGGTCCCGGCTTCCGCTTTCCAAAACAAAAGCAACGTTGCAATATTCTCTCATTGTTATCGCTGACCTCAGTTCTTCCTTCGCTTGTTGGTTTGTTGGAGTATTAGTTCTTACTGGGTTATTACAGTCTTTGTACAATGCCGCCTGCAAGAATAATATTATTCTCGGAAGTGATTTTACTGCACTCAAAAGCACGTGCCACCTAATAAGAAGAAAATCTGTCTATAATATAACCAATGCTGCTACTGGTTTCAGTCCTTAATAATAATAGTAATAATGTCGGCATCCCGAAAATGCCTTTAAAACAACAGCAATTTGAACATAAGTGTTTAGAATTATTGTGCAATGCCATTATTAGGCATGAGAAAATATGGCAAGATCACTGCAGAAAGAAACATCCGTATACACTGAAACATAATTTAGATATAAAATACAAGTTTACTGAAAGTAAAAGCAGTGGCGAAGATAAATGGAAACCGTATATTGATGTAAAACCCAAGCAGATTCTTCAAGATAAAGATGAAGAATTTCGACAGCCATGGGCTCCCATACCCGGGGGCGGGGGGGGGGGGGGGAGGGGCAAGGAAAAAAAAACGTATATTAATCGTTATTATAGTCAGGTGTTTTTCTTTTATGACAATTATTTTAAAGTCATTTAAGACATAAAAAGTTTGCAGAAGTTTTACCAAATCGACAACATGGAAGCAGAATCCACAGTGTATTAGGAAAGGGGGGTCCAGGGGGTTTGGACCCCCAAAAATCAAAACCTAAAATTCTATATTTGGATTTAAAAGAAATATTTATTTAATTAAACAAGATTTGTTGGTGTGTCAAATATTATATAGCAGTTATTTTCTTTTCATAACATAATGAGTAGGCCTATTATGTCCACTGTTCCATGTGTTATTCAACTTTTCTTATAAATGATAATAAGTATTATAACTTAGGTAACAATTTCTTTTTAAGTAACCATGTCTTAGAGTATAGTAAACGAATTTGCTAACGTAAAATGTGATTTTCATTAGTTCAACATTTAAAAATTTCCTGGGGTGGACACCCGACTTAGGTAACATTTTCTTGTTTACATTGGCATGTCTTAGAGTATGGTAAACAGATTTCCTAACTAGTTTTTGAGTGCTAAAATAGCGTAAAATGTGATTTTCATTAGTTCAATATTTAAAAAATTTCCGGGGGTGGACCGGATTTATGTAATGATTTCTTAGGTAATGATTTCTTATTTGCAATGGCATGTCTTAGAGTATGGTAAACAAATTTCCTAACTAGTTTTTCAGTGCTAAAATAGAGTAAAATGTGATTTTCATTAGTTCAATATTTAAAAATTTCCCGGGGGTGGACACATAGGCGTACCGAGGGGGGGGGGGTTTGATTAAAAAAAGGAAAATTGTATAATTTGTTTAAGTCTGCCCATAAATTACTTAATACAAGTATAAAGCGTGGGAAGCAAATTCGTTATTTTGCATCTTAATTTTTAAAATTTTCCGGGGGAAATCCCCGGAAGCTTAAAACTCGTCTTTTTGAAACTTAGTTTTTAAAATTTTCCGGGGGAGGACCCCCCTCTCCCTGGGGGTATTCCAGACCCCGCGGATGTTATAACCCCCCCATATGGTCGGCCTGGTTACGCCTATGGGTGGACACCCGACTTAGGTAAGAATTTCTTGTTTACATTGGCATGTCTTAGTATGGTAAACAAATTTCCTAACTAGTTTTTCTGTGGTAAAATAGCGTAAAATGTGATTTCATTAGTTAAATATTTAAAAATTTTCTGGGGATGGACCCCCGACCCCCTTTTTGGGGGGGTAATCCAACCCACCCGGCACTTTCTACCCTCTTCGCAATTATTTTCTGGCTAAATCATTGTTGCACTTACATTTTTATATTATTAATATAATGTTACAAAAGTGGCCCAAGAAGTTAAAGCGACAAAAAATAAATTAATTAAAAATTTGCCCCCCCTAGAAAATATCATATGGGCGCCCTTGTCGACAATCACTCAGGTTGGGGGGGGAGCAATGAAGTTTGGGGGGGTGCGTCATGAAGTTTGGGGGGGGTGGGCACCCCTGTATTCTTTAGTATAAATTATCTCCATAAGGTGTTCCTTGGGCGTACTGGTCATGTTATTAGGTTTTTACAGAACTAAGGCAATGATAGAATTATACAAAACTTCTTGCTATGAAAGTAAGACTTGTATTCATTAATTGACCACTTTATAAAATATAAGTATTGTAAAGGACTGCAGACACACACAGAAGCAAACTGACTTGATTATAGATCTGTTTCAGTCAACTCAAGGGGATGGAGTAATCTGTACCTTAGTTTTCTTGATTTTTCCATGTGCTAATAGCAATCTTTTCCCTTGCCTTTGTGTGAAACCTTTACATTTTATATGTATATGTTATGCCATATGTGCATGTCATCTTGCATTTACTGTGTTCAGTTGAGTTCGTTCATATTTTTTAGCCAAAATACATGATTATTTTATCTCAATTACATAACATAATCTATTTCTTAAGTAGATCCTTACTTTGCTACACTGTATATTTCCACATAAAGTTACTTTAGTAGTTACTGCATGTTTTTAAATATTGTATGTACAATCAAGTATGGCAGTTTAAGGATGTGCAAAAAAATCACACTTTGGATTTATTTTTATGCTTTACCATTATCACCACTTACCACTTGCTTAATTTTCTGCCAGTTGCTGGAAAGATGGATTCAGATGGATAACTTTTTGAGAGAACATTCTCTCTTAAATAAACTATTTTGTCTTGAAAATATCTTGTCTGTACCGCAGTTTATTATTGAACAACTGGGATGAGCTCTAGAGGAACGGTTGCCAACCATTGGTCAGATAGAAAACTCTGGACTTCACATTTTTTTATGTTATATTAATAAAAAAACAAAATGAATATTCCAAGCATATTAACACCACTTACAATCACCCACAATTTTTTGGTATTATTGCCCAGAGAAAGAGTATCCCAGAGATTGCAAATATGGTCATAATAGATCCATTTGCAGGAAACTTTGAATATAACAATTCAAGCATAAATAAATATGAAAGACACATCACTCTATCATCCAATGACAGTCTTAAAAGTTCAATTCCAGTCATCATTATCAATACCACTTATTTGGCTCTCTATAAAAAGTGAATTCCCATTGCTGAGTGAAAAATAATGAAAATATGATTCAATTTTCAACATCACATTTCTGTGAAAAGACATTTTTATCTATCTTAGCAATTAAAACTTGATACTGATCTCTGCTTGAAATAAACACAGATTTGATTCAAAAACCCATAAACTTCTTTCAAGCAAGCAGGTACAACTTATCATGATAAAAATGTGTAATACTTAAATAAGCTTAATTTATTTTGTAATAATTAAACAGCCTTGAAAAATTGTTTATGATTAGCTTAGCATTTGTTACTTTCCAAATGTCAATCAATCAATCGGCAAATTCAATATTGAGCACACTTCACCTAGCTCTGTAGCGCTGGACAGGTCTATTCTGCGGTTCCCTCTCCCTGCAAAAATGAACTTCTTTTCCTATACTGTAGGCCTACTTGTCAAACTAGGCTTGTCAGTTCTTTGTGTTATTTGTAAGACGTGTGACACAAAATGTATACAGTTTTGTGTTTAATACCAGTTTTTCTTTGTTTAATATCGCTTCGTATCAGTTATCCGAAAAATCAGCTATTTTAATACCACCTGTCCCCAGATGTTTCAGATAATCGATGGTCTACTGTAGATGCATTTCATATAATAAATGGAAAGTTCACTGACCATGTGTGTAGTAGAAAGTTATTCTGCAAGGCAAAATTCTGGTACACCAGTAAAGGTTTGGTAGTACAGTAGGGCTAATTATCCGAACTCTATCTGGATCGCTTTGAGGCCAAGTGGTTTTTGCAGCAGCAACATTGGGAAACCCTCTTTCAGGGCCGATTGTTTGCAAAAAAGCAAAACTTTTAGCCGAAAAAATCGACTGTTGTCAGTAAAAGAACTGGCTCTGACCGATATGTTCAAGATGTGACACTTTATGTAAGTACAGTACTGTAAAATTTAGTTTTTCTTTTTAGAAATTACCTTCATTCATGATTTACCCAATTATCTGGATATTTGATTATCCAGATCGGGCCCGCTCCAAATTAATTCAGATAATTGGAGTTCTACTGTATTTCAAAGTCATTAACTTTTATTATTATTATTATTATTATTATTATTGTTATTATTATTATCATTATTAATATTAATATCAATATCAATAGTAATATGGTCTAGGACAAAAGTGTGGCTTATGGCTGGACCATACAGGCCTGGCTGCTCATAGTGTAAATATGAGCGCTGAATTACTTCAGGTGGAGCATTGATAGTTAAGTTGCAAACCGAAGTTCAATGTGTGCAACCATTTTGCTTAAGAGAAACTGTTATAAGTTTCTTTAATTCTCTACTATGGACAGACACAAAACTTGTATTTAGTTTTATTTCTTCACATCCAATTTTTTTTAGAAATATAATTTAATCAAAATTCCTGTAAATATCAATTTATTAAATCCATTTCACTATATTGCATGATTAAATTATTAATTGAAGCTGGTAATTTTAGACAATAGAATCATAACAATGTTATTAAGCAGTTTAAAGTATCTATCATTTTGTTTCTTCATTCATAATATTGCTAGGAAACGAGAAAAAATGTGACTTCATTCTGGATAAGCTCTTTAAATTGTATTTATTTTGTGGAAAGAAAGTTTAAGAAGTGCAATAAAGTTACATCCTATTGAAGTGTATCGCCAAAGAACAGAATTCCGAATGCAGGTAATAAATCATGGCCTCCTTTATTGTACCAGGCCAGGACAGTCTCTCTCACCAGCTGATCAGTTCCGGCCGATTTTTGTCAACATATAAGGTTATGTTGTTTCTTGAAAAACTCTGTACTACGGTTTAAAGAATAGTTTAATAACGAAATGATATTTATTTTCAGTTACTGATAATTTTACATGTAAAGTAAACCTCCAAGAATAAAGATAGATTTATTATGTCGATTTTTAACATAAAATGAAACCGCTCGTACTCGCGACATAACACACTCACCTTTCTGAATCCGTAAAACAATATTATGCAATACTTCATTCCATATTATATTACTATACAAATGTCACACTATATACACAACACACTATGGTATTACATCTCGTAATATACAGCTGGTAATTTCTATGAAAAAACGTAGTAAAACACAGAACACAACGTTTAATCGTCCATATACCAACACCGCCGTCCGGCCGGAATCAAATGTTGTCAGATTGAACTGCTCCGGCCTGGTAAAATAAAGGAGGCCGTGAATAAATCCACTATTGTGCACAGAGGTGTGTTGGTAACCTGCATAATGCATTGACAATTGTGCCTTCCTGAGTGTAAAGACTAGTTTACACAATGACACAAGGTTTCATAACTACTTTCATGAAAGTGATTTCCTGAAATCACAGATACTAGCACAGGCACAGGATTCACCTTATTTTTGAAGTTCAACCCATTGAAATCCCATTAACACTTCTAGACCACCTATAAATTCAGGAGTTTTGCAATGTCCACACTTCATTTTGCAAAATATGATCCAGTTAAACAACTATATTAATGAATTTCATATTGGTCCTTTGAAGGCAAATTTATATTATAAAGTTCAAAATCACCAACTTATTCCCTCAATAAGTCAGCTTAGGATTACCTGAGAATGATAATAAGATATTTCAATAATATGAATCTATTTTATTTACTGTATATCTGTATATGAAGCTATATATAAGCCGAGTCGATATTTTTAAAAAGTTTAATTTTTTAAATTATTGACTCGGCTTATATATAGCCTCATATACAGATATCTCTCTCTCGAATCCTGTGCCCCCTTGTTGGGGCGTAGGGCCTCCAAGCGGAGGTTTCTGTACCTATGTGAATTTTGTTACGCTTATTTTCCTAGAGAGGGCAGAGGGACAGTTGGTAAGCCCATCGCCCCTTAACCCCTCTCCGGAAACAAAGGTATTACTTGGACGTGAAAGGGCCGAGAAATTTTGTCCGGAGGCTCTAATTTAGGCTTGGAGTTCTTTTACGTGCCGTAAATCTACGACACGGGCCCCCCCAGCTTAAAGTCCCTCCCGGAGGACTGCGTGCCCAGGATTTTTTATATAGATATACAGTTAGTAAAATAGATTAATATTATTGAAATATCTTATTATCATTCTCAGGCGGTGATTTTGAACTTGATAATATAAACAACTACAGTTTTGCAAAATGTTAGATTCAGCCGAAACTGCACAGTGTTATAACTCATTGTCACCAGTGCATCTTGCACATGTGCGCTCAAGTAAAAAACAGCTGAGAAACTTAGTTACAGAACCTAATTTCACTGTGTAAACTAACCTTAATATGAAACTTAATAATTTTTTTAATTATGAATTTCACTTGATGTATTTAAATTTTGGTTTTCATTTTTTTTTTTTTCTTAAAAATACAGAAAGAACTAATGTAGTGACATAAAATCTTAATGCAGATTGCGATTCAGGACACCTCAATTAACTAAAAACAGTCATATAAGTTAGATTATTGCATGAACTTTATTTTTAATGTGAACTTTTGCCGATTTTAATGTTTGCAGTAAAACTTTGATAACATGCTTTTTAAGCGACCAAACAAAAATCACATCTTAGACTGGAAATCATCTTATAGTGGAATCACATCTGGTGGCATGTCTTTGCAACATCTAAATTTAATTTCAATTTAATATTTAATTTAATATTTATTGCTTCGACATGGAATACATCTATAGCATTGTCAGTGAGAGAATACATATATTAAGATTTAAAATCTTTGGCATGATCAAAATACTCATCAATCTTGTAACTGCAGATTTATTTTAGTTTCTTTGATACCAGGCCTTTAAAATGTTTAAAATCCAAATTTCTGGTTTCAGTGGGTAAAGAATTAAAAATCTTCACTGACGTATACATAAAACTATTTTGAGTTGATAACATGCAATGTTCTGGTAAAATGTTATCACAGTTTCTGGTACTATATGTATGCACTGCAGAATGAGTTTTAAGATCCATACAATTTCATTTATTATACAACAAACACTGCAAAATATAATTAGCAGGTAAACTAAAAATCCCTGATAAAATAAAAATGATTTTACAATGGGCTCTACAGTCAGTACCAAAAACAGTTCATACTGTTGCCTTCAAAAATTTAAAGATGTTGAGGGCTGAAGTACAATTACGCCATGTTAGGTGGTTATGAATATTTGCATAATATGCAGAATTAAACACACCTCTATTCACACATTTTTGCAACCTGTGAAGCAAAAAAAAATAATAATACTTTGAACTATCTCGTTTTAAATTAATTCGTTATGAGACGTCCAATTTAAACCAATCTAATTTGGAGTGCTATTCCCAAAAACTTCACATCCTTATTGAAAGCATGATTTTTCCTATCTAGAGTGATCTTCAGGTCAGTGACATTAGAGTCATTGATATATAAAGAATTAGCAGCAGTCCATTCTTTAAAAATATCATAATTAATAATATCTTATGAATATAAGATGTAGAACACTGAATGGATTACAAAAGCAATAAAATAATCATAGTTCGTTTGAACTTCAAATTATACTGTATTCAGTAATACATGCTGTTACTAAAGTTGAGGATGATACCCCATCAAACTCACCGAATTTATTTGCAATAAATTTTTATTTTGGACATACAGATTAATTCATTTTCTCACCAACTGAAGAACCTTTTTCTTCCTTCCTAACTGTAACACTGCAAAACTCAGCCATTTTTTTTTCGTACACTTGCACCTTTACTACTGATAACTTGTTTAGCAGTCAATCACGGTTTTGCATTGTGATGATCTGTTTTGCTGTTGGTGGCGTGTGAATAAAAATAAAGTTTTAAGGTTTAAGTACTTTATAGTACCTCTTACTTTTATCCTACTGTGTTGGAACACAGTTTTGTGGTTTAAGTACTTAACAGTAGCTCTTATTTTTATTCTACTGTATTGCAACACTATTGTATCCCCCTGCGTTTAAGGGGAGACAGTTTCAAGGTTAAAGCTGCAAAGGCGTCATAGTCCTTTCTCTGAAATACACTTGTTTAACAAATCTACCCAACAAGGCTATTGAGAGGTGGCTTGTCTGCTCTGTTTCCTAGAGAAAAAAAACTTTGTTACAGCATTTTTTCGACAATTGAGTGTTTTTTTTTTTTTTATTTATTTATTTTTTTTAAAGCTAAAAACTGAAATCTATGTGCAGGGGAAATGTCTTAAATGCTTTTTAGCTGGGGATTTTTCTTATGTTTATACAGGGCAATTTGCATCCATTTTCCATTAAATTAGGCAGTAAGTTTGAGATATTATTGATTGTATAGAAAGTAAATTTAATATTTTACCTGCTTCTATAGTCATTTGTATATCCTATGGTTCACTGACTTTTGGCATTTTGAGAAAAAATTACAATCAAAGAAAGAAAGAAATGCAAACCTTGAAAAGTTTAAAAATAATTTAATTTAATTTTAAAAAGTAATTTTTAAAAGTTCAGTAAAATCAGCTCTTTGAGTGGTTAAAGAAATAATATATATTCCATTGCTGAATGTCTTTGCATATCCTTGAAAATATTAATGCAAATCAAATATATGTAAAGTAATGATATAGTTATAGATATAATATTTGCCAACGTGTATTTTCTTATTATATCAACAGGTGTAATCAGCAGAGTACAAAAGGACACAGGACTAGATGAAGTGACTGTCTCTTTACTAAACTCAAGTTATAAGAGGAAAAGAGCTGCGTCTGCCAGTCTTTTGACTGAAGTTAATGAACAGAATGATGCAGTGGACTTCAGGTCTTGGAGCACACATTTTTTAGATAACAGAAGCAATTATAGTTCATCAGATAGATCTCCTGAAGTAATTGAAATTATGGATACTGATACAATGTCATTTTCTAGGAGAGATTCTTTCCATCAGAAAAACGAACTACAAAATTACATAGATTCTAGGCATGGAGATGATGGTGAATATATGAGGTCACTTGAAGGAAAAATGTCACTGAGGTACTTGGATATCGAAAACATGCTAAACATAAATCCACAGTTGAGACTCCAAATGCTGATGTGTAGAGAATATAAAAAGTATACTAATATACTTCTTGTGGCCATGTTTGGCAGAGATATGCTTGCAACTCACAGTCTGAATGGAACAGGAACCTCAAAACCGAGATTGGATACTCAAAAAGTAAATCACATAATAGGTAAGTTCTACGCCTTTTTTAAACACATCTCTGATATACAGTGAGTCCCATGCAAGAGTTGGCCAATCATTCGGGTTTCTGCATCGCGGCAGACACAGCTCCAACTCCTGAGCGATCGGATGAAATATCTATGCAAATAAAGCTGCGAATGGTGTAATGGTTCAGGTTCTCACATTTATAGTTGGAATTACAATGAAAATAACCACGTACCTCATCACAAGAGATGTTGGAAATGTCCTCCTCTTGCATCCACACAACACTGGTATCTTTTCAGGAAATTTCTTTCACACACATAAGTTCAACTTCCGAGATAGAGTTGATTTCTCTTCTGATATTGTCTTTAAGTTCTTCTAATGTATGGGAAAATTACCTATACACTTTATTTTTCAAGTTTCCCCATAAATAATAGTCACATATTGTTAGAAGAAGTTAAAGACAATATCAGAAGAGAAATAACTCTTTTTTGGAAGCTGAACTTATGTGCATGAAAGAAAATTTCCTAAAAAGATGCCATTGTTGTGTGGATGCAAGAGGAGAACATTTCCAACATCTCTTGTGATGATGTACGTGGTTATTTTCATTGTAATTCCAACTGTAAATGTGAGAACCTGAACCATTACACCGTTCGCAGCTTTATTTGCATAGATATTTCACCAGATCGCTCAGGAGTTGGAGCTGTGCCTGCCGCGATGCAGAAACCCGCATGATTGGCCAACTCTTGTGTGCGACTCACTGTAAATACCCGGACCACTTTTTGTGTAAATCATACCTTTATGATCTAAGCACTGTAGAATTACTCACTACTATTCCTAGAACATCTGGCATGCCTGCTCCCATGTGTTTCTGCTCCTAGTTTTTCTAAAAACAAAGTTGGGTTAGTGCTCCAATAGTCCTTTTTTATTATTATTATTATTATTATTATTATTATTATTATTATTATTATTATTATTATTATTCAAAGTAATACTAAGCCACTCTTCTGGTGTGATAGATCATCACAATTACAGTGACTTGGAATAGGTCTTTTATTTTTTCAAAACTTTACCTTATTATATAATTTATTATAATAAATGAGCCTTGCACCAAAATGGCTATTTTCAGAGCCAAAATATTTCATGATATTTCCAGATTATAATAAATGATCCTTGCACCAAAAAGGCTATTGGCAGCAATTTTCAAAGAGTGGGGCGCTAGGGTGTAGCAGATTCTTCCATTTTCCCAATATTGATGCTAAAAATACCATAATATTTTGGGAACTGTTTCCAGGTTATTGAAAAAATCATAAGAACATTTACTTGTCCCGATTATTCTGTGGATACAAAAGGCCTAAATCACTATTACTATTACAACAAGTCTACATACAGCTCTTTCCATGCTTCTTCTTCTGTGAAATATTTATGCCTTGTTTTTAAACCACCATTGTGAACTTACTGAACGACCAACTGCACAGAACTGAAAACTGCTGTACAATTCATACAGAAATACGAGATCCTACCTTTCTAAATACTGTAGAGGAAATTCTTTCCTGGGTACAATTTGAACTTGGATTTTCAGGTTTGTAGCACACTGACGTCAAGACCTCTTGACTCCCCAAGACTGTGCCCAGTTCCATTTAAAAAATTCCTCTCGACCTCTAGCAACCTCTCTAACTGTTGAGATTTAGAGGAATATATTTGAATGGAAATGATCTCATTGTTCAATACTAGAAACCCATGTTCAGTTCTCTCCCAGAACAAATTTTCCTCTACACCACTCTCTCTCGAATCCTATGCTCCCATGTTGGGGCGAAGGGCCTCCAAGTGGAGGTTACTGTTTACTGATGTGAATTTTGTTACGCTTATTTTCCTAGAGAAGGCAAAGGGACAGGTGGTAAGCCCATTGCCCCTTAACCCCCCTCAGGAAACTAAGTTATTACTTGGACGTGAAAGGGCTGAGAAATTTTGTCCAGAGGCTCTAATTTAGGCTTGGAGTTCTTTTACGTGCCGTAAATCTATGACACAGGTCCCCCAGCTTAAAGTCCCTCCCGGAGGACTCCGTGTCCAGGATTTCTACATCCTGAAAAACCCATCGACTGCGGCTGGGTTTGATCCCACGACCTTCGGATCTAGAGGCAGGCACGCTACCTCTAGACCGCAGCCGACTCTACACCACTAGGTGTGCTTAAATGAATATCGAAGTTATAAAGTTGTATATTTTCTATCCTATTACTTATTTACTTACTCAATGGCAATAGACAACTCCGTCTCAAATTAAACCCTTTCTTTAACAGGACTGAGATCTAACCCTCTGTATTCTGTTGATGAGTTTTATAATCTGAGTGTCTTTTAATATCTTATGACTTATGATGGTGCTATACATATTTTATATGTCTTGGCCAAACTATAGTATCTATCTATCTATCTATCTAAAAAAAAAGGAATACAGTAAAACCCCCTTTTTACACTTTTCAAGGGACTGATTAAAAAAAGTGTAAATGGCAGGAAAGTGTAAATTGCAGGAAGTGTAATAGCTGTAATGTTATATATTGCAAAATTTAATACTTGAAAATAAATATAGATACCTATGTACACTTACATTATCTATACAAAATATGTTGCACATTGCAAAGAAATGCATTTTCTATTGTTTTATTTCAACTTCATAATACCACCAAAAATCATGCAAAACAAAAACACTGGCAATGATTCAAATTACGATGAATTATGCTATTTGAATAACTACAATACATTAAAAAGCAGTAAATTGCACCCGCACAGAAGAAAACCAACTTCACCTGGACTAACACAAATAAAAACTGACACTGCGTCTAAGAGAGTTGGCAACATAGCGGAAAATTTTGTTAAGGGAAAGCAGTTCTTCATTGAAAACCAATGTTGCCAATAAAGAAAATGTGTAAATGGCAGGAAATGCAACTGTTTGAAAGTTGTTAATGATAGGAACACTATGTATTATCGGAATAGGATAAAAGATGGGTCCAGCAGAAAATGATGTAAAAGGCAGGAAAATGTAAATGACAGGAATGTAAAAAGGGGGTTTTACTGTATCATCTATTTTGTAGAACCCGAAGGTTCATTGCCATGCTTACCTGAGCCTGCCATTCAACCCTATTCTGTGCTAACTCTATCCAAGCATCCCTCGCAAATCCTACTTCCCTTAAATCTAAACTAATATTATCCTCCCACCTACGTCTAGGTCTTCCACATGGTCTTTTCCCTTCGGGTCTCCCAGTCAATACTTTTGAGATATGTCTTTTCTCCCCCATGCATGCAGCCCATTTCATCCTCCATGATGTAATTACCCTTACTATATCCGGTGAAGAGTACAGATCATGAATCTCGTCGTTATGCAGTTTTCTCCGGTCCCAATTTTCATCTCTCTTAGGGCCAAATATTTTCCTAAGCACCCTGTTTTTGAATACTTTTCTATCCTATATACACTACATTGATACACCATAACTGAAATGGAGAGAGTAGCTAACCAAGTTTTCATAACACAAATCACAAATGTTCATTGTGAGCCCCATTTCCACCTGTACTGTTCAATCTGAAAAGATAATCGAAATATCCTTATCTTTCATTAAATTGTGTAGGCCTATGTCACCGTCAAATTTTAATATGTACTCAGTTTTCAGCTAACATATTTTTTCTCACTCATAACCTTGGATTCATAATTATATGCCTTATTAATTTCATTGTTTAATGAGGTGTATATATGTAACCATGGTTTATAGTTTGAATTAAATTAATCATTTAAATACTTACAGTTTAGCAGGCTCAAATTTTTGTAAGTCTATTCAAAACTTGCTTTTTAAACCATTTTTCATATTAGACATTTTTGCAACAAATATTTCTTCTTTAGACAATAATTTTATTAGAGTTTTTTCTGTTAGACTTGAATATATAACTAAAACATATTTACTTTAGACCTTCTGATGTTGAAGCTGACTTTAAAGTTATCCCATTACCGATTGAACACCCTTTTCACTTCTTGCTCTTGACAGGCTGTACCCATTGAGTTTGCTATACAGTAGAGATCAATAATCCAAATGATCATGCTTCACTTATTTACACAGGAAAAGTTAAGGTTCGATACTGTTTGAACAAACCTCATACTTGATCGAATCAGTTAATGCAGTATTTATGATACTACTTCATGAATGTTGTCTTGTCTAAGATTTTTTAGAAACCTAAGAGCAAAGATATTTATTTATTTATTTATTTTACAAAGGTCCCAATGAGCTCACGCTCGTTAACAGGGACAGTCAAATTTTACATTTTTTGAACATAAATTATAATAGATCAATGAGGCAATATAAAACAATCAATAAAATCAGGTAAACTGATGTAAAAAAGTGCCAGTATGTTTTTGTTTAATCAGTTATGACTGCAATTATGATATGCAGAATATGTTTTTTTTTTAAATTGATTTCCAAGTTAAGCTCCAGATTTATTCATTAAGCAGGGCTTACGGAAGAAGAAAGGTCTACCACCTCGGCCACCTGGGTCATTTTAACGGTCTAGTTGGATAAGCGCATGTAAAACAAAAGTGTTTTTTGTCATAGCTACCTGTATTTTAATTTCCAAGGCCTTATAAGATCACAGTAAAACAATAGGCTATGTTGTCAAGATAACTGATTTTCATTTTTTTAATGAATTCTTTCGAATACATATATTGCCATAAAATAGGCACTAAATTGAGCATTACTCCGAAACAGATCAACCGATTTTATCCATTATGAATAGACGTCTTCCCATGGACATTGTAAATGTGTATACCAAGTTTCATAAAAATCCGGTAAAGCGTATTTGAGTTACCACGTCTTTAAAATATACACTAAATTGGGTTTTACTCCGGTACCGGTCAACAGATTAGGTTCAAATTCAATAGGGCACTTCTCATGGACGTCATAAATGTGTATACCAAGTTTCATGAAAATCCGTTACAGCGTATTTGAGTGATGGCGCCTTTCTATGAGAAAGGCGCCATAATCTATTAAAATAGGCACTAAATTGGGCATTACTCCGGTACCGATGAACCGATTTGGTTCAATATCAATAGGGTTCTTCCCATCGACATTATGAATGTTTATACCAAGTTTCATGAAAATCCGAAAAAGCGTACTTGAGTTATGGTGCGTACAGACGGACAGACAGACGGTCAGACATTTTTTCGTCCCCCACACAATCTCATAAAGTACCATACTGGCACTTAATAAATACAACATAAACACATACAGGAACTACAGAGATTTATACCTATTAGTTTTATAAAATGACAAAAGAAGTTAACATACTGTTCAATTATTCTTTCTCTCTTCCTCAGATCCCATTTTATATTATGGTAATTAATTTTCTTTTGTGATTTTTAATTCATCTGGAAACTGACCAGAGTGTAATGATAATTTTATGTAGTTTAATTGATATCTGTGTAAAGCTGTTAAAAAGTTTATATAGGCCTATATTTTTTGAAGGATTGTGACACCCATTTCTTCCTTGCCAGTATTCCACAGCTTTAGAATGTTTACTTTATTACCTTACAGCTTTATATTTATCATTTTTTTTTTTTTTTAGCTTTTTCTAATACTTTTTGTATTATTTTTATACCATTGCTTATATTGTTTGAAGTTTTTCTACTTTACTAAGATAATTCAATTGTTTGCTGCTTTCCTTAATGTCAGTTTAAACCATTTATTTTTCTGTTCATGTACTATGACTTTAATTTTAGGGAATGTGCTGGGCAGCAGTAACTGAAAGTTCCTAAAAATCCTGCAGTAGCTAAATGAAATATTATCTGGTCCTTTATTGAATTGTATGCATCTAGAACTGGCTTCAGTTAGTTGGTATGATAGTAGGCTATTTAAAAAATGATCTCCAATAACTATTCAGAAGATATTTATTGCAATCTTGAATTCGGTATTTTGTAGTCAGTCACCTATGAATTAAGATTAATTACATTTCCAATTCTTCGAAGTACATTGTACAGTTGTGCATGTCCAATAACCTGCCATTTAAAGTTGCATATGTTTTGGGTCCGATGTCTTAGTATAATTTGAACATGTCACCATTGTGCACTTTCAGTGCACTTTATTTCAGATTGTTCTTCAAAATGTTCATAATATTGATATTGGTTATATTTGGGTAAAATCCAAATTGCCTACCCTCACTTACTAATATATGCCCCATCTCCAGGTATTTTTCACATAAGGACAAAGATTTTTGCACTTCAGCTCTTCTGTTAGCCTTCACAACATATTAAGATCTCCTGATACAAACAGTTTGAACTGATTTTCACATGTGAAATGAAATCTGAACAATGATTCAGATATGATGGCTGTAAGAAATTCCCACCCCATTTATTTTACACTACCTAAAAAGGCCCTGCGTCACCCAGGTTTTGTATTTTGCATGCAATTCAAAATTAAATTATGGAGGACTTTTGATTTTCAAGCTGTAAGTCTTTATATAGGTATCTAGAGATGAAGCAAAGAAGGACTTATTACACTTAAACCACAGTATAAGTATTAATACAGTACAGAAACTCAGCCCGTTTTTCTGCCAGCCGAGCATGCGCGCGCATTTACTAGCGATCGTAGCGGCCATAAAGTAAGGCTACAGAAACTACTCCGGGAAGTATGTAAATAAATAGGAGTGTTGTATTTATTAGAACACGCTATATTCGAAAGGACCTTATTATTCTGCTGTAAATTTCAGTAATAATAAAAGACAAAATCCTGAATTGCATTTCTTCACTTTCTTGAAACATCCAGAAAGGTAAGAACGAAAATAAGTAATATTTATTGTAGGTCTACTGGCTTACTCGTGATTCTGGTGTGGTTATGTTTCAAGTTACTTTAATGTAATATTTTTATATTTTATTCTGTTGTAATGATTTCTGGTGTATAAAATAGGTCATTAATGGTCGACAAGAAAACCTAGTAACAAAATATGTAAAATATTTGAGTGAAAATTACCGTCTATGCTTGACACATGCCAAAAACAGACAGTTTATGAATTCCTATAAAAACTCGTTAATTAAAACTGCTGTACCGACGGTGTCTTCAATTCCAAATGCTCCTGAATTTTTTGTTTTGTTTAATGAAGTCCATCCTGCAGTAATTGACACTACATAGACCTACAATAAATTGAAGTCGTATATTGCCATATAAGGCAAAGAATCAAAATACACTGTCAACAATGACGTGCAGGATGAACAACGTGACAGACCTATAATATAATTTACGTAATTAATATGTAGGCTATTTATTATCATAATTTGAATTATAAATTATATTAAAGGGCAATGATTTTAAAGGAAAAATACTAGGCCTAGGTACAGTCCTTAACAGTAGCCTATTTAGGTATTGTTTACCTCTTCTTAACTAGAATATAATACATTATCTGTTTTATTATTTCTTAAATTTAAAATTAGATTTGCATTAAATAAAAATATTCTGTATTTTTCTCTTTTTCTCTTTTAACATAACATATTTTGCGATGTGTTTATGTATTTTCCCAAGCCATTTCATATGATGAGAATGTAGCTTTACTCAAACTCCGCATGGAGCGCTAGTGTCGTCCAGCCAACATATTGTCATAGGACTTTTAACACACAGTTTCTTTACTGTATTAATACTTATACTGTGCTTAAACTGTTCCCTCAGAAAACGCTAGATATGACTTTCATTGCTCATATAGGACTTACAATTTTGCAACCCATTGCTTTTACATGCCATACCTCATAGGGGTTGAAATAAGAAGAAACACAAATTCCAGTAACATGACAATTTACTCTTTTTAGGAGATATTTTATTTCTCACTTTCATGTTGCCTTACAACCATTTCAGGGCTAAAATAAAAATAAAATCAGTATCACTTTCACACGTTCTTCCCCAAAAATCTGTTTCATCCTATTTTTGTATTTTTTTTAATGCTTCCTATAAACATCCCTATTTCTCAACTAATACTAAGCCTACAGCAATAAATAATGTATCAGTGGATACAATTTTTTTCTTACTGACTTTTGATATAGCATACTTGCTACCCATCATTGGCATAAACTCAGGCTGAGACAGCTGAAAACACTCTCCCAAAAATACCCTTTTTATTCTAAATCCAAAGCTATGTGAGAAAATATTTTCCAAGCCCAGGGTAGAGAAAGCTAAGTGATGCATTACACCCGATATTTATTTACACCAGTACTGATTTACAAAATTGAATTATATCGATAGCCTCTAATAATAATTATTTATCAAAGCCCAATAAAATGCAACTGCCCAAGCCCTATGTGAACACTGCAAAAATATTGTTGTCATGAGAACTGAATTGCATTTAAGTTGCCAAAATAAAACATTTAGGTCCCTGACTTTCTTTCTACTGATCACATCAAGGATTTCAATAGTTTTAAATATTCTCTGGACAACGCAGATCATTTTGCAAAAAACCGTGCATAAATCAGTCCAGTAGTTTTTTAGTCTATAAAGATCACTCATACTAACATTGCCTTTTATATATATAGATAAACCCTAAAATCTGTTTGAGAATTAAGAGAGATTTTTCGTGTGGCAATTTGTTTGTCTGCCTATATGAGGATAATTCTTTTAATTAAAAAAATACATACCTTCCCACCATAGTACTGTATGCAGTAGTACTTTAACAATATTACTCATGTTTAGAAATGAGGATTGAAGTAACTAACATATTTTATGTTTCCTGTTTGCAGAAGCTGTGATGACAAAATTTGGAGTGGATCAGCATCATGTTAAGGAAGCTATACGGATAAAGTTAAACAATGAAGATAAACTGAAAAAAAGACTGACACAAAAAGTTTCTTCATCAATAGTTGGAATGCAGTAAACTAAGTGAATGTAGTATGTTAGTGGAAGTACTAACATAAGTAAAAAGAGAGCAGAATTTTAATATACTCAGGAAATGATTAGTATGAGGTGCTTTCAGGATTTTAAAGCAAAATTTTGCCTTTTCTTGCCATTCGTTGGTGGATGTTGCTAACACGATACATCAGGGAATTTTTCCAAGGTGAGAAAGTAACAGTTTTTGTAGACTTGTTCATTTCTGATATCTGAGTGATTGTGGCCTGTGGGAAAGCACAGCTACTGTGGAAAGCTTCCATTCTTGTTATTCAGTGAATTCATCAATCATCTTTAAGGAAATTTGTGAACTGTTGTGAAAGTTAGATGAGTTTGTAGGCTTCAGCAGCTGGTGTCATGTATAAGCTGATTGTATTGGCTATCCGAATTGGGCTGCATCATGTTGTTAAAATCTGACATTTCAGACATCTTGCCATGTCATTCTTCAGAGAAAGACACAAACAAAATGAGATGCTGCATGAGCGAAAGTGTCAGCCATCACATTTGTCATGTCAATGGGTGCACGTGTCCAGCTCTTACCCATCAAGTGAAATACAAAATTGTTTTAAGAAAGTAGAACACAGACTATCTGAAAATCAAATAGGCCCAACAACCTCAATTGAAAAATGCCTCTCAAGTCCAAGGCCTATAACATGGACATTTCCTCTATTTCATTCTGATGAAAAGGTCATAATGTACTGTTTGAGGACATACCATTACTAAAACAAGAAAATAGATGATTTTCTAGACTAGTCACGGAAGCCAAATAAATTATAATGAATCCTAATAACATAAATGGTGACAACAGTTACAAGTTCAATGATATCTGGTGGGAAACACTCTCAAAACTTTCAATAGCTGGACACCTCCATCCACTGACATCATTACAACTGTGACGGTTGACATTTCGCTCATGTGGCACTTTGCTTAATTTGAGTCTCCCTCTGAAGAAGACATGACAAGATGTCCAAAATATCAGATTTTAACAACATGACACAGCCCAGCCCAGCCCAGTATTGTAAAAATTTACTGAACAGAAAGAAACAGGAGAATTCAAGCTATTAGTGGGTATACAATTCAAGAAAGAAGTGCATATTATATGTTCGGAAGAGTGAGCTGTAGCCAATGTTTGCTTAATTATATTTCAGAGCAGGTTTCCAGACAGAAAAAAAGTACAAAACAGCATATAATGTAAGCAAAAATTCCATTTTATAAAGTGTTCTCAACGGAGAAACCTCCCGTGGGTTGCCTTGTATTCTGAATCAGTTGAGGAATTTGATGTTGTACTGGCAAGTTGTCATGGTAGCTCAATGGTAGAGCATCAGCGCGTTAAGCTGAAGATCCGTGTTCAAATCCCGGTTATGACATAAAATTTTTCAAGCTGATTCTTACTTGTATTAATATCCCAGACATGGATTTAATGTCTATTTCCTTTCCCTCCACTTAATTAATATAATAGCTTACTTACCTGTCCATATCACAAATTTAGGTTCTTTCTTTATTTCCTAAGAAAAAAGTTCACTTAACTGACACATCTTTGTTTTGTGTTTATTTCGTTATAGGGACCTTGGTTTTTACAGTGGTACCAATTAATTCCTCATAAGACACGTGCTTTTCTCCTTCCTTAAGTGAAGCTCTTTGAACAAGTAAGAGTTTTTGTTCTTTTTTATGATACTACAACAGAAATAGTGTGAATATTGTGTGAATATGACTTACAGATGTAAGCAGACAAAAATACAGATTTCTTCAGTCCCTGTTGGTAACTGTGAATACTGTATTTTTTAAATTACTAAGTATTATTTTATTAAGTGTATTGACTTTTTATTACATTATGGTATTTTTATTTCTTAAAAAAGTTGTATGATAAAATTCTATATGAAGTTACAGTAGTTTAAAATATGCATCAAAATAATATAAATTTTCTTTTTAATTTTCACCTTTAGGATTTCTTTTCGGGGGGGGGGGGGTAAATATTGAGTAGCCACACTTGCTTATAATGATAAAATTTTCCCGGTTCCTTGGATGTCGATATAACCAAGTTTTACTGTATATATAGACACATAAACAACAGGTATTTGGGACAGTGGTTAGCACAGCTGACTATGGATTTGATTTGATTTTATCCAGTTCATCAGAACATATTATGTTATGGGCCTCGTCAATATACCGGTAATTACAATTAAGAATACAAATTTAAAGTGATATGAAATATGTATAATGTGAACCATGTTACTTTATAAAATATATAATATAAACATTAATTAATTATTATATTAATTTACAGCATTGAATAATAAAAATATAAAGATACTAAGTTGCCCTTTGTTTAAATAGTCAAATAAGTAATGTCTTAATGTTATAAAACATTATGATTTCTTCTAGTAATAAAAATGAACTTCTAAGAACAGAATAATTACATGTTAATATAGTACTGAAATAATGAGTAATAATAATATTATAATGTAACAGAATCAAAGTAAAATAAATAACTAAATATAAAATGTTAGAACTGGAAAAGCAGATGGAATGTTCCTCCAGGCTTAACAATCTCACTCCACCTTTTAAACCCTAGCAACAGGGATCCAGAGTCAATTAAGTTTCTCTCCAAAAGGTTGAGCCCTATCCTAAGTATTGCATGACCCTATTGTAAGAATAATTCAACTCCTGCCCTAATTGTGCAGTACATGGAAATTTTAATGAATTTAGTTGAATGTATCTGGAGGCATGGATTCAATTCCCATAACTTCATGAGTACAGCTGAGGAGCTACTTAAATAATAATGAAGTGATGAAGAATATGTGTATAGTATTATTTAAAGTGAAAATAGTAATACATTATTTTAAAGTATGCTCTAATCTAGGTATACCAATTTCAAGAGTCACTTTCCTAATGAGATTATTGAGAACAGCATAACGTTAAAAGTTGGTATTCAGTTATTCTAAGAGAAACAGTCCTCTTTCAGGCAATAAAAGAAATATTTGTTCTCTATTTTCGTAAATATACCTTATTTTATGTAAATATTTGTGCTAGTTTCTGTTAATATGCATTCAGGGCAGGAAATTCATTTTTGAGTTGTTAAAATCCTGGATCTCTTTATAATATTTATAGGTAATTGCTTGCTGTGGATGATCATGGTTTGGCAGCTTGAAGTTTTATTGTTTAGAAATGGTACTAATTTCTAGAAAAGAATGTTATGTACTCCCTGTGGGGAATAGAAAGAGTGGTGGATCTTCATGGATACACGACATATATGTATGTATGTTAAAAGAAAGAATTTATAAGTCTATGTAACTGAGGAAACACCCATTCATTGAAATAGGTATATTGGATATGGTTAACGGTCTTCCTGCCAAATTTATAAGCCTTAATGGTTAATGGTCTTTCTGCTGAGTGGAAGAGTTGACTTCCTTTCTAACTTATTCACCTAAATGATTTCACCCATTTAGACTTACTTTTTCTACCGGTTAGCATTGAAATTTTGTTGGATAATAAAATAGCATAAAAATTGAAGATTTATTTCCATACTGCAAAAATTACAGAAAACTTTACATTATTAGAAATAAAAAGTAAATTGGAAAGTTAATCAAGTTTTCCAAACATGTCTCCCATCAGAATCTTTTTCTTTCTTTCTTTCTTTCTTTCTTTCTTTTTTAATGCACAGGGCATGAGATATTAGTTGTAGACTTATAAGAAAAGTACAAATTTTCCAAAAAATTGCTGCTAGTATGAGCAACTGCAGCCTTTCAAATTTAACGTAATTTCCGACACTTGTAAGGCCAAAGTCCTTTAAGAATCTGTTAATGTGTTAATTACGGTTTATAGGTTTCATTATTTCTCAATAAATGAAAAATTCCTTTTTTGATAAATATTGATAAAAATTTCACCCATCCCGTACCTTAATTTTTTCATTGGAATAAAAAATGCAAATACCACCACATTTGAACGAAGTAAGAGTCTAGAAAGAGTTACACCCTCCTTGGATCAAGTACTAGTGTGAATTTCTGGGCAGGGTTGTGTGAGTAATTTACCTTAAAGTTTTTTACATGTAAAATTTGTAAAAAACAGTTTTATACGCATTATATAATAAACTAATATTTAACTGATCTTGTCAATATATATACACTCTTTATTTTATTGTTTGTATTGTAAATAATAATTATTTTGTCAATGTTTTTATACACAAAATATTAGTGCAACTGCAAATTGAATTCAATCACATTATCACAGCTCTTGAATTGAGTTGAAACTTTACAGCTATTCTTTGTGCAGGGGTCTGCTTAATAATGTAAAAATATAACTTGACTACTTTTTAACTTCTTGCTTCTGGTAAATGTCTGAACCCATGCATATCTGCTAGCTTGTATTCATACTTCTCCAACACAGTAAGAAGTCTGTGGGTTTTAATCAATCTTTCTATTTTAGGTTTGCAAGCTTGTAATATTTATTGTTGTTTACAAGAAGACTCCTTATAATTTATTACCAATATACACAAAATACTGTGATGTAAAATTCTGTTTATTGACAGTGTCAACAACTACAGTAGCCAGTCTATGTGTGACAGTAGCTGAGGGTATAGTTAATGAGTTTCTACATAAACATTATCCAAATTAGAATTCTGCATCATTGGTTTCCAGTTCTGCTTCTTGGACTGAATATAAAATTTATAAAATGGAATAAAGTTAGAAGTCTTAAGCGATTTTGTTATGTATTTTACATTTATTATGATAATTACTCTTTTCTATCCGTATTTTACACATCTTCAAGAACCCCTTTTTTTATACTTAAAGTCCAAATCCTGCTTCTGTATATTTTTAAATGTAGGGTACACCCTAAAATTGTAAGTATTAAGGAAGATAATGAAGAACCTAAATCAGTATTTTAGTTTAAGAACCTGTACCGTATACAGTATACACAATACTAAAATGCAACTAATTACATTGTTTATACTGTATTGAGCATTGTTTTCGAAAGCAATACCACTAGCATGCTAAGCTATGTTGGAAAGCTTTACAATATTTAGCTAATCATTTTAGTGCCTAATGATACAATACAGAAAGGAATTTACTCAAGTACAAACATATAGTATTACATGTGAATAAAATAGTAGTAATTTTGATGAATATTCTCTTTTCCTTATCAAAGTAAAATGAATCTCATTTTTAAAAACCGGCGTTAAAGAGAAGCATATCATGTTACTAGATTAGATTTTGTGTTTTTATACGTGAATTACCATGAAAACAATCTTTCCAATAATTGCATTAACTGTTCATTTTTAAATTGTTATAGTGAATCTTAGCAACACTTTTTATGTATTGTTAATGTATTTTTTCCCCATTCCTTTTAAAATGTTAAAATTGTGTACATGCATAATTGCTTTGACATCTCTTCTAAATCAAACTATGTTTCTTGTTTTTCTTTGCCTTAAAAAAGATTTGGTTATAATATATAATAACTGTTTTTCTTTTTTCTGGACTGAAATATTTCTGTTACCTGCAAGCTAAATGGGTGTTTCTTCATGGAATATAATATAATTATATATTATGCATTTTTAGATCATTAGCGTATATGTAGAATTTGTATGTACTTATAGCCTATTGAAATTAGGCCTAATGAAATCATTGTTTTATGTGCTCGCAAACAATCCAGATTGTCTGGAGATTTAACTTACATTTTAGTATTAAAAATAAATGTAATTTTTTTATTATTTGCTCTTATCTTTTATAACAACATGGTAACCCAATATAATCATTGCAAAATATATTTTTTGTTCGACCATACTATAATACGCTTATTACGTGTGACGTAACGATATGATGATATCTGTAACGATACAGATTTCCATTATGACATCGGTGTGGTATTGATTTTTATTGATCACGAAACAGTCTTGTGACCTTTAGAGTATCAGCTGAAAACTCCGTAATAAATTTTATGTATTTAAAAGAAAATAAATTCTGTTCAACTTAATTTAATATCATACTAAAATGAATTCATTTCACGTTGTCAGAATCCATTGGTTACAAGAAAACAAGCAAAAGGAAACTTGGATTTGACCGACACTGTAAGCTGTCATCTGTTGTAGAAGACAAGAACTACAACAACAACCAGCGGCCAGCTGATGCGAAAGACAGCACGGGTGTTTGTTTGAGTGAATCTAAAATCTCAAAATTTAAACATTTAGACTAATTATGGTCGAACAAAAACAGTCATATGCAACTTGCCTATAATGATAATTAAGATAGTCATATATTCATGTTTCTTAAACATACTCATATCTTAAAAAATGTTATTAAAGGCTTGTTGCATAATGTACTATTATGTTCCTATTTCTTTTCCTAATAGTTATTCATAATAGGCCTATTATTTTATTAAAAATGAAACCCATTGACTTTCTGCATTTGTAAGTTGAATAAAACTGAATTAATAACATTACGTGGTCTATAAAAGTGTGTTCCCTATTACAGACCATGGAGCCCCAGAGGGTTCCAGGAGGTTGAGGCTCCCAGATTTTAGACATCGGCACATGAAGGTGGTAAGGTTGTCAGCCTTACGCACCGGCAACCTTTACCCCCAGGAATGCTCCTGGTACTCATTTCTGTTAGAGGCTGAGACGACATCACGTGGTCTTTAACAATTTGAAATATATTACTTTTTTTGTGTGTAGAATAATAAATACACAGTATTTTTATAGTGTTGAACCAACAAAGAGCAGCTATTGCAATAAGGTAAAGTGATCCCTGTATGGGTCATGGAGACCAGTAGTTCCGGGAGATTGAGGCTCCCAGATTGAGACATTCAGTACATGAAAGTGGTGAGGTTGTCAGCCCTATGCATCAGCCGCTTTTTTACCCCCAGGAATAGTCCTGTTCTCATTTCTGTTAGAAGCTGAGTCGACCCCAGGGCCATAGTGCACCAGAAGGATTAGGCCGATGGAAAGATCCTACCGACCTAATCAGGAATGGAATCTGTGACTTTCTGGTTTCCTCAACCACTAAGTCACAGCATACTCCAGCTATTGTTTTGCTATCTTTAATTTTTTTTCTCTCTTTCAGGAAGAAATAGTTCCGGTATAAGGATAGAGAGTTTGCTGTGATAGCCACCTCAATTTACGAATCAATATAAGGGCTCCTAATCAATTTATTTAGAATAGTATGTACAGTATTTATTAAATCTTTCATTTCATATTTCAGACAAGAAGACACAAAATACACAGTGGGTTTAGATATTTAAAAAAAAAGAAAGAAAGAAGAAGGAAAAAAACCTAACAAAATATAGTTTAGATCTGACGAAGAAACTCGTCAAATCGAGTTGGATTTATTAAGACTATTCCATGAATAAAATGTAACGAATTCTACAAATAATAATTACTTTCGTGCTTTGTTATATAAAAACAAAACTAACAGTTGTGAGATACGGCATACTATGAATCAACCATCCATGAATCGATTAGAGTTACAATGTTCTAACCAGTTCTACCAATGGTGCATTTAAGAGATAGTTAACTTCATTCAGGTAAGCTAACAGCAGAACAGAATAAAAGCACACGAATTGGCTTGCACCGAATCAAAATTGTGTTCATACTTAAAGTACATTTCTATTATTTCAATTTCCAAACAAGATATGTTATATAAAATAATCTGTTTTCGTGCTGCTTAGTGGCAGCATCTGACTATTAATCACTGCCCACTGACGATCAGACGGTTTTATCCCGATAAAACTCCATTCTCGCGATTCCTACAAGAATATTGTAAGATGAACAGCCGTGATTGGTCTATATCCGAGGAATTGCTAAGCATTATTGGTCAGTATCAAACACGTGGCAAATAAGTTGGATAGTCTTTCATAGATAGTTTCTCCTGGCCAATGTGATCTGGTTGGTTAGTAAGGATTTAGATATTTAGGAACTCTGGTATTCATGAAATCACCCTCTCGTGTCATCTCATCGAGATAATGTTGCTCCGCCTAAAGTGTGTCAACTAGAGAAATGGGGCTACACTTCTGCCAAGCCAGAATAAATCATATTTTCATGGACATGATTTTGTATAAATTACATTTCTGTGGAAACCATTTTGTTTAAGTTATGTTTCTGTGGAAACCATTTTGTTTAAGTTACATTTCCATGGAAACCATTTTGTTTAAGTTATGTTTCTGTGGAAACCATTTTGTTTAAGTTACATTTCCATGGAAACCATTTTGCTTAATATTATAGAGTGATTTGCAATTACACATTTTCTGTTTACTTTTTCAGTCTATGATAAATTTTTCTTTTCAGTGATTCTTCGAGTAAAGGTATCTAGTGTGTTTGGAATTAAATTTACACCCCCGGACTTAATATTGTTTGTAACTTTTGAATATCTTCCATGATAATATCAACCGCAGCTAAAATTAATTCCTAGCTTTTCTGTTTCTGGGTCAATCTCCATTATTTGGTCGCCCTTATCTGACAAATAATCAATATTCTTTCAACCAGAAAAATTAGGCACTATAATACAGTCTTTAAAGTGTTCCTGAACCCTTTGCTGCTTACTATTTAAATTCCCTTGCACGACCATAATCATATATATATACGAGGGGAGACCCAAAAATAACTGGAATCGAACTGTTGTGCGTGAATGCTTTCTAGTTACGAGTTGTGCTGTTAGGTGGTGTTATTTGGGGGTCCCCCGCGACCGTTAGTGAGCTGGCGTCAGTCTGAGTTAAGTGGCTTGGTTGTGGTACGCTGTTGTTTGCGTTTGTGTTTCAACCTGTTGGCGATTAGCGAGATGCCCGACTACAAGGAACAAAGAATGTGTGTGAAATGTTGTTCTCTGTTAGGGAAAACTGCAGCCAAGACCGATGGGATGCTTAGGCAAGCCTTTCATGATTATGCTTTGGGGAAATCGCAGGTCTACGAGTGGTTTTCCTGTTTCAAATATGGCAACGTGTCAACTGAAGAATGGCACGCCCTGGGTGTCCTTCGCCAGGAAGAAATGCCAAAATCAAACGTGCAATTGATGAAGGTTTTTTAAGAAAATTTGGATCGTTCTGCACTTCACTCTCCAAGTCGCGGCAAACATTCACGTGGTTTTCTCTTTGGTCATCTCTGAGCAAGCGAGGAACAAATTTTGCAGACACCCACCTCATGTTCAAACCTTCGGTTAAAATTCACTGGACCGTTCTGCATGAGATGTTCGTTTCCTCAGAAATTTGGTCAATGTTCTTTGACGATCTCGGCTGCAGTTTTCCCTAACAGAAAAATTTTCACACACACTCTTTGTTCCTTGTGGTCGGCCATCTCACCAATCACTGATGGGTTGAAACACGAATGCAAACAACAGCGTACCACAACCAAGCCACTTAACTCAGACTGACGCCAGCTCACTAACGGTCGCGGGGGACCACCAAATAACACCACCTAACAGCACAACTCGTAACTAGAAAGCATTCGCGTGCAACAGTTCGATTCCGGTTATTTTTAGGTCCCCCCTCGTATATATATATTTTTTTAACTGGGTATTTAAATTTTGATGACAGAGCTTTCTAATTGTGTCTCTTTAAGAAAAATAAAATATTAATAAAACAAAGAAAGCTAAACATAATTCCTTTTGCACTTTCATTCTGAGATACCCACAAATTTTTATTTTTAGTTCCAAAAAGCAGCCCATCCTGCAGAGTGGTAGATCGCATTGCTTACATTTGAAACTAGTTTGCAGCTTTCATTTTATTTTGCATACATAGAGCACACTCTTTGGTATTTTCACAAAAGTGAAAAAGTTTAGGGGATGCAGTATTGATGCACTAACTTCTTTTCCTGCCTTGGAAGACTTGAAACTCCCGATCAGCTGTACTAATTTGAGTCTGAAGGTCTGCTGCCTGTTTACGTAACGTGCTGTAAGAGCTGGCCAGTTATTTAGATAGTAGAGAATGAAACTATTTACAGTGTATACATTCACTCAAACAAAAATAACTTCTACCTGAGGAAGAATTTTGTCCTTACATCTGCATATACAAAGACTGTGTTTATTATTATTTGTGCAATAAGGGAAACAAGCTCAAATGTTTGTTGCATACGCAGAACACATTCTGTTTGTCTATGACTCATTCTGAGGTCTGTAGCCTCATATGTCTCTCAACGCATTTAGCAAGAGTGTGCTTTGAAGGAGCATTCTGGAGCATGTAGCACAGCAGGGTGGGTTTGAATCTCAAGTGTTTTCAGGAGCATTAGGGACTACAATCTGTCCAAACTGTAGTATCATCTTACCCAAAAATGAAAAAAATAATGGAAATACAAAACATGATCTGTACTATCCAAAAACTTGGTAAACATGTAGTAATACAATGGATTCCAGCACATTGTGGAATACAAGGAAATGAAAGAGCGGATATATTAGCAAAGAAAGGGTGCACAATTAAGCAGAAAGAAACAAACACCTTTTCTTATGAATCAATTAAATCATCAAAAAGAAAATGAATAATACCTACAGTGCTAAATTAACTGAAAAAATAGGAAACAGAAATATAAAAATACTATTAGAAAACCCCTAGTAATAACAGACCTACCACGAAAATCTGCAGTTGCTAGTATGAGACTTATCACAGGACATGACTGCCTAGGAAAGCACCTACATAGTATTGGAATATTTACTTCTCCAAATTGTATAGTGTGTTGTCAAGAAGTTGAAATGGATAAACAACACCTAGAACATTGTGCAGCTGTTCAAGATTATCAAGACCTGACTTCTAAATATTGGGAAGCAAGAAGGAGAATGACTTCGTTGTTAACTCCAGAGCATACACACACACACACATCTGTCAGATGTCTATCAAAATAAGTATCTTCTTTCCCCAGAAAGTCTGAAGTGATATCTTGCAATTCCTTAATAGTATATTGGCGTTTGCCTTGTTTGATGGTTTTACAAAGCAATAAAATGTCGTCTTCATTGAATTAAAATCTGATTTACATCATAGGAAGAAAATTTGCCTTTTAGCAACAGTAGAAATCAAAGAAAAATACTAAAAAAAATGTGATCGAAATGATGAGAGAGGAGAAAGAGTAAGAGCCTTTCTATTAAGTGTTAGTGACATTGTAGCACATAGGCATGATACCATAATGCTATGACTTTTTCTAAGACAGTGTTAAGAGAATGAACTGTTGTATCCTTGGACTAGTCAATCAAATCTGAATCAAAGAAACGAGCGGCAACCCTTTTTTTTTATACACTTTGAAGTATGGGGAGGTGCTCTCAGGTGAAATACATTCAAAAACTCTAGCATTTAAATACATACATATAATATAATTTATTTCCAACAGTGTACAGCTGAGGCTAGCACAGTACCTATTGTTACATGAAACATCGGACTTTGTATTGATTTCAATATAAATATTAGATGGAAATTTACAGTGAAGTGTTGAAATCTGTAGCAAGATTGAGATCGGAAATATACACACTAAACTTCACTAAAAAGGTATATTTACCCAGGATGATCATTTCAACGGGTATTCCCGCCATCATCAGCTGATTCCGACTGGCCCTCTGGCGGCGGATGAATGAACTTATTGATCAAGGTTCCTTGTATGCCAACTGAAGTGTCAAAGTTTAAAAGATTTTCTCGGTTCTTTTTGATGAATATTTTTTCCCAAACCATAAGATCTATTGGTTTTTCAACTTTGGCAATGCATTTCTGGGAAGTAGGTCATGAAATTGAACTATTAAAACAAGTTGAAAAACCAATAGATCTTATGGTTTGGGAAAAAATATTCATCAAAAAGAACCGAGAAAATCTTTTAAACTTTGACACTTCAGTTGGCATACAAGGAACCTTGATTGATAAGTTCATTCATCCGCCGCCAGAGGGCCAGTCGGAATCAGCTGATGATGGCGGGAATACCCGTTGAAATGATCATCCTGGGTAAATATACCTTTTTAGTGAAGTTTAGTGTGTATATTTCCGATCTCAATCTTGCTACAGATTTGTATTGATTGCTTGAATGATGTTATCAGTACTAAAATGTAATAAGTTAGCTATTTTAATTTTCTCTTGCTGTGACCAGCAAAATAATATCAGTGCTGTATATAATTAGTAAGTCTCTGCTATGGCTGACTGGAGTTGGGAAGTGGGCCATGAAATAGACACAGAAGCCAAACTCTTGAAATATGCAGGAAAACACACAAAACTAACAGTTTGAGAAAAAAAATTTCATCCAGAAAAACAGAAGAAAATTAATTAATTTCAACATCCCAGGAGAAGACTAGGTACAAATCACTAGGTACATCCATCCACCACCAGAGGGACAGAGTAACACTCGGCAGCCGAGATCAGCTGATGATTACAAAAGTCTTGAAACATGCATTCTGAGGTAAAATTCCTTCTAAGTGAAGCAATGTGTGTTCAAAAGTATATTTATTAATATCAGTGCTACTTATCTGATGATTTCAGTGGATCTTTCTCAAGACATATAGATAGTGATATTTCTCTCCTGATAGTCTAGTTGGAAAAACATACAGTATCCTCTCTTGGAGTTTTCAGTGACGAGTAATAATTCTTAGAGCTGTTATGGTTAGTCTGATACTTTCACATAACATAATCACTCACAATAGTAAGATGAAAGTGCAATAAGATTTTCCTTGTGTAACACATGTTCATCTTGTGACATGATGTTTGTATTTTCAATTGCTATACTTGGTGACAATATTAACCTAATTTGGCGCCTAATATCCAGCACTCATTTTCTTATGTTATTCTAGAAATAAAATTGTTCTTTTTACCACTTTCATTATTTTACTTTAATGTTTCCCATAATTACCTTTATTACTTATACCTATACCGTAATTCTTTATTCCCGTACAACAATCCTATATACCCGTACGACAGAACTGTAGGTAAACCAAGGATGGGTGAAGACAATTTTTTATTGCTTTGTAAAATTTTTTATCAAAGTGATAAATGCTGATATACTGTTATAGAATTGTAAGATATCATGATAGAGTTTTCAGAGATAGAAAACATGTATTCTGATAGACATTTGATCATATTATAGTGTCCTGGTCAAAGGTATATTATGTGTTTGTCAGATACAGCCCACCAAATAATGAAGAATTGTTACAAAAACAGAAAGAACGGCCCAAAAATCGAGCGAATGACCCACAAACAGAGAGAAGAGCCAAAAACGAGCTAATTTTCCAAAAAACAGAGAGAACGACCCAACAACAGAAAAACTTAAAATTTCTTGGCTGTGACTTACATTACCAAGGAAGATATTCAAAAGATGGATTATAATATTACCATACTTACCTAGATACAAATGACATCAAGTTGTCCATACACATTTTTCCAGTCAGACAAGTTGAAAAGATTCACATAAGAAATTTTGTTTATTGCTAAACCCAAAAACAATGAAATCCTATCTCACTGAACAAATTTAGATCACTTTAACAGGAGAATCGTTGAAAAGAAAAATTTATCAGAGATTGAAAAAGTAAACAGAAAATGTTCAATTATAAATCATGCTATAATAGTTATACAAAATGGTTTCCATGTAAATGTACTTTATGTAAAATCATATCCATGAAAATGTGATGCATACAAAATGGTAACAATTAATTGAACTTCACAGCTGCCATTTGTTACCAATCAGGGACACGACAGCTCCATGAGTGATGGATAATGGAGCCATCTTAAATATTTAGATTAGGAGCAAAGCTGTCCAAACAAAAACTGGCAAAATTTTAACATAAAATTGTTTTTATCATAAATACATTTCAAAAAATTTATAATCTTAAGTTGCACTAGATGTTATAATACATAATAGGTTCTGCTTTCTCATTTGGAGTAACTACTTGTTTCACACAAGTCTGTAGTTGTGATTAATGCATGTTTATCTCTTGCACTCTGTACATGCTTACAATCCCCCCCCCCTTTACAGTAGACGTATGTATATTGTTTGTAAATTTGAAAACTGTACTACAACTTATCTAGACTGTTTTGTGGTATTATAACTATGCTATATGCTATAATAACCACAAAAAATTCAAATACAGAAAGAAAATTTTACCTATTTTAGCAAATTCTTGTGATAATATTATGTTTACAGAAAATATGTGTTATATTTTTAAAGGGTGGATTTGAAGGAATAAAGCGATATAAAATTTATGAATTTAACACATAATGACTGAGATATGAACGATAACTAAAAGACTTGCAAAATGGATGCTTAAGGGGTGGGGGAGGGAGCACAAGGGGAAGAGGCAGGGACCTTTTGGAAAATGTGCCTTTAAGTGAGTTCTATCAACTAGCAGAAATTCGTGTTGTCCTCAATTTCTTCCGACAATGCCCACTTTTGGCCTTCATTGCCAAATGACATCAAGTCATCCAAACATGTTTTTTCAGTCAAACGAGTTGGAATATTCATATAAGAAATTTTGTTTATTGCTAAACCCAAAAACAGTGTTGGAAAGAAAAATGTATCATATATGCATGCATCCAGCCTATAATGGTATTTATTAAGACACAAGTACATTTACAAAGCAAGTTTTGTAATTTTCATACAAGTGTCTTAATGACCGTGATAGGCAAGTTACATTCAACTATTTTTATTTGATCATTATTAAATGCTTAATTTTGAGGTTTTAGATTCAATAATATAATCACTAACTAGTATGCGAAGGAGAAGCCATAATACATATTTAAGCTTCTGACATTTTTTTTACAACAATGCCCAACAGTATGGTAACTGACATTAACATGGTTAAATACGTAAAATTACTTTCTAATTACCATACAATTTGATTTGGGATTTCTGATGTTATGAACATTCTTGCATTCAAGTGTTAACAGACTTCTACTATTCTTGCATTCTCACATTAATCACATTTGGAGGGAAAACTACAGTCATTATAGCAGATTTTCAGTTTTATTTCACTCAAGAGATTGATATTATATTCTGAAGATGAAATGTGTCCTGTGGGAGAATCAAACTCAAATTTTCAGTGCCGTATGCTGTTGCTGAGATCACTCTGCTCCCTCTAGGACGTGCCCATTTCATTCCAAATCTTCCTCTAGAGTCTTGACCCCCTAGCCTTCGCTACAGATGTTCACACATTTACAGTTGCGAAGATGCATCTAACTCAGATTAGGCCTATTTTACCATAGGGTTTTGTAATTAATCAGGTATTCAGTCATACTTGATTGAAGATATTTATATTACATTCTTTACAGGAAAATTTTTCATTGGTAGGAATCAGTCCCAGGTTTCAAGCTTGGTAAACTGATGCTGAGATCACTCAGGTCTCACAGGACATAACCCAGTCCCATTCCAAGTAGTTCTCTAGACCCCAAGCTACCTCAGTACAGGTACAAGCACAACTACAATGTAATGAGATTGCTCTAACTGAGATCTTAAGTTTAAGGTTAACTTATACTTTTACTGCTAAAAATTTATTACAGGTTTAACCATATATATGCAATGTTTGATATTAAAAAGAGGACTAAAATTTAAAGAGATACTAACTAAGAGAGTCATAATTTGTTCCTGTTTAAAATCATTCCTAACACAAGTTAATAATAATACCTTGCAACTGAGCATGGTTTGAATTTGGAGGTACAGTTCAGAGATAAAAGATAAAATAATTTACTTATGGGTCAGACAAACCGATGTCAAATCACATGCATAATAGGCCTTGATAGAAGTTTATTTTACAAATTGCTAATAATATAATATTTAGAGATGGAAAAACATTTGCAAAAGATGAAATGGAGCGTTAAAAGCATGTTTCTATTGAAGGAATTCAGAGAATAAGTTATTTTTTCTTGACCTAATTAGTGTTAGCATTAGCAGGTGTGGGAACCTGAAAAATGTTGTTATAGGCCTACAGATTAGATTAGATTAGATTACAAGGGGGTAGTATAAGCCTTTTGCCGGCTTCTCAACACTGCGACCTTTTATAGATCTATTGTGAATACCCTACTCTACTCTTTTTCTAGCAGTCATCACCACACTTTAATTTAGGCTTTTTAATATAGCCTTTAATTTTCCTGGGTGATGTCCAGTCCTGAACCCGGGGGATTTTTCGTTGCTGAAAAATCCACTACCCGGCCGGGAATCGAACCCGGACCGCCAGGGTAGAAGGCAAGTATGCTACCTATACACCCATCGCGGCGGACGTTATAGGCCTACAGTCCTGGATCTGAATTTGCACTGTGATTTAGACCTCTAGTAATATTGCACCTTGATTTTTTCTTGCCAAGTACAGTATTTTTAAATTGCAACACAAGGTACATTTTCTTCTTTGAAAAGGAAACACTTGTGATAGGTTTAAAATAACACTTCTCTGGTAGTTTATTCTCACTGGTAATTGACCACAAAAACCTCTTAACCTTCATGATCATATACCATCTTTATGCGGTACATGTGGGCTCTAATAGGCAAGAATCTAGCTTAAATTGTATGTTTGTACACATACTCCTTTGAGACCCTTCGAGCAAGACGTCTGGAATTTTCACCATATGTTTTCCATTACCCGGGGAGTGTCTATGGGAAAATTTCATGCTGATAGCACAATTGGTTCGATCAAAATTTAATTTTGGTTTTGTTTTGTATTTTTGGTATTCACAGTGTTGTCATTTTTTGTGCTGCACTCATGTATCCATAGTATGGATAGTGTTTTGTCATTTTTATAATTTTCCTTCTTTAGCCTTGACACAGCCTCCTGTCACCAGCAAGGTCATCCGGGCCATATTTGACAGAGCTCAACCTTGATTCAACCATTCAGAAGGCACCGATACAAAGTTACGTAGGATGCTTGAAGCAAACAGCAACGTTCAAGTTGCGTTTCAAGCGGGTCATGTACGTAAGCCATGCTATTCAAAATGCCATTATGTGTTACAGTCGCTTTGCCAAAATTTAATCTTTCATTTTAGTTTTATTTCTTGTGCTTTATGAAGTCCTTAACAATCATGGTATAGGTTGCATACAATTTACCGGTGATGTTACTAAGTTGTAGCATTGTGAGCGCATCAATCATTTCTGTTTCAGACTGTTTCTGCTGTGACATTTTTGCAGTTTTGTTTTTAAAATCTACTGCTATATTGGTAAAATTCACTTAATGGTAAAATTATATTTTCCCAGCCCATGTAATTGGTTTAATCATTGGTTATATTACTATTTCAATACTTAATAATACGTACATCTGGGGAGCTATTACTTCTTACAAGGTTGATTTATCTTTAGTTTATAATTATCCCACTATTACTGTACTGAAATACAAATTCTTGTCTTTCCAGAATCTTTTATGTACCGGTAGCTGAAATATGAGGAAAAATAACAAGGAAATTTTATCATTTTTAATTAAACATTACATTTAAGTGTCACGTTTTTATCTCGTGTCAGTTTTTTAATTTTTTTGATATGTGTGTGTAGGGCTTTTGTCCATTTATAACATATTTTAGAAAGGATAAGCAGGTAGCCCCAGGTATGGACGACCCCCCAAAATATTTCTGCATCTCTTCAGAGTGTGTATGTGGAGAACTATTCCAAGTTTAATTATATCTACTAAAGACTCAGGATGGAATTTTATGATTATTTAACGTTAGGTACGTATTGCAACTAAGGCCTGTGGCCATCGCCAGTGTGCCAGAATCATGTCCTGCAGGATTTCTTTTAAACACCTGTAAATCTACAGACATGTAAATCTACAAATGTGGGGCTATCACATTTATGCACGCATAAATGCCATCGATCCAAAACACTTGCAACATTATTATAATTTATACTTACTAGTAACCGGTTTTCAAAAGGGCTCCCTTTCATTCTCAGCTACGTCCAACTGCTGAAATTCTGTCTTGTAGCCTAATACCCAATGTCGCTTGCTGCTATTTAAAAAAATTTCCAATTAGTGTAACTCATTCTCCCCTGGGATGTCATAAACTTTTGAAGGTGATTCATATGTTTCACCTTCAAAACTTTGTCCTCCCAGGGGAGAATGAGTTGAGCCTAATTGTAAAAAAATCGCAGCAGGTACAGTGAGCGATACAAGATAGAAGTTCAGCAGTTGGACGTGGCTGAGGATGAGAAGGATACCTCTCAATAACTAGTTAGTAGTACATACAAATTATAACGAATTAGCAACTGTTTTGGAAATATTATGTGTTAATGAAGTGTCATTAGGCCTATTAATAATATCAGTTGTATGAAAGAACTAAATATATAGCAATTGTCTGTATTATCCGAGATTGTCTGAGGCAGGCGAGTAAAACATGAAAAATTTGATTTCTTAACTGCTTCAGAATCGAAAAGTTCTATTGCTTAAGTAAATATTATCAGTCTAGAGTCCATAGTGGGTATAATTGAATTTACCATAAGACTTAAGAAAATGCAAAAACATTTCATTTCCAACTTCACAGAGTCATTTTCTACAATACCTGAATTTTCGACATTGTCTCTACCGGTAATTTACATTCCTGGGATTACTTTCAATATATAATTTAATTTATTTAACTTATTTTCATTTCTGTTGAGTTTTTCTCAAAGTTTATTAAAATATGAGCAAATCATAAATGTTGGACACACTAACAAATTTATTAATTAAAAGAAGTTAAATCTCGATGCAGATTTCGTTCACATGATTCATCCTTTGATGTACTGTAACATATTGCCTTTTATTTGCTTTCAGATCTTGTGATTGGTAATGGACATAAACGGAAACTTGCATTTCATGAACCACGACCTTGCCCACAGTGTCGGAGGATATACCGTGATGCAGCAACTCTAAGGACACATGTTACCATTATGCATAAGGCTGGATCTGAACCTTTCATTTGTACCTGTGGTGCCCTTTTTGATACCAAATACCATATGTATACTCATCGCAAGAATGGCCATAGGTAGTGAGAAATGCTGCAATGACTATTTTTTACCATGGAAATCAACTAGTGTAGAACAAGTTTGCTAGACTTATTTAATGTTAGACTATTGATATTCTATATCATGAACTCCGTAGAATGAAAGTATCTGAGATATTGCAGTGTTAATGAACAACACCACAATATTTTCCCTTGTATAGAGGGGTCCTGTACTAGCAAGTTTTATTAGTAGAACTATGGTCAGCGATATAAAATATGAGTGCTATGGGGCATTAAGTCATTACAATATGGTGCTCATAAATCAATAATGAAGTGAGATAGGGTTACAGTTTTCATTAAGTTGTCTTCATGCCTTCTTAATAGATAATAAAACCCTAATTTTTAATCATTCATCAATAGCTATGTCATTATTTAGAGTTTTCATAACCTGCAAAACTTACAGACTTATCACATGATTGCATGCCACTGCATTACTTTTTAATTTATACTCAATTGTGCTTTTTTACTTCTTCAGCCCATACTATAGGTTGAAATTTGATGTCGCATACATGTTTTGAGATCCCTGAATCCAAAAATACTGTTTTTAGAAACAAGACTTTTTTTTTACCATTTGTTTGTAAACAGCATAACTCGAGAACAAAAATCGAATGAAAATCAAATTCTAATTTGAGGTAGGTACCCTCAGGGGATGAGACACACGAAGATTGGTGACAACTTTTTATTATTTTTAATGCCACTTTACATAAGGGTAATTTCGTAAATGGCTTCAACAATTTTGTTTAAATTTTGTACATGAGGTGTTTATACCAAAAGCTAAAACTTTCTTTCAAGAAAATTTTCTAAAGAGTTGCAGATACCATTCATATAAAGATAGAGTCAAACTGAAAAATTCAATGCCACAACTGGGATTTGAACCACAGATCTTTGCCTCTCCACCATTCATAGAAACTCACTCTTGCCTGGTGAATGATAAATTTTTGCATAAAGCTTAAACAACTGAATTCGTACTCCTCACAACATGGCCTATTATTTTATATCGGAATGTGAAGTAAGAAAGGTGTATTATCCATGCTTAGGATAAATAAGTGCATTACATCAGATTTTGTTTGTGTTGTCCATTCTTTGGGGTTGCAGCATGAAGCATGACGACTTTTTTTTTCATTCTTACAATCATTTTTTATGAAGAGAATTTCCTTTATTTTATTTTCTTGAAAACGGCTTTTACAATATTATTTAAATTTTCTAAAGGAATTGTATAGTAAGCATAACATATATTAATATTATATCTCATCCTAAGACCTAAAACTTTTATTTGAAAAATTTTTCTCAGTAAATTCTCTGAAAATTTATACGCCAGGCTAACAGTAGTCATTCTTTATACAGATTTGGGTTGTAGGTCTTGCCTTGTGAATTGTGCGCTGTATACTCTTTAATAGAATATATTAATAGTAGAGGAAGATAAGTTTCACATCAGATTTTTTCCCTAGTGTTGAAAATTATTGATCATCATAACTGCTAATGTGGTTGAGCTGAAATTTTGCATGAACATTGTTTTTATACCTGGAAAGAACATCGCGCTATAGTTGTTGACTCTTCTTCACAATATCACCTAATATCATAATCATTAAAATTTAATATCAGTTAAATGAACAGAAGCCATGACAAAATAAATAAATAAACAGGTAAACCTGAATATATTTTTCTCTCTCTTTTTATTATTACAGATGAGCCTTAATTCTATACAGTAAAAGTAAAAGAATAGTATAATACAAGAACATAGACTTGCTAGAGCATTGCGTGCACTAAAAAAACACGAACCTAATTAATGCTCTTCCAGTGCCTTGCTAGAGTGTTGGGTAATATGTCTTCCAGCATCTAATTATAAACTCTGTTACTGGGCTAGATCCGACTCATTTTCTCGCACAGAAGACATTGCTCTGATTTTTTATCAAATATTTGATATATGCATAAACTCACAGGCCAAATTTTGAAATAATACTGTACAAATAAAGAAATAAACTGGTTTGTTTGGAGTTGCATGCAGACAGGAGTCATTCTCCAGAAGAATGTCAGGGTCACTAAAATGAAGTATGGTTACTTCCTCATTATGTTTCTTGGGTAAGGCTAAAATCCATGCAAAATACTTTTTCATCCATACGAAGGATGTGTAACAAGTAGTTCAAAATAATTACAAAGTAAGTTTTTATTATAATACACAGAAAAACTGTGAATAAATTTACTAATTATATTAAACTATTATAATCACGATTTTTAATAGAGACAATGAAAAAATCAGTAACGAATATCAAACAAGATTTCAAAATTCTCTTTCACCCAACCACAATGTCATTTCCACTGTAATAAAGTTTCAACTTTGTTTTGCATCATTTCAAATGCTAGAAGTCAGTGACATGCATACCTATGGAAATCTTATGCTATAACATGAACATGTCCGTTGCCATGGGTGAGTTGGTAGCAAGACTGCCAGTCACCTGGGCGGCCCGGGTTTGATTCCTGGCCAGGTCGGGGATTTTACAAAGGTGTAAATTTTCCTTCCTGGATCAGGACTGGGTGTTTTGTCCTCATTCTCATGCTGCGAAAGGACCTGGTCACCCTAAGTGGTATAATCCGGCCTAGTGTCCCTCGGTCAGGCCCCCCAAAGCAGGACCGGCCTCCGGGCAAAACACTTCATCATCTTCATCTACATGAACATTTGAATCCATAGAGCATGGATCTTCCTAATAAAGGTTACTTATTTATGTTCCCTCTATATACAGGGAAAATATTGTGATATTGTTCATTAACACCTCATATATTTGTAAGATTAATCCATAAATCAAAGCTGAAGCTGTGAATTAAAATTTGTTTGGCCAGTGATTGATCCTTTAGCATGTAAGAAATTAACACTTCATCGGTCGCAACATAAATATGTTATGAATACATCACAATGTATCATTGTGGTCATTTGACTTTGATTTAGAAAAAATGTTTACGTATGTATAGTTTTAGCAGGTTTTATTTTCATCATAATATGCTGTAGTATGTTTCAAGCGATACAATACCATTTAGTTGTGTTAGAATATTAATACTGCCTGTATTAAGTAATCTTAAAAAATATATCAAAACACATGAAAAATTAGTAATGGTGTTGTTTGCAATGTATCAAGTTGATGCAAGAGTTCTAAGTGTATGTTACCAGATGATTGTATACATATTTTTAGCAAAATTAATGGCTATTTGTACTGATTTTAATAATAATACTGTAATGGAAATGCCTCAACAATCAAAATTTAAAAATTTATGACACATAAAAGTGTGCTTTTATCAATATTATACCCAAGCGGCCAATGGAGGGTTAAAGCTGGTAGGAACACATTAGGATCTTTTTTGTCATCATTTGGCATTTTTGTCATATTGATGCTTTTAACCATTAGTTTTTATTGTATATTGGCATCAGTGTAAGGATGTAGTTTTTATCCCCTTTAACATAATTTCAGACATAAAATCAAGTAGACCGTTATTTTTACTTCTTCTGCCCGTACCATAGGTACTATAGGTAGAGGAAGTATTGTTTTCGACCCCAAAATTCGAAGTTGAGTTTTTAGCATATATACACGTTTCAAGGCCCCCTGAATCCAAAAATACTATTTTTGGAAACATGTCTGTGTGTGTGTCTGTGTGTGTGTGTGTGTCTGTCTGTGTGGAACTTTGTGAACAGGCTAGCTCCGAAACGGAGAATCGTATGAAAACGAAATTTCGTATTTGGGTCAGGTACCTTCTAAAGATGTGATTCGAAGATTGGCGACAAATTTCTCTTATTTTTAAGGGGACTTTACATGAAGAAATTTTCGTTTTTCGCGATTTTCTCGAAAACGGCTCTAACGATTTTCTTTAAAATTTGCACATGTGTTCCTTTTACTGAGAGCTAAAACTTTTATTTGAAACTTTTTTTCGAAAAAATTCTCTGAGGGTAGTTACAAGCCACCCACTGTTCACCCACTGTTTGTAGAAAGTTTGTCTTGCGGCCTCTTATTCTATATAAGAATGTGAAGTGAGAAAGATGTACTGTTGGCCATGCATAGAGTAAAGAAGTATCTGAGGGAAATATTCGATAAATTTTGGAAATTATATTTTACGGCGGAAAGTTCAATAAACGTCTGCAGTCACTTGTTCTTTTTTTTTAAGTTTGTTATATAGCCTGTACTTTTAGTCGCATCATTGAAAGAAGAGGTATTTATGGGATAATTAGCGTAAAATTGTGTCTTGCGATTCTGTACAAGGATATGTGAATATTGGTAACTTTTATTTGGGCAGAGGAAGTTATGTGACTTTCACATCAGATTTTTTTATTACATTTGTACTCTTCAGAGGAAATTGTTGTCTTATAGTTATAGTATTGTATATCTTCATGCATTTACAGTGTCCTAAAAATGTGTGTTCACTTGAAAGTGTGTTTGCCTGTGTATCTGTGAATGTTGTGTGTGTCTGTGTGTGAGCCTCTGTCCAGTCAGTCAAAGAAAAGTCTGGGAACCCTGTTTGGCTATTTCAGCCTGTGTTCAGACAGAAATCATTTTAGATCAAGCCATAATAAGGTGTATTGACATGATTCCAACCGTCCTAATTTGAGGTGTAAGGTAAGGTTACCAGACTTTTTTCCATTGAATCTGGAGGCAATTTGAATTTTTTTCCTTCCAGAAGAAGAAGTGCGTTGAAGAAAGTGTTTTTATTCAACTATTTGTTACACAGCGCTAAAGTCGGACACAAGAATGAATGACAAATTGATGTTCCATAAGGTTTGTGCGAGGTGGGTTCGCGGAGGACGGGGACGGAAATCGAGAGATCCATTTCAAACAGCTCTATCTCAGACACTAGGAGGTTCAGCGGCTGCAAGAATGGCTCATTTGAAAGAGGGGAGATAACGGGACATGGCAGTGGCGCCAACTCTCTCGACCGACATTGTGAGCTTGGGCTAGAGTGTTGGAGACCTTTCTTATTGACCAACCCTTGTGGATAAGACTGGCCATTGTGATTCAGGATATTATATCCCATAGGATAAGTCAAATGAGGATGGCAATTAGTTCTTTAAATGGGATATTCTGGAGTCGTCGCATATCCAGACGAACAAAGAAAGTGGTTCTGCATGTAGTCATTAAAAATATTTTTGCACGATGTAACTAATTAGTAGTACTTACGAATACTGTTGCCGTGGATCGTACTTGACATTCCCACACGCAATCTGGTTGCTATGAAAACAAAAGAAATCTCAATGCTGAAAACATTACAAAAAGCACTAATGTCGTAAGTAAAACCATCACAATTCAAGCCTTTATCAAAGGCCGGAACCAAGGCCCCCCCCCCAGTTTGTGGCGACTTGAACAGGACAAATATTCCGTCCCCATAACAACCAATGCATGCGAATCACTTTCTAAAATATAACATCTATCTTCAATAATGTATATACATAATATTTTCAGCTAATATCCCAATTAATATAGTTAAATTGATATAATTAATCATCGTGCAAAAAATAGCATGCATTGCACATCCCGTAAGCGCATAATGGATCTCGGAAATTGAAAAAACTCGGCACAAGCCCCTCGTTTTTTCAAACTCTTTCCTCGATCCATATGCACTGCTTACAGAGCTAATATTGCAATATACTATTTCACATATGCTTTGGAATGTTGGACACTGAACGAGAGGCAAAGGTATAAATTTGAAGCAATGGAAATGGATGGGCTGTGATGAAGTATGAGATCTACCTGTTTGGACTGGCTAAGGAACGAATATGTAAGAATGGAGATGGATGCAATGGAACCCGTTACAGACAGGATTGATGCTTGAGCACTGAGATGTTATGGACATGTTCGGAATGGAGAAGCAGTGATGGCCACAGTGTCTGCTCAGTGTCACCAGGGAGAAGGTGGTGAGGGAGACCAAGGGCAACCTGGAGGGGGACAATAGTTAAAGCTATGGAAAGGAAAGGCCTATCTGAAGAAGATTGGCAGGATAGAAAAAGATGGAATCTGAGAACGGGCAACTGCTGAAAATGCTTGCAAAAGCACTTGTGACCTTCGGAGCTAGAAGTGGGCACTCTACCTCTACATCACCACAGCCGACAGAAGGTAAAATAATATAGCATATTCTTATATAATGGATGCATGCCTAAAAACTGATAAAATAAGCAAGAATTGTAATTTTTTATTGGTGAAATGAAACATTGTTTCATGTTTACAAAATGTCAGTAGCTATTATTTCAGTTTCTAACATAACAATAACAACATAATACATGGAATCAACAATATCTGATGTTCAATTGCATAACAATGCCCTCCGTTTCAGTGCATTTGAACAGTTGGTTTTTGTTACAGGTGCTGTGTATGTCATATTTACCAGGCTTATAGAAATGCACTTTTACCTTTAAGCAATCAGTAATTTTCCACTCTCTTATTGCTACTGGAATTTCAAACAGTGCAATAGTAAGTTCACTATTATATTTAACTTTACCAATAAAGTGTCCTCTCCCTAGCAAAGCATATTCTGAATTTAAGACACTTCGTTCTGGATGAGTTCTTCCTAAACCCGATGCAGAATTATTCTTTCCATAAGGTGATGGTTCTTGGACACTCAATCGTCCTAACTCTACTTTAATATTCTCTTCATATACTTTATTTTTGGAGGACATATCTTCTTTTTGTGTTTTAACTGTAACACTCACAATATTGAAAGGCCCAACAAGCCTAGTGATAGTAAACATTTCCTCTTTAACAGTAGGGACGCTAGCATTAACACATAAATTCTGATCAACTCTGACTCTTACAGCTCTTCCACTATGAAAAAAAATATTCCTTGGTTGCCTCAAAAGGGAAAATCTATCAGCAAACAAAGAACCATCACCATCACAATGGAAATTCAGTAAAGAACTTAACTCCAAAGATGTTATAATGCATGATTCATTACATAAGATTTCCATTTCTGAATACGGCAGTGTCAAAAACCGGATATATTTGAAAATTCCAGCATGATCCAATATATTTCTTATGTAAGCTCCATCTCTAGGCATCTTATCATCTTCACATTGAATTTTGGCCCACTGTATTAGTGCGTCTAAGAGCTCTTTCTCAGACTTGATGGCTAACTGATCCATTTGAACAATGACTTCAAGTATGTTTTTGTTGAATTTAAGAAAAGCGGGACTCTCAAGAATTGCTGAAGTGTCTTGCTTTATTACCTGAAATAAAGACAAAAGGGCTGAATTTACACTCCTAATTCATGTTTTTTTTTCCTTCTAAAATGATTATAATATACGAGTTCAACTGAAATTCTTATGCTTCAGTTACCACCTTTTTGGTAGTACATGTTTAAGTAGCCGAGGATGAAGACAGGTCCTTGAAACATGTACTACCAAAAAGTTGGTAGGTTAAATATAAGTTTTAGTTCAACTCAAAATATAATTATTTTATTATAGTTGCTTCACTCTATAGAATATAAAGATGACATTCACCTATGGTATTACCTAAGAAAACATTAATTTGGCAACATACAAACCTTGAGAGCCTCTTGCTTTAAGTCTTTCAGGTCATATAACAGTGCTGCGTCCAAAATTTTACCAAGTGTTTCAACATCATGAGAACTCACACATTCCATCAGAAAATATTTGCATGTATAAACTAATTCAGATATTAGGTATTTATGAGCTGCAGCGACAATCTCAAGAGCTTCATTAGCACTTGAACTTTCAAACTTGTGAGAGTAGCAGAACCTACACAAAACACAAATTCAAACAAATAATTAATATTTAAAATCAAGCTACTATTTGTATTAATGTTTAAAACTACTGGTACAACAGTAATAACATTAATAATCATAACAGAGGAGTATTCATGGGGGCTGAAGCAGCGACAGCCCTCCCGAAATGTAGCACATTAGGACATTTTAATCAGACAGATCTTGTCTGATGAAATGTGAAAGGCGAATCATGTTTTTAATATACAGTACATCAATGATGTAGGTATTCATTCCAATCACACAAAATCAACTCTTTTTGGAGACGATATCAGCATCTTTGTCACCTAAACTAGTAAAGTGCAAGAATGGCTTCTGAGGAGTAAATCATATTGCAATTGAGGAAAAAACAGCAGTGGAGTTGAGTGTAGCACTTTACAAAGCTGTGAACTGAACATTAAGAGGATGGCGGAGAAGAATGGAAAAGGCAAGACAACCTAAGCAATTGACTGATAGTGAGAAATGCAAACCATATGGATTAAGTTGGAGAGAAAAGAACATACAGAAAGATAAGATAAAGGAGAATTTTCCCACTAGCAGAACATTAGGAAGGACTGTTGATGAGAAAAAAGAAAAAATTAGAAGAGAATTTAGAAGACATAAAATGAAAAAAATTAAGGAATCAGCTCAAGACAGAGAAACATTGAGAGTAAAGATGTAATACTATTTGTTTCTATTCTCTGTACAGACCAGTGTATAAAGAAAATGTACTCACATTAGTAATGATCTAAATGCTCTCGGCTCAATATCAATTATAATAACTGGCCCGGTCTCTGGCACTTCTCCATAGAACATCTTTTCAAAAACAGGGCTTGCCAGTGCTAAAGGAAATTTGCATGCAGGTATTGCCTTCAAGAGAAAAAAGAAAATAACATAAGTTTTCACAAGTCTCTCACATACTGGTCTGAGCTTGTACAATCTGTCTGCACTACTCTTGTAGTATTGAAGTCATTTTCATTGAAATGGAGAAAAGAAAGAATATAATAATTGTGTTTGAGTTAACTGTTTTAGTAAATACTGGGAAATGAAAGCAAGAATCTTCAGTCCAATACATTTTAATTTCTCACAGATATGTAGTACACAGAAAGTAGCCTACCGATTAAAGCGAAAAAAGAAACTGAAATTGAGAAACACTAGAAAAGCAATTATACAGGGAGTTGAAAATTAACATTAAACTTCACTTATGATATGGCTTTCTTGAACAAGTTTCGGAAGCCATCCCTTCTACCTTTTCAACTGCTATGGCACCCTCCTGTGGATTTTGACTTTAATTAGAGATGAAGTCATTAACAGTTGGGATGTCAAAATTCATTATTGCCTATGACCTCACCTCAAAATACATTCAAAGTGCACAGGAGGGTGCCAAGGCAGTTGAAGTAGGCCTACATCAATTGAAAATGAAAGTGATTACTTCCCAGATTTATTCACTATACCGTAAGTGAAGTCCAGTTATAATCTTCAACTCTCTGTATATTTATTATGTTACGTAACTTCACTGTGCAAACTTCCAATAGAATAGAAAAACATGTTACATGATGCCTAGACATTAAAAATAGTGTTTCTAATAAAGAGTAATAAAACAGCTATATCAAGGGTTAATGTGTTCTAGGAACAAGCAATATTATGTACGGGTACTATTGAAAATAGCTCTTGCCACAAAATCAAGATAAAATTATTTTGTATATATCATTACTACGTATTCAAATAGGTCTATAACAATAATTTATGCTACTTTGCGAATCGTATTCCACAGATTCCCCAAACAGAATGAGTGTAAAATATGGATCTTTTTATGCAAAAAGTGAGATTCTTTTAATGAAGAGAATGTAAGAATCTGTTTTCATGTAAATGATTAATTATTAAGGGTTCCTTGGCTGTATTCATTCCTAGTAAGAAGGTTACATGGATTACTAGTACTAGATTACTGTTAGTTTTTACTATTTAATTTTCTGTAATTGTCTTTTAGTGTAATAGAAATGTAACAAAATATTATTATTATTATTATTACAAGCCATTAATAATTAATATCACAAGCACGAAACACATTTAGTTTGAATTATTTACAATTAAAATAGAAATGAGATGATCAGAGGAGGTGGTTTGGAATGTGTCTTCCACTCTCAGAAATATTCCTTTAAGATACTTCAACACCCAGTCATAGGAATAGGCATTTCCCCCAAAGGGTCAACAGCACAAAACATTGTTTGACCATTTTTGCTCTCCTGTTATCGTTATTTTCAAGATTTTATAAATTCTAGAAATGAATTGCAATGTTGACCACCTCACATTAAGCCTATTATGGAAGTACCATAATTACCATACTTAAGATTTTCAACGGTAAGAAAGAAGTAAAAAGCAGTGGAAACACTGGTCTGTGGTTGGGGAGAGAAATGATCTTATATGAATTGGATTGATGTTATGGCTTTAATGTTGGTTCCTAGAACAATCTATGTTTCTTTAATGGAGGTTTTTTTACATGAATTGCAATAAAAATATTATGAATTGGACAAAACCTTTAACAAATATAAGATTGTTAGAATATCAACAATGTGCTCATAAGTTACCTTCTTCTCATTTCCAACAATGAAAGTAATGTCTGTATACATCCCTTTATCCAGAAATAGTTGACTTCTTTCATATATGCTGCCATCAGGGGCCAGTTCTGTATTTGTGGATGGCATTGCACTAGTCTGCAAAAACAAGGAATAAAAAATTAGTTTGATATCAAGTACCTTTAATTTTTCAGGTAGTTTATTGTAAAGATTTATGTCAATCAATCTTGTAGATGTATGTGATTTGCTTTCCCAGTGTTATAAGCACAATATTCTGAGTTTCTTGCAAATAATTCTTTAGTTTCATGTATGAAGAAACATACTAATTCCAAACAGTAGATACTCGGGACTAGTAAAATTCTTAATTTATGGAAAAAGTGCTTTACTATGCATGTGCATTGGAATTTTACCGAATTTTCAGCACGTTTGCCTTTTTTTGGGGGGGGGGGTCATCTGAAAATGGTTATTTTTTTGGGGTAATACACCCACATAAATATGTAAATGTATTGTTTTTCAAACCATTACTTGTGCAGAGTTTTTCAATATACAATGAAAATACCCATTTTAATGCTTGATTTTTGTTTTGTTTTAAGTCAGGTTTCCTTTTTACCTCTGATCCTTCTTTTAGCTCCTCTTGAATCCACGAAACAATATAAACAATTAACCTCCTCCCGCCTAATACGCAGAGAGAATGGAATCTCGTCGTTATAGCTTCCTTGCGTAAAGAGTATATAATCCGTGCGTATCGATTCTCGATTCCTGCATGGTCGATAAAGCACAATTACTCGAATAATGAATCGAACATTTTCGATTAAAAAATGGTGGAGTGGTAGCGTTTACATTTTCAGGTTATATTCTAGTTAAAAAGACTGAGAGCAGCAGGCTTAAACAGAAATGGTACGTTTTATTCAATAATTATTGAAGGTAGTTATTTCCAATTATAGCAAGCTATGGCTGATATTTTGTTCTTATCTTACATTGTAGGCTGCTAGCGGAGGCCAGGGACCACCAAATGGAAATATGCCGGTTCCGCCAGGTCCGTTTGGCCCACCTGGGTTGGGTGGAACACCTCCCGGACCTGGTTTTGGGCCAGTGAATGTGCCACCGCCTATGATGCCACCAAGAGGTCCAGGAGGATTTATTCCACCTGGAATGCCTGTAGGAGGAGGTCCTGGAGATATACGATTACCACCACCACTTATTCCTCCACCATTTAATGTTCCACCGCCAGGATTTGGATTTGGTGGCCCTCCAGCACCACCTCCGAATCACAGTGGTAAAAGTAATGCTAAATTTCTGTTTGTTTGCATGTTATAAAGTACATAGGCCTAATAATGGGATAAAACTTCATGATCTTACTCGCTCAGGAGAATTCATCCCAAATTCAAATGTGGGGAGAAAGGAAGAACAGTTCGCCCCTTGAGCTCCGCCCACTGAACTCACTTCTAAACAGTGAGAGACATCTAGTTGGCTAAACAGGGAGAGACATCTAGGAGGCATTGGTAGAACTACCAAGCGTTGAAAATGAAAAATCAAATAATTATTTTCTTTTCTTCTCATCTTCCTCATTCTCCTTTTTCTTCCCTTTCTCTCACTTCTTCACCCTACCTGCCTATTTGGGTCCTATTCCTGTTCTACAAATTTATGCACCGAGCGGGATTTGAACACGGGCCTGATGGCATCATAGCCAGTCGTCTTAACCACTATGCCATCAAGTGATTGTTGCGGTGTGAAGCAAGAATTCATCTATTTAAATTTAGAGAGCAACAAGAAATAGTGGAGATTGATAATTTCGGTAATTTTCACAAACACTACTGTTTACATTTGCCTTTTTTCTATACAATTGGCCTTTTAACTAGTCATCCCTACGTAGTCCCACTGTCTGACGGTAGATGGTGGTGATGTGGCGTGATTAACCTTCATAGTCAAGTAAGCAATGTTCTTCATCTTCACTGCCAAATTTGAATCTGTTACGTATATACAAACATGCATTCCACCCTAATTATTATTATTATGATTGTTTTTTGAAATTTTCTCTCGTATTTTTGGTAATTTCATATTATGTATTCTTTATGTAACATACAACATATGTAACATAAAAAACACCCCATGAACTTCGAAATTCCATCATATGAGGGTCTCATCGCCAAATGCACTAAACTTCCCCGAGGGGGCAACACATCCAGCCGGCAGTTGTTGTTACTCTGATGATTATGAATGACGATGGTCTTTGAAACTAGTTCAGGTATTTATACAAAAAGATAAGTGTACGTGCTAAACCCAACTCAGTATTATATCCAGTAGGCTATAATATAGCTTCACTGTGTTAACTTCCACTAATATATTGTTCAATTCATATGCAGTTGTTTTTACCAGAAGATTTCCTCATCTCCCAGCAATGCTAAGCGTTCAGCAACAAACCATCCCATTTAATGCTTCTGTGCATTATCTTGGAATCCTCCTTGATAAAAGATTGACATTCATACCACTCATATCAAACATCAAAGACGAAGATTTTCAAATATTCATGCTGCTATGTCCCCTTTTTAAAAGTCATGTCTCACTCAAAACGAAAATGTTACATTACACACTTCCTTAATCAGATCATATACGTGAAAAGATCTCGCATAAAATCTGTGCCGATGACGACCGTTACTCGCTAGAGAGAGACATGCTATTGTGAGAGAGAGAGACAGGTAGCTTGGTCTTCAAAAATAGAAAGGGAAGTACTGTTGTGTGAGAGAGATAGGTAGCAGGGCCAGTCGACGCTACAGTCCCCACGAAAACTTAAGTCTGTTATTTCTAATGACATAGGCAATCGGCACAGATTTCGTGCGGGATCTTTATGTTATATGGATGTGAAATATGGTCACAAGTACACACGTGACAGTTGACAAGACTAGACGAAATTCAGAAAGTAGTTCACAGAGTGATCACAAGTGTTAACTACGTCATACAAAATATAGAATTATAGGGTTTACTATAGCTCATAGACGGATTTCTATGCTAGGTTTCCCAAGCTGTTGCATGGGCCGTAGCTTGGACATCAACATTCCCATTTGACTGCTGAAGATCTTGCATGTGATTGGTTTGTTCTGCATGATGCTGCCAACAGATTTATGAGTGCTTTTCAGTCCCCGTGCAAACTATATTCATGGATTCTCGGTTAGTGACAGTTAGGTTAAGAATAGTGACATAAGTGTTAATGACATGTAGAGCTAGACTGGTGGCAGTTAGGTTAGTAACAGTGATATTAGTGTTGACCACCATAGACCACCATCAAGTATACAGCCCTGTTTCTGCACCATGTGAACTAATGACTTCCTCTCAAGCAGACAGTTCTCTTGCATACGCATTGCTTCATAACACCATTTTAGATTAATTTTGTATGAACTGCTTAGTGATTTTTCTTATAGTTACAATAATCCTACAAGAATACTGTGCTTGTAGGCTATATAGATTCTTTAGGTTTTGAAGAACAATATAACATAAAATATGGCTGTTTTCCATGTTTCTAAAAACAAAATATTGCACCCATCTATGAGCTATATAGGCCTAATCCCCAAATTAAATGAGTATTTGAAAATTCTGAAAATCAGCAAGTTCCACGTTTTGTATGAAAGAAAGAATTTTGGTACCTTTAAAAACATCATGAAGAACTTAGGCCTACTCCATGAATACTTCTTATACAACTTATATCACTTCTGGTGACAAAAATTGTTAAAATCATGTAACTTACATAAAGAAAAACTGTTCAATGTTAGCAAACAAATCATGTATAAGGCAAGGGTCCGACCTATGATCTGGCAGTTTTAAAATAAATACAGTCAAACCTGCCTAAATGGCCATCTTTCAGTAAGTGGTCACCGCAATAAACATCCATTTTCTGTGGAACTGATTAATTTTCTTGTAAAGCCTGTGTTAATATTTCCTCCCTTTGATGGCCACCTCACACCACAGTCAATGGCCACACAAATTTCAGAAAATTACCTGGATAGTCATAACCACTATGAATACTTTGTTCACCCTGAAACCGTCGCACAGACTTACCAATGATTTTCGGGAGTCAAAAGTTTGTTAATGTAAGTGCAATTCAGCAGTTCAAAGACTGAAAAACCTAAAGGAGGGGATTGCAGTTTTCTGTAACATATGTGTTATTTCTTAGATGAACAGTAAGGCGAGAATGGTGTCTCACATCTGAATGAATGAATTAATTAATCCTTTGAAATGTGTGCCAGCAAAAAGAGATGCAGAAACAGTTCAAAACAAGCCACACTGATATTTTTTTTTAGGGAAAAGTAAATTGCAAAAATGTCTCTGCAGTATATTACTGTAATTTAGAGTGACCTGCTGCATAATTATTCCTGTGTTCATATAAACATCAAGTATGTAAAGTAAATACGGTATTATGTACAGTATGTTCATTTCGTTTATTGCACTGTAATCAAATAATGTGTTAATCACTCAGTGCATATTATTATTATTATTATTATTATTATTATTATTATTATTATTATTATTATTATTGTTTGTTTGTTTGTTAGTTTATTTGTTTGTTTGATGAAAGAACAAAATTGTTGTAGATCTCGTCACCATATATGGAAGAAAAAAAAATTATAATGTAATAACAGAGTGGTCTGATTCATAAAATTCAGCTAAACTATAAAATGGGTTAACAGTCAACCATTGATGAACAATTCTTTTAAAATTCTTAAAGTTAACTTCTATTGCAATGTGAGGCATCGAGTTAAATATAGGTGCAGAAACAGAATTGAAAGAGACATTGTACAACTGAGTCTGTTTTGTTCAGGATACAATTGATATTTCCACGTAGTTTTGTAACTATGGACTTGATCATCTGTTATTAAGCTAGTATGCCTCTATTTAACATAAACTAAACATATGCAATGAATCCCACACAAGAGTTGGCTAACGATGCAGGTTCCTGCGGCGCGGCGGGCACAGCTCCAACTCCCGAGTGATCGGGTGAAATATCTACGCTAACAATGCTGCAATCTGTGTAATAATTCAGGTCCTCACATTTACAGTTAAAATTACAATGAAAATAACCACGTACCTCATCACAAGAGATGTTGGAAATGTTCTCTTCTTTGCATCCACACGATACTGGCACCTTTTTAGAAAATTTTCTTTCATGCACGTAAGTTCAGCTTCCGAGATAAAGTTAATTTTTCTGTGATATTGTGTTTAAGTTCTTCTAATGTATTGAAAATTGACCTTTACACTTTATTTTTCGTTCCCCATAAATAATATTTATATAGCCTACTGCTAGAAGAACTTAAAGACAGTATCACATAGGCCTATCACAAGAGAAATGAACTCTGTCTCGGAAGCTGAACTTATGCACGTGAAAGAGAATTTCCTAAAAAGGTGCCAGTATTGTGTGGATGCAAGAGGAGAACATTTCCAACATCTCTTGCGATGAGGTACGTGTTTATTTTCATTGTAATTTTAACTGTAAATGTGAGAACCTGAATCATTACACCGATCGCGGCATTATTAGCGTAGATATTTCACCTAATCGCTCGGGAGTTGGAGCCACGCTGCAGGAACCCGCGCCATTGGCATCATTGGGACTCACTGTATATACCTAGGTATATATAGGCTATATACTGATAAATGACTGTTAAAATTTTGTTTTTTGTGAACAGAGGTTTACAATGATCGTTGTAACAACTGAAATTCATAATTCTGATGGGCATCTTTTGTAACACAAGTATTGAATTTATCCTTGAGGAATCACCCCAGAACAATATACCATAACATAACACACACTTTGAAACTGTGAAACAGAGCAAAGTAAACAGTTCTGAGGTACGTAGTGACTAGGAATGACAACTCTCAAATATCTGAGTTGGTATGACACTTTTGACAGTTTTTTGGAGACATGATCAATGTGATCAGTCCAAGTCAGTCTAGTATCTAAGATAATTCCCAGTAACTTGACACTATCTTCCTCAGAATACTATTCTCTTTTGAGTGAAAAGTTTATACTCTTGTTTTTTTGAACATTCAAAAATAATTGATTAGTGTTATATCAAGAGGTTGCCTCAGCAATTGCCTTACTCATTAGAAGCATTATTCATGCATATGTTTGTTACTTTAATGCCGGGATTATAGTGTAGATCTTGCTGTATCTGATCATTTGATGAACCAGACCCCTTCACAGATTTTGAAAATTTCATAATCTTCATTTAGCGGTCACCTGTACTGACGGTCATTTTTTGGAAGAACAACTGGTGACTGCTTTAGAGAGGTTTGACTGTACATTAAAAAAAACTCTATATCTACTGATGGTTTCATCACCACCACCACTTCATTCTCTCTCACACTTTTCTTATTTTATGAGGAATTCAATGAAATAAAAGGCTATTTTAGTATGAATTGTGTGTTTTTAATTATGAACGTTCTTTCCTTATTTCCAAGGAGGTGAAGGACCAGTGATATCAGCTGCGCCACACCTGAACTCTGGGGGTGCTTCAAACTCTTCCGAAGTGTCAAATGTTGGGCCTGGAGGACCACCTAATCAAGGGTACAGTATTTATCATATTCTAGCAGCAATCTTATTAACACCATTTAATATTAATCGGTATCATAACTTAATTGGATAAACTTTCTCAAAAAGAATACCAGGTTGAAATTGTGAGATTGATGCAAGAAATTAACCCTTTCACTGCTACAGCCTTATATATGCACCAGCACACATCACTGCTGCCCGTGCTATTGACACATATATGAATGAATGAATAGAGAAATGCGCACAATGTGCATTGGTTTCTTTTTCGATTCAGTTTTCTGCGGTGCAGAACTTTGTCAATGATTCATGCCTTTCCTTGCAATACATTACATGGTATCTGTCACACGGTTCACAACATCGCTTGCACTCGCAGTCTTGTCCTGGTAAGTGGTATCCTACTTTATGGCAAATCAGATGATGGAAGTCGTGCACCGCGAACCTGGTCATCCCATGTCGGAGGTTGTAGTTCGGTTTTTTCCAGTCTTGTAGTATCATGGCATCAGTGGCAAAGAATTCATCCCAGATTTCTTCTCTTTTGGCTGCGAGTTCTTTCAGAGTTGCCGTGTAGTTGGGTGTGGCCGGTAGTAGAAATTTCAGTCTTATCTCTTCTATGTAAAATTGTTCTCTTGTGAGGGCGTATACCAGACGGGAGGGCGTGAACTTCGACACACATAAGACTTTCTTTAGGAAGGAGGCTTTGATTTTCTCAAGATTGGACAATTGTTCTTTTGTGAGGTGTGACCAGATGTTTTCTATGCCATATGTGGCGACAGGCGATACTTTTACATTGAATAATTTTATTGCTGTGTCTACTGTTCAGTTGCATAAACCCTTGTTTCGCATTTATTTGATACTAGCAGGTGCTCGCGGCTTCACCCAGAGAATTTATTTTGTCTATGAGCATGAAAAGTGGTACACAATATTGACACATATATATGATGTACCACTTTTCATGCTCATAGACGAAAGAAATTCTCTGGGTGAAGCCGCGAGCACCTGCTAGTATCAAATAAATGCGAAACAAGGGTTTATACAACTGAACAGTAGACTTCCGTTGCCGGAGTCAAAACTGCCTAGGCTGTCTGGCTATAGCCCTCCATTGAGCAAGTACAGGACACGCCATCAATTTTGATGGCACCTGCTTCCTGACTAGAGAGGACAAATGGTGGCCAAGAAGGGTAAAAGAAGCAATAGAAATAGTGTGGCAATCCCGGAACATTAATGGGTTAAAGGCCATGGCTTGCCGAAAATCTGGCATCCCCTTCTGCAGCAACATATTGTAGTAGACAGAGACAACAGAGCTCAGAGCTCCTACTGCTCATTTCCTCCTGCCAACCAGTCACAGAGCTCCAGCAGGTGTCTCCTCTGTGATTGGCAGACTGCCCACTAATAGACTACATAGATATATAAGTAGCACATTCTTTGCTAACAAGGAACCTTTCACTATCCTCATATCGAAACATGCCTCAATATTTTTACTGGGTCATCTAGATGCTGTAAGGAGTCCACGCTCCAAAAATTAGCTGCTGGTTTCAACTGCAAGTACCTTAAAATGCTTTGCAAATATCTTGGAACAAATAGGGAAAATAACATGGTAATCTAGAGACGGGACTGGACAACCCTGACTGGCGAGAGTGAGTCCTTGAGACCTGTGAATCCCCTCTGCCCACGCACGCACGTGACGCTAATTCCTCCCTGCTATTCACAGAGTACAGTACAGTCCATTGTCCAAAAAAATTCTTTTTGAAGTGCTGTTTCTTTCACTGTTCGTTGTGTGTTAATGTATACAGTTTTATAAAGTCAATATTTACAGCATACGTTATTTACATGAACGTTAATATTTACGTGCTATTATTATAGTTTTGTTATTATTCTCATTATGCCTCCAATAATTTCATAGTTAAAAGGGAAAACATTACACAGTAAAACTCGGGAGGTTATTGCTAATGTTTATGACTATATGAAGGAGGAAGTAAAAGAAAAGGACCTGTTTACACTCGAATATTTTAAACAAATTTTAAAAAGTCCAGGAAAAAGTTGCTGCAGCCACCAAAGTTTCTAACATTCCTGTTTATAGAATTTTACGTGACAGGAAAACACAATAAGAGGAAGGAAGGTCGTTCGGGACACCTGGGGAAAAACAATGTTCCAAAAAGGATAACAGACATTGATGACTTCGACAAATGAGTAATTCGTCGCACTATATACAATTTCTATAGAGATGAAAAGGCTGCACCAACAATAAGGAGACTGATGACGAAACTACGAAATACGATTGAGTTTGAAGGCAGTTCCTCAAACCTTCGGACAATAATAAAATATATGATCTAATCCTAGCGAATAAGCCAGCACACAAAACCTACGTAATTGACCAAATATTGGTAGAAAATAACCACTCGGTTTTAAGGCTTCCACCCTACCACCCGACTTGAACCCCATTGAGTCAATTTGGGGAGATGTTAAACAACTAGGAGGTGCCCATGGCTTCGCCCACGATAATTGATTTGAAAATTAAAAATTAAGAGTATAATCATTATTAAGGCATTGTATTTATTAACACTTGCACGTGAATCATTCGTAAACTAAGCCATTAATAATATTAATGAAACAGCTAAAATTCCGGCTTCAGAGTACATTCTACGATTAGAAAGCGCCCCCTGGGAAAACTATATCAGAATCGATTATGCAGTTCCAAAGGAACCTGTGGACACATAATACGTATTGTTTCTCAACTGTTTATTGACATGAATATGATGTGAATTTTATTTGATCAATTCAGTGTAATTTTCAGAAATTATATAATGTTTCAAGGGAAGGGATGGTTTGTTTGGATTATTATTATCGGCGATATTTCAAGAGTTAAACCATCAATATTGGTGCCCCCGGCTTCGCCCGCCATTATTCATTGACTCCAGGATTTTTAAGAAATTTACACCGGTAGATTATTAAAAATGTTTGTGGTTCAGAGCTATGAAAATTGTAAGTAAAAATAAAATTAGAATATTTGTTCATTGTGTTCATTTCACTTAGGCCTTATATAATAAAGAAACGGTTTTCCTAATTGTGTAGTCGTCATGAAAGTTTACACTGCGAGAGACGAATATCGCCGAGTATACCCGATGTCTCACAAAGCGGGCGAGCGAGCAAGCACGCTATTTAGGGCCGTTGAATTGTATAAGAGTAGATGGGTTACAAGCAGGAATACAACATTTAAAACAAATGACGTAGAAGCATTGTGTAGGCAAAGATTTCAAGAACTCAGCCAAGCAGAATGGGAAAATGTATGTAGGCGCGTTGAAGAAATTGAACAGGAATAATGACAGAAAGAATGCATCGTGGAGGAAAGAATTGAAAGGATTATAATAGAAGACAATGGTATGGAAATCAGTGATGATGATGATGATGATGATGATAATCATCATGAATATGTGGAATATCAAGTTGAACCAACGGAAGACGATGTCATGTCTGGTGTTGAAGAAATGGAAGAAGATTAGATGTAACCAATACCGTACTTATTTAGTTATTTCAATTAAAATTATGTGTTATATTATAGTGACTGTACCGCTTCCTCGTGGTGAACGTAAACATTTAGATAGCTGACAGCTCTGTACCAAAACAAACATCGCCATCGCTTATCGGTGACTGAATTATTTGCTGCGCAATGAACTTGTGTTTTGATCACTGCAAACAATAGTCACTTCTGTTTTGTTTTCGACCCTGCTAGACAATAACAGGGACGGTCGATCGTCTCCGTGCATCCGGAACTTCGAACTGCAGGTAAGGGTTGTCCAACTTCTCCCACTTCACTGGTTCGACCCGACATTTTCTAGGTTCGATTTAGGGTACTTGCAGTTGAAACCAGCAGCTAATTTTTGGAGCGTGGACTCTTTACAGCATCTAGATGACCCAGTAAAAATATTGAGGCATGTTTCGATATGAGGGTAGTGAAAGGTTCCTTGTAAGACACTGACTTACCAGCCCTGAAGAAGACATGGCTGTAGAAACGTTGGCATATCAACACTTGACGTGGCACCATCCAGACAACCTAGGCAGTTATGTTTTATATAACTTTTTAAAAATTTATTCTCAAAGTATTTTTATTACAGTCAACCCTCGATATAATGCCCCTCTTTACAGTCCCACCCTTCCACTGTGCCAATAATTGCAACTGAATGGATCTTCTCCCATATAAAATACATAAGAATTTAAGTGTGCCAATTCATTTAGTGCCAGTGAACATAACACAAGGTTTTAACAAAATATAGCATGCAGGGGATTTTTTTTTCAGTTGCAGAATTGTTTTATTAAAATGGTGTGAATGTTAGGAAGTTCATATAAGAAACATACTTTACTGTATTTCCAAGTAGTGAGTGTTCCTCTGCCACTAGCTGTAAATGTATTTCGATGGATAGAGGAAACTATGTTAAGAAGTCGGACAGAAAGCCTGCGTGAGGGTGGAGCAGGTAGAAAGAGTCCTTCAAACAATGAAACATTCCAGACTTTCACTTCTTTTAGTAAGTGTCCATTAAGTTGTTAAAAACTACACTTCAGTTACTCGTAAGATTGTTAATTGAAGAGAGCTGTTGTTACACTTCAAGAGAAATGAGATGTTATTATGCTATTTTTATTTTCGTTTTAGTGCCACCCTCGCTTTGTGCCACGTTAGAGAACGAATGGTGGCATTATATTGAGGGTTGACTGTAGTTTGAATTTTCATTATAGAATGACAGTTTTAAATTCACATTACCTTCAGCATTTAAAGTTGTCTTTTAATGGAAGTTAATGTTTAAGTTCTTGAGATTAATTTCCTGTTGTATTGCTTTTCATTATGTAGAGACTCACGGGGTGGAGATGGTGAAAGCAAACCCCAGTCAGACTGGTCAGAACATAAGGCTCCTGATGGTAGAACCTACTATTATAATTCAGTCACGAAACAAAGTTTATGGGAGAAACCGGATGAATTGAAAACACCAGCAGAGGTAAGTTTAATTCCATATTAGCTATAACATTTAATTTTAGTTATTAATAATTTATTCATGCCATGAAAAACAGTTGGTTACAGTGGACATATCTTCTTATTAAATACATTAAAATACAATACAATACAAATTATGGTGCAATGCAAGTTTGATATTTGTGATGCTCAAAGGGTTCAGTATGACAAAAAGTTTAGGAAGAACTTAATAGTTATTTTCGATGTAAGACCATTATATAGATCTTAATCAGCAAGCATGAAATTAATAAAACGAGCACTAGCAAGTTGTGTTATTCATGTGACTACATTCTGTGTATGTCCTGACATTATCATCTGTGGACAGATGACTGTAACTCTTCTGCCTTTGTTGACATATTACTTCGAGAGTGTGGATAGGATTAAGAGAATCTGTGTTACAAAGATTACAAAGAATCATTAAATATGATCGCTGGACTGATGTCTTAAGTGTGCTTCGTCTCGATATCATTTTAATATCCAGTATGGTTATCAGTGGCGGCTCGTGGCCAGAAAATTAGGTGAAGAAAAGAAAAATGCCACATGCTTATGTTAATAACGGAATTCACCCAGTAGTGGCTCATGGCTCAAAACGAGGGCGTGCTGCAAATACCATTTCATACAGCAAACTTAAAATATTTTTAGAAATTATGAGTAGGCCTATCTAAACTGCTCGTCTCTTAATCCATCTCTGGGAACTCTCACGTGATTTTCTCTGCCCTAATTATTTTTTTGCTAATTTCTCTCGTCTCGTCGAACGTTGTGTGAGTTGTGTGACGAGAGAAAATAGCATAATAATAATAATAATAATAATAATAATAACAATAATAATGACAATAATAATGATGATAATAATAATAATAGTAATAATAACAACAGCAATAATAATAATAATAATAATTAGGGCAGGGAAAATCGCGTGAGAGTTCCCCGAAATGGAATAAGAGACGAGAAAATAGTATTTTTAATGATCGAGGTAGAGGAAGTCGCTTAGTGTTCCCAATGCGACAGAATACTTAATTGGGGTTGTGGAATCCGGGTTTTTCTGAATTTAACACATTCGAATTTGGCGGCGTCAGATGGTGGAAGATCTAACGTGCCCACCTCTTTCTCCGAGCTGACAGTATGAGGTGCTGGCGAAGAATATGGGTGAACAAGAGGGACGGCTTCGTGGGTAGTCTGTTCGCGTCGGTATGGGGACGTGGGATAAGCAAGAAAACTGCTGCTTGCAGATCCTCAGTTTTAGTTGACCAGACTACCCATGCAATGGAGGGCGTGGTTTCCAGATCACCTTCACACGGCCGACTTGAAGCAAGTTGCGCACTCAGGATTTAAGTGTCTCCTAGCTTTGACACCAGGTGGTGGCGTGGCGTGGAATTCAAAAATACAGATACATTTATAGTAAAAACCAACATTCATGGTATAGAAAATAAACTTTAAAAATACGTATTGTAAAGGAAAAATACTGGTGAAGTGCTACTTCACCTACTTCCCCTGAATAGCCGCCACTGATGGTTATTACAGTAGTTTTAGTATATTAAAACTGAGAATTTTTATTTTTTAAGTAAAATATCATTTTACCCTTTTTGTTCCAGATTAAAATTATTTGTGTAATAAGAGTGAGGACCAGGATTTGTTCTGTCCACTATATTCAAACCTGGTTTTGTACCTTGTAGTTTACGTTTTTTGTATATTTTAGTTTATGAGAACTACATTGCATTTTTTGTCCCTTACGAATAACTGGTGCTCATTTTTCTTGTTTTATTACAACCCTTGGCATATACACATAGTTTAGTTTAGTTTTATTTTTCATCCTTGGATTATACAGGGTGCAATATTGGATATATCATCATAACTTATCTTAATCTTATGTGTAAAATTGGATATGTCATTGTAACTTATCCTAATCGTAACGTAATATTATAAATCTGAAATATGTAAGATCTGAAAGCTAAATAAACTTTCCTCGGGAAGTTAGTCATATATGAAGGTAAAATATTCCCAACTTTTCAAAGGTCCTTGCTGCCTTCATCTTCAACACTCTTGTAAGATGAAGACACCATGGGCCTTTGAAATGTAGGGAATAATAATTGACCTTCATACCTACTGAGAGACGTTCATGAATCTAAAGTATATTTCCTGCTAAGAAATAAAATTATATTTTGTAAGAGAATTTGGAAATAATTTATTTTACAGCTACTTTTGTCACAATGTCCATGGAAGGAATACCGTTCAGATTCTGGTAAAACTTACTACCATAATGTGAACACTAAAGAATCCCGGTGGACCATCCCCAAAGAATTAGAAGAACTGAAAGCTCGAATTGCTGCTGAAGAAGCAGCCGCTGCCCCTGTTGTTCCACCTCCTGCTTCTGTTGTAACTGCAGCTGCAAACAGGTAAGTTATAAAATTTTATAGGAAGTTTATATATTGAAGTTAATAAATATATAATAATACTTGAGATGGAGAATTTAACATACAATAACTTCACTTAATTCAAACCAACCTGAACATATTTCGAGCCAACATCCTGACTCATCCTCAGCCATTGGCGATATTCAAACAGTTTAACAACCGGCTCTCATCAGGGTATTTGATGTTGATTCAAAATAGCCTAATATGCTATTTTGTCTTTTCATACTCATACTAAACTTACTCAGCTTCCTTAAAACATAACCTTACACAACCTTACACAACAGTCCGTTTTTTAATCGAACTTCGAAAGCAAAGCGAGCGAATGTCGAGACGATCAGGATGGCCGTTTGCAAATAAGAGAGTCTATCAACTTATCCACACGCCCGCTATCTATGGTGGTAGTCCACCGCTAACGAACATAAATGGCGTGTTTTGGTTCGAGCAAATTCATATATGTATGATCACTGTTGTGGTATGACGTGAATCTGATCTTGGAAAAAGGCAGTCACTCATTGTGAAGCTACTGGTTTGGAGAACCTACAAGATATTTAACAACCGGTTCTCGCGAACCGGTGCGAACCGGCTGAATATCACCACTGTCCTCAGCTATACTCCATCTGGAGTATGGAGATGGAATATAGCTGAAGATGAGTCAGGATGTTGGCTCGAAATATGTTCAGGTTGGTTTGAATTAAGTGAAGTTATTGTATTGTTAAATTCTCCATCTCAGGTATTATTATACACTATAGATAAGATATGTTTATTTATTTCGTAACACTATGCTTTTTAGACCTATTCTTTTTCCTATAGGCATTAAATAATTCTTTAAAAACAAAATGAAATTTGTATTCTTTGTATATTTTTTGTAAGATGGTCTTACATATTCGTGTTTCTGCATATTTATTATATCTATTAATATTGCCTGAGAATAATTTAAAAGCATTTTTTCAAAACTTGATATATGTAGCAAACGCAACTGTAATTTTCATTCATTGTGAGAACAATGGGCTTGAAGTGTGGTGTTGGATTGTGCATTGACTGCTTTATTCCCTTTCATACTCACTAGATTTTTACAAACGCAGAAAGTATCAAAAGTGCATTTTTGTGAAATTACGTAATCCGTTTTCATTATTAGTTCAAATTGTTATTGCTTTTAGCAGTTTTACCTTTAATAATGATGTAGAGAAGTAGTTGAAGATCCAGAATGCAATTTCTTAATGAAAAGTATATGCCATAAAACCAGGTAGTGGAAGTGCCTAGGGTTACCATATGGTATTATCGTTTGGATTATATTCAATATCTAATTCATCCATCAGGAGTATGTGGCATTGGTCTTATGGCGGAGGGCAGTTTAGGATACACAATTTTATCGTTTACTTTTCCTTGAAAAGAGTCCTCTGTTTTGGTAATGCAGAAATAACAATCTTCCAGATGACTGGTAGGTGTCACCAAATCATTGAAAAAACAAAAGACGTTATTTTTTCCCTTCTACCACTCTGTTAACTTTACGTAACACAACACATGTGTGATGCCAATTTTGGTCTTTTTCACCCTCTTTACAGCCAAAATGCAAGTAACACAGTCTGTAATTGATCAATGTTGTGATTTCAAAGTTAATTCCCCACAAACATTCCTCACACACTTACATAAATTCCCCACATGAACACTTACATGAGTTAATTCCCCACTTTTTAACTTACATGAATGACGATTACAAGCTATTACTAGTACAGCTCACATCACTTCAACAATCAGAACTGATAACTAAACTGTTAATTTCTTATCTCACAATACAACAGCAACCATATTTCCTTTCCTTAGTCAGAGCCAGATGTGACCTAGCCTCTGTGAGGTACGTAATAGGGGTACCAGTAATTCGCTAATTAAAACATGCAACTTTCTAAAAAATGTGACTGTAGGAGCTTTTTCAGTGCCATATTCATAATAAGCACATACAAATTACATAAAAACAGTTGTTCTTGTCCATTTTATGAAAACCTTGTTGAGTAGTGATAATTATAACGGGCTAGTACCTTTTCTTTACAGCTCAGCCTGTAAAATGGAAGTATACATAGATGGAGAGAGTTCTGTTAAACAATATTTACAATTTAAAATAACATAAAATTATGTAAAATACCATATTCTAATTACAGTCTTTTTTTGTCCACTTAGCATTCCAGTACCATTGTCAAGTCCCGCTCTACCTCAGGGTGTACCAATGACACCGTTGCCTTCTGTAGTTCCTGCTGGACCTCCTTTAACAGGAGTTCCTAGTCAGTTGAGCCCTGGAATAATTCTGCCTCCTGTACCAATCATTCCAAGTACAGTACCAATTCCTGCATCTGTTCCTGTACCGGCAACTGCACCGCCGCCCATTACTGCAACTGTGCCACCACCTGGCACAACACCATTGGCAGCAGCTCCAACAGGTGCTGCTGTTCCACCACCTCACCAGGGAACTCCACCGCCAGCAGTGGCAACAACAGGAACTGCACCACTGCCAACATCCGGTAAAAATTCTGGATCATCGGCCATGGACCAAGCAATGGCTGCTACTTTAGCTGCCATAAGCATTCCTACACCACCTGGTAAAACAGGTAAATGCATTTGTTTTTATATTTATCCCTTATACTATAGCCAAAACTGTAAGTATATTTTTACCGCTAGAGCATTGGACAATATGTCTTGCAATACCTAATTCTAATTTCTGTTGCAGAGCTCGATCAGACTCATTTTCTTCCATACAGTATAACTGTGGCTTTTGGTAAAATATTTGATGTATACATACACACAATAAGTCAAATATTGGCACCTTCCTCTCCTTTTTAATATATTTTTCACGTCAAATATTGAAATAATAATACATAAGTAAACAAATGAACTGGATCACATTAATTTACATGCAGACAGGCGTCATTCTCTAACCTTGTAACAATGTCTAAAACCATGCAAAATACTTTTTCATCCATATGTTGGACGGGAAACCAGCTAGTACTTATATAAAAATGTAATAGTTCTAGTCTGTTTGTATAATGATTTGATGCAAAAACTACTAAACCGATATAGCTTAAATGTTGCATAAACATAGCTTTCATTAAATTCACTTGGAATGGGAAGACAATGAAGTGGAACAATATTAAAACATAATATCTTGGAGAACACTCACTAATTTCATTAATATTCATTACTTACTAGTACCGGTTTTCGATAGGACCTTCCTATCATTATCAGCTACGTTCAACTGCAACAGTTTCATCTTGTACCATCTGGTCACGCTATTGTGGTTTCATGCGTTACCCAATTAGGCCTAACTCATTCTTCCCTGGGATATCAAAATTCTGAGGGATATTTCTATGTTTCTGTATGTAGATCTTCTCCCATACAGTCAATTGAAATTGATGATGCAGATTTTTAAGCAGAGCTGCTTCCTTTACCACATCATGATCAGAATTCCATACATGTTTTGCTACTGCAAACTGTTCGATTTCCCCCTGTCTAATATTTCTGAAATGCTCATTCCATCTTGTATTGAGGTTCCTTTTTGTTTTGCCCATATATATGTTGTCGCAATCATTACATCTTATTTTGTAAATGCGTGATTTTTGTCCTGGAGGAATTTTTTCTTTCAATTCTAATCTTAGTAATGTCTTAAATTGAATTTATTTTGAGGAGCCAACTTTATGTTATGCTCTTTGAAGATCTTGTTGAATTTATGATTTGCCCAAGGGTGATATGTCATCTTTTCAAAACTTTTTTTTCATTTACAGGGTTCAGTGTAGTGTAGTGTGTCAATATTTATTCCATTTCTGTTATTCTAACGTTACTTAAGAAACATTGTACATTGTTACTTAGGAGACAAGAGTAGTGAACCGGTACAGTCAGGTTCATTTTCCTTTTAAGTGGCCAAAAGTTCTAGAACCTATTCCAAATACAGAAAATGATTTTTTGGAACCATGAAGATAAGTGTTTGATAAACGAAAATAAACTCACAATGATGTAATATAATTTCACGCAGTGGATGATAGCATTTGTGACATGGATTCAGCATTTGATAAATGAAAATCTAATACCTTTATTATGATTTCTTACAGCTGATGAAGATAGCAGTTCTAACAAGGATTCAGCACCTGGAAGTCGCACTAGTACACCTGAGCCTAAGCTTGTATTTAAGGACAAGAAGGAAGCAATTGAGGCTTTCAAAGACCTACTGCGTGAAAGAGTAAGTTATAAGATCGATAATTCTTTGTTTTTAATTTATAATTTCCACCTAGGCTCAGTATTTGAAACAGTGGAAATCTAACCCGCTTTTAAAAACATAACTTATCTTATTATTGTCAACATATATAAATAGCATAAGCTACTAGTGTAGAAATATTAAACCTGTGAAAAAACAAATTAGTCATAAGTATTACTAAGAATTCTTAAATCTGCTAAAAATGTATTTAAAGTCCATAAGATAGGCCTAAAAGTCTTATATTAAAATGCAGATGTTATCTTTTTCCTACGCGTTTCAACGATAATATGTCATCTTTAGGTAAAATTCTGCAAGAATTTCTACAATTCATGCAGAATTTTGTAGGTCTATTTGGTATACATATCTTCTGGAGATGTGACACAAAGCACATCAACAACTTTCTCTTACTACATAATTACATAGGCTTTCCCTGCGGGAGTCTAGTAGGTTAAAGTCTTCTGGGCTGTTGGGCTGTGGTCTCAGATTAATCGGGCCTGACATTTCATCCATGGCTGTGTTGAGCATCTTCGGAGGTGTAAGGCAATGTGTTCTAGCTGCTCACTGGTGTCAAAATGAATTCTCTGGCAGCTCTGTCCGTTATTTAAACTCTGGTGCTGGTGAAGAGAAGGGAATGTACAGTTCCCTCAGGATCCGCTTTTCCCTGTTTGTTACTGTCTCAGTGGTTTAAAGTGTGTTCTGTGGCAGAGTTCCAAATACTGTTTACTTTGAGAGCTTCTTCTTTCCTGTTAATATTCTCTTCATGTTTTTAGATTTCAGTCGCTTCTGTGATAGGTATGGATAATACTGATTAATTGTAGAGAGAAACTTTGTTTCTTGTATAGTTTTTCATGCTGTCAGGTCTCCAGAATGGCATGTTCTGCCACCGCAGATTTGTCTGGCTGAAACAGTCTACAGTGCTCTTTGAGACGAGTGGCAACAATGGATTTTGTAGTACCTATGTATACTTGACCACAACTGCATGGGATTTTGTACACACCTAAGGAAGTTAGCGGATCCCTGCTGTCTTTGCTGTTCTCAGGTATTCTTGGAAGTTTTTTGGTTGGTTTGAATATGGTTTGAATGTTTTGTTTTTGAAGCAGTTTGGCAATTCTGCCCGTGGCACCTTTGATGTGTGGCAGGTAGGCCTTGCCTGCAGGTTTCTTGACTATCATTGTACATTCTGATTCTTCATCATGATCAAATGCTATTTCATGACAACACAATAATAATATAAATAGGCAAAACAACATGAGCCCAATCTGTAAAATGTTAGTTAATTTGTTTGTATCAACCAGGAAGTCAACATATTCACATTGTTCTTATCATTTAGTTTTTAAAATTGTGTTTCAGTTTTTTTCCTCTTTAGATTTGCAATCTTTGCATGCATATTTAAAAGATTTTAGTTCTTGTTTAAATTTATTTTGTTGTTGGTAACATTTATCAATTACGGTACATAAATAATCTTAATCTTAATCTTAATCTTAATAAATAATCTTAATCTTATATTTGTAATGTGTAATGTTTTATTACGACTGCAGCAAGAAAGAGAAGCTACAATGATGGAATTAAATACAGTAAAACTTTCTTCCTGAACTTGCTCAGAAAAATGTGACTAGTCTGGAGAAGTCCACTATCAAAATATTGTCATTTGAAGGGGTCATTTTCATTTGTACAGCCTTCAAAGGGAGTCATATCGTGCTAACTAAGGTGTAAGGCTATGTCATGACTGGCAGGAGAGGAAGATGGCTTGTGTCTCTTTGAATTCAACTCCCACCTTTGAATGCCCTTCCCCTCACATGCATTCCACCAGTGTCAGGAATTTAAAAAAAAATTACTCTACTGCGTTTACTTGGATTTTAGTAGACTGTGCTTATATTTATAAGTCTGTATTTTTTTAAAGTAGTATTCCTGAAATCATTGTACTGGATTGGTGGTACTCAATAGAAAAAGTCAACACATTTGCATTCTCATTCTGCTGAAAAACATTTTCTGTTTCTTGCTCTATGGCTTAAGGTATAATTAATATCTTTCCCTCTTTAGTTTCTAACTTTACAATAGAATGATTAAGCAAAAGATAGTAGCCTAATAGATTTGTTTTTCTTTTAAAGGATGTGCCAAGTAATGTATCTTGGGAACAAGCTGTAAAATTAATTGCATCTGATCCCCGTTATCCAACATTGCGCAAGTTAAATGAAAAGAAACAAGCATTTAATGCATACAAAACCCAAAGGCAAAAGGAAGAGAGAGAAGAACAACGTCAGAGGGCGAAAAAAGCTCGTGAAGATCTAGAAGAATTTCTTATGACATCTGACAGGATCACATCTACAACTAAATATTATCGCTGTGAAGATATGTTTGGAAGTATGGATGTAAGTATCAGATTTTAAGTTTAATATGTAAGCTTATGCGTAGTGTAGGGAAGTGAATTGTACATACATAAATAAATTTATAAATAAATACAGTTTCAGAGTTTTGGTGGAATTCGATAGTATGTATGTTAACTTTCATGACATGATTAAAGCTTTAAGTAGTGATGTTAGATTGCAATCAGTTCTTTCTATCTATACTATTCCTTTAATTGTTACTTTGTAAAGATCTTTTACTCTTCATTGGTATTCAAGTATAATAGCCTATATCCTTTTCTCTCTTTTTTAAAGACAGCAGCAATTCTGTTTTACAAAATAGGATGTTATCATGACAGAAATTGTTGCTTTGCTGTGCCAACTTCTGAATTAGTATTATCCTACAAATTATTTTTTTTATTCAGGGTGCAAATTTTATACTTTCAATGTATCTATTATAATTCATTGAAGCATTTTCAACTATTGACAGTTATGATGTCAAAGGTGGGAAGTATTTTTTGTATTTTTTTTAGACAGAAAAATAGTTTTGAACTCTAAGAGACAAACCAAGGGGTTGGCTAGCCACCACTCTTAAGATCTTCCATAAAAAGGCTCATGATCCAACATAAAATGCGGTGAAATAAGCTGGCCTTAGGTCTATGTTTTGCATCTATTCTTCATCTTTGAATGTGTACTATCAAAATTACCTACAGTTTACAGTAATTTGCTTTTGTTGCAGCTAAACCTCACACACAAAAATGCTTTACATAATATGTAGGTCTATATTTATCATTTGAAGACCTCACTATCATTAAATGTGTCTGTAACTAGAATAATTAACAACAGAGAAACTGGTGGTTTTCATAATTAGTGGGAAGAACCTGTGTGAAGTAAAACCTTTCTGATAAGGTGATGATTTCTGTGTAAATTTTAAAATAGTGTTTATGTTGATATGATTCCAAGTTCTTAAAAATAAATTTTTGTTTGTTTGAAGGTTTGGAGAAATGTTGCGGAGTCTGACCGTAGGGACATATATGAAGATGTTATATTCAGTTTGGCAAAACGAGAGAAGGAAGAGGCTAAGGCAATGAAAAAGCGTAACATGAAGCAGCTAGCAGAAATTTTAGATGCTATGACAAATATTGGACATAGGACAACATGGCAAGAAGCTCAACAGATGTTATTAGACAATCATGCTTTTTCAGACGATGCTAACTTGCTTGGTGAGTCTTTTGCCAGATTTCTTAGATGTTCTGAACGATAACAAGTAATATTTATATAGGGAGTTGAAATTAACATAAATTTCACTTTTGGTATAGTTTACATGTTCTTGTTTTGGCACCATCGCTACCAATTTCAATAGCTATACTTCAACTGCCGTGGCTCCCTTCTGTGGATGTTGAACAAATTTTGGGATGAGCTCAGCATCGATCAGGATGTCGAAGTTCATGAGTTGGTTCCGCTTTTTCTGAATAAACATCCTTTCCCAGTCAAAAACTCTTTGTGGCTGTGGACACATTTTAATAGTTCTGGATCCCTATCATCTTCATGCCCTCCATCCCAGAAGTGGGCTGCTATCTATGATTTGTCAGTGTTTTACTATTTAATGTGTCTTATGTGTCTTTACTTCTTATTTCCAATGTCCTCTTTCTTTTTCCTATGTAGACCTTTCCACAGTCATTACATTTAAATTGGTAGATGCCAGATTTTTTTACCATGATATTCTGGTGCATGTGTTTAGCAAACAGTGCTGTGAGAAGACATTTACAAAGACTATGCAAAATTTTAGAGAAAATGTTCCAAATAGACCATAGATAACAATAAAAAAATTCAAACTACATGATGGAATAATAAGAATAATTTCACTGACGGCAGCTTCCTATATAAATTAATATTACAGGATAGAAGTTGACCAGACAGGATTTGTTATGCGCTGAAGTAACTACAATTATGGAGTACATGAAAATAAGCACTGTACATTGTTGCAGACATGTGAGACAATTTGACAAGAATTAAGTAGGATTGGGATTAGCAAGTTGACACCATTTGGACCAAGAAAAAAGTCCTTGTACTATAGTTATGGCTTTCCCCTGGTTGTTTCCTATTCATCTGCACCTTGCCCTTTTTCCCTTACACATGCCTTTTAAATCTACCATGTTCATTATCTTATACATTCACTTTTCAGTATGTGTTTGAAGCTCATGGGTATAATATTAGGTGGCAGTTTCCACAGGATTTCTTGAATATTTCCACACGATTGCTTGAATAAAGGTTTTGTGGAAAGAAATCCGGGGTGCGCGGGCAAAGAGAGTTAAGTCCATCATCCTAAAAAATTGAGATGTGTCCATAGAGTTATAGATAAAAATGTTCTCTACATTTGTGTTAAGTCCAATAAGTCATATTCACAAACATATGGTAGTTATTGACGTGTGCCTCATGGGTTTATCCATCTCTGAAGCGATGTTGGGCTGGTATAGTGTGTTAAATCACTCTAATTCTCATTAACAAGGAAGTGGACTTAACTCTCTTTGCCCGCGCACCCCAGAAATAACGTGAAATTAAATCTAAATATGATTTTGTGCAATTGCTAGACAATTGGGGAGGAAGAGAAAAAGCTCCAGACCTAGTGCTACAACTACTGAACTATAATGCATTTCTGTACCCAACAGAAATAAGAAAATGTATTACTACCATAATCTTCAAAGTGTTTTTTATAGTTCTTGTGCGATATTAAGCATAGTAATAGCTCTGTTCCCTCCCTTTTCTTGTTTTGCTTATTTTTTATTTAATACCTTTTGCTAATTTAGTTCTTAAATAATTCAGTAGTATGAAATAAGTTGAAACATTCTTGCTTTGATCTTGATCCTCTTGTCGAGTATAATAATTATACCAGAATTATTCTGGTAGCTTTGAGTTGCCATCAGCAGTGTAAACAAATACTATAGAAATAAGATGCTGGTGAGGAGTCCGATGTCCCATTTATCTTGAAACAATTTAGGGAAAGAGGTCAGTAGAAATTTAGTCAGATAATTATTTGACTAGTGGGATTTGGACCCATACCTTTAGTGCTGTGCAGTGTGACCCAGAATTGCTACTACCTGAGTAAGGGTTGCCAAAATCAAGAACAGAGTACTGAATTTGGACAACCCTAAAGTCAATGGCCTTGGATTCAGATTTCTGCATCCCATGGGTAGAAACATGCAACTAACGCATCAGTGAATCTTACCTGAAGATATTTGAGAACTTTTGAAATATGTTATGCAGAATGGGTTACTTATAATATTTAGGAATAATAGAATTTATTATGTTGGCACATCATTAAAAGGAATTGAAGGTTTTGCTAATATTAATTTCTGATATTTTATTTTTTTAAATGAAGGAATGGATAAAGAAGATGCTCTAATAGTTTTCGAAGAACACATTAGGGAACTTGAGAAGGAAGAAGAGGAAGAGAAGGAGAGAGAAAAAAAGAGATTAAAGAGGCAACAGAGGAAGAATAGAGATTCTTTTGTCACACTTCTGGATGAGCTTCACGAACAAGGAAAGTTAACGTCTATGTCACTTTGGGTTGAGTTGTACCCAATCATCTCTGCTGATCTTAGGTTTTCAGCAATGTTGGGCCAATCAGGTAAGTCTTTTAATTTTGTACCTGTAATTTATCTGTAATAATCACATTTATGTATAGAGAAAATTTTGGAAATCCCATTGAATTCCTAGTATAACAAATTAGTAACTCTGCATTTTGTAAGGGACTAGCAAATTATTGACAGAACTTTTACAATATGGAGACTGATGCAGACTAAATGAAGTGCTGTGTGGAGAAGAAATAACAGTTTGACACTTCTTCACATGGCATTTAGTTTAGTTTAAGTCAGTTTCCAAAGAAGGACACAATAGGATATACGAAACGTCAGTTCTTAACAGCATGTGGCCCAACCCGATAACAAGATAACCATTTTGTATATGACACCAAACACAGAAACCTACAAACTTGTCAAAATATTAGTTAAATACCGTTGTAGGATAATAAAATATGTCCATATCTTTGTGGGATAATAAAATATGTCTCTTTTTCTTACATAACTTAAGAGGAGTTAGGATGCACAATGTAATTTTTTAATGCACATTTTCTTTGATGTTACCGTTAATGCATAAAATATGAAATCCATTTACTTTGGAATGAATTTGCTATCATTAATGGTTTACAAGGTATTTAACATCCACACTCATCACTTTAGACATTATAGAACGGTGTTGTGGCCTTGTTCCAATGTTCAATCCTTCCCTGACGTACATTGGTAAGAATAGTTCCCTAGTCAGAGAACTTTGGTAAAGTAGAATTATGGTCTAATTTGTGACTGTTTGCTTTCTTACATAGACATTGCCATTACATAATGAAAATAAATTAGTGTAATTATTATCCTTCTGGTTCAATATTTCCCAGCTGCTGGTATTTGAGATGTCATTCAGTCGTATGCAACGAGGAGACTTGGTATATTTGTAAAACATGAATAAATTTTAAAAATACATTGGGAAAACATTTTTTCAATAAATAAATGGCATCTAATTATTCATATGTCTGCCATCTGTTGGTAACTGTGCGAACTGTAAGTTTTGACAGTTATTTTTGGAAATTGTGACTTTCATACATAAGTCATAGTATGGGAGCTTTACAAACTATGAGTTTTGACATTTGACAAATTATTCTGAAAACTGTGAAACAATAATTTTCTTGCTATCTTACAGTAGCTGTGTTAACTTTGACTCAATAATTCTATGAAATCCTTGAACATTCAATTTTTTTTTTTTTTTTTTTAATGTTTGAGCAAGCTCTTTCCTGAGTTACTGCTCAGTGAGTCAGTCAGTTTTTCATGCTCTTTATTATTTTTAGGTTCAACGCCATTGGATTTATTCAAGTTTTACGTTGAAGACTTGAAATCTCGGTTCCATGATGAAAAGAAAATCATAAAAGAAATAATGAAAGAAAAGGGGTTCGATATGCAAGTAAATACATCATTTGAAGAATTTGCAACAGTTGTTTGCGAAGATAGACGCTCAGCTACATTAGATGCTGGAAATGTGAAGCTTACGTATAATGCTTTCCTTGAAAAGGTAAGGTACATCTTATGCCTAGAGACTGAATGTTAGGCATAAAATCTTCAAAATAGGCAAAAAGACACTAATCTTGAAAATATATATTTTAATTAGCACTGTGTTGTCCGCCGCCGTGGGTGAGTTGGTAGCGTGACTGCCAGCCACCTTGGCGGCCCGGGTTCGATTCCCGGCCGGGTCGGGGATTTTTCAGTAGTGAAAAATGTCTCTCCCGGGTTCAGGACTGGGTTTGTGTGTGTGTCCTTAGGTTTAAGTAGGTAGGGGACTGGCGCACCCCGGTAACAAATCCGCTGAGAATATCCCCTTACGGGATCACCAGGGGTCGCTCGCGAACCTGAGGAATAACTAACTGTTATTATTATTATTTATATTGCTATTGTTATTGCTAATGTTATTGCTATTATTATTATTATTATAAATAAATAAACAAATATTTATATTTTAGAGTAATGCATTCCAACAAAGTCTATGACAGACAAATGGTACAGCAGGTAAGGAGGATGGCTATGCTGTATTTTACAACCAACTTGCTAAGAAATCTTTAAACCATGCATTAGTATTTGTATTGCTTACAGGTTACCTGAGAGGACACGTATGAGGAGTGTCGGTTCAAAACGCGTTAAGTCCACCTCCGATCGTAATGTAGTTTTTTGCGGATTCGCATTCTCTGAGGTGTTCTGCATGAAACTACATAACATTTTTGTCTCAAATCGCAACCTTTCCCCGTTAAAATTGAGCCTGAAATATGGGGTTCGATGCAAAATGCGTTCAGTCCAGAACTTGGTTCGGTGCAAATTACGTTGAGTCCACATTTTAGACGTGATCACGTGTGAAACAGGTAGTACGTTGAACTTTACGACGTCTATTGTTGCAGGTGTTCTTCTAATGAAAGCGGCATTCACCAGACGCCGAAACAGATGTCATTAGCAATCAATAATAAAAGAAGAGGATCATGGATTTTCCTTGATTTAACATGCTTAAAAAACAGAAATTGTTTAAATTTTGACAATTTGGTAGTTCAGCAATAGTTCACTTTGTATTAGTGCGATCAGATGTGATTGTAATTCTTAAATAAAATACTAACTTTCATCTTTTAAAATCATTATTATTATAATGTTGGGTCAAAACGCTTTAAGTTCGTTACTTTCGAAACTTTAACTATCAATAAAAGATGTAAATGAAAAGAATGATTTGACACACCCTATACATTTAACTATATATTAATTACTGATTCTGATCAGAAAAAAAAATTGCAAATTCGTTTGATAGTTTGGCAACAAACAGTTTTTCGTCATTCCTGAAAAATCATTATTTGTGGACTAAACAAATTTTGAATCGACGCTCCTCATATAGTAAAAAAAGAGACAAAAAGAATTTAGTAAAATTCCGATACTATTATTCCATTTGCGTAAAATACCAGTCTTTTTGGATAATTGCAGTGAGCTAAGAGAAATTATTGAAAGTAGGTAAAGATGGCCCTCATCCACACGTGTTGTCAGTTGAATGAAAGAAGTAGATTGTAAGTGTAAAGGGATGAGGATGATAATGGCTTGCTTTTAATTCTTGAAGGTGATTGAATATGTAGGAACATACAATGCAAGTTGGATTGGGGGGGGGGGAGACATTTCCTCTCGCAAACTGGTTTTAGGTTGACAGGAATATGAAGCAACATTTTATGATGGGAAGCGATAGTACAGCACATTCTTAAAATATGTTACTGTACGTTTAAACTATTCTAATGTAAAGCAATATTAGTTTTGAAAATCAGAAAATTGACATAAACATAAATAGGCAAAAGTAAGCAAAATTGTCTTTGGTGTACACAACCCTAATATTAACACATATTTATATAGATATATAAGCATTCATGAACCACAGATTATTGTCTCTGTTGGACATTACATGAGAATATTATAGGAGAAAAATTCACATATTTATATATGGGTATAATAATTAGGACAAGGCATTTAATGACCCTAAAATAGTGAACAAATGCAAAATAAAAAATGCATATATGACCTAAAAATAGTGAAAAAAGACACAGCTTTAAAAAAAAGACCAATAAATTAACCATTATTACTTAAAATTATTTTTTTTAAGTAATGAATTTCTAAAAGCAATGAACTAGCAAGCCCATCAAATTGCCCCTAGCAAATATGTGCCATTTAACAAGAAAGGAAAAGAAAATTCTTTATTGCCACAAGACAAACTGCTGTAGCATTTACAATAAACCTGAATTAAAATTAGCTATGAACACTTGGTGAAGATTCTCAAATAAAAACGATTGTCTGTTGTCTGATAGTAAGGATTTGTACATGGAAAAGCTCCTCTCTATCATTACTGAAACATGACCTGAAAGTGCCGAAAATGACCTAAAAATTGAAAATAACAAAAAAAGCAAAATAAAGCAAAAAAAAAAATGCAAAAACAAATTGTACTTATTTAATCAATTATTTCATGATACACATTTATATATATATATATTTATTTATTCGAGCTGTTTTTTAAACCTTCAAATAAAAATAAATACATGAACTTGCAGTAATTTTAAAGATATGCTCTGTGATTACTGCATTGTTTATAAGTCAAGTTTAATGTTTTCGAGAGACAGTCTTAGCCATTCAATCCTTTTTTTTTTATCTCTTGCATGCAGTGACAGTCCTCTCTTATTTTGTATCCTATATATTTCAAAGTGTTTACTTTTGTACCTTGTTTGTTTACTTTCCTCTTATTTAAATTTTTGCACATGCAGTATACTGGTATAGTTTCAAATTTATCCTCATACTATATGTTTATGACATGCATTAATTCTTTTTAGGTGTTCAGGCATTCAGATATGATTGCCTGGCCATTTTTGTATTGTAAATGCTTATATCACTTTGCATTAAGAATTTTGTTTTACAATTTTCTTTAAAATAGCTTTAACAGTTTTGTTTAAATTTTGCACACCAACTGCTAGTATGGAGACTAAAAATTTTTGTTTGAAACTTTTTTTTTTTTGTATAAATTGTTAAAAGAGTACTTATAAGCGAACCGTCTCTTCCACAAAATAATTCCTAACAAATTTAGCTTTACAGCACCCAACAATGCATCCACTTACTCCGTACTTACTGAAAAGATGTGGGTGTTTCACATAAAATCCTTTTTGAATGGTTTGTTTTTGTGGTTTGTTTTTCCAGGCAGAAGCACGGGAAAAAGAAAGAATGAAGGAGGAAGCACGGAAATCAAAGAAGATGGAAGCACAATTTAAAAATTTATTAAAAGCTTACAATGTAGATTACACCTCTAATTGGGAAGATGTTCGAAACAAATTAGAAGATGAACCTGCATTTGAAGCTGTTACTCTTGAATCAGAAAGAGTTAGAATTTTTAAAGTAAGTATTGAAATACATTAGCATAGTAGATAGTGACTCTAATAAATTGCTAAAGTAATGTTATAGCAAACTCTCAATTATTTGTGCATGGAATGTCTGGTTTGAATTGCAATTTTCTCCCTCCACCTCCGAGATTATAACAAGAATTATGTACAGAGTATTCAGTTAGCATTGTAATAAAATTGTAAGGTATTATACAGCATTGTAATAAAATTGTAAGGTATTACACAATACCCCTTCTCCACTTATTTAATTGCATTATAGCTAAGGTGTAACACAACACTATACCAATACATAAAATTCGCACAAAGGACATCATGAAATTCAATAATAACTTCAAATTTAGATGTAAATTTAAACAAGAAAATGAAACTATGGTATTTTATTTTAAAATATCGATGAAATAGTATACTAAAAGCAAAATACCTATGCCTCTTCTACTTATTACATGAACAAAAACAATAATGTTGTAACTGAAATGTTTTCAACAGAATGTTTTTGCAGCAGTGTGGTTTGTTAATATTGAACATGATTAAAAGTCAACTTCACTGTTTTAAATTTTCACTCGCACAATACATCTTTCACAGACAACCTTGTCTGCATTTTCAGCTGAGTTCAAGTTTGTTGGGAGGCTGGTAGATGATTCTACTGGGCATATGAACTTAGAGATGAGGTTGTTGTCCCTTGTAATCTCATAATTTACAAAATTATTCCTGCCAGGGTGGAAGGCAAGTATGCTACTCATGGTGGCGGACCTCTAAGTAGGCACACCTAGCAGAGTCATCCAGTCTCCCAACAATCTTATCAGTTGAAGATGCAGACAAGAATGTGTTTGAAGCTGAGTTGTAATTCTAATAATATTAATATTTTATTATTTCATTACTTCATGGTTTCCCATAGGTATAGTCACAGGATTATTTCAGGTTTTGTTCAGGTATGGCTGAAATATTCAAGCAAACGGTTATTAAGGATTTTCACATGAACGTGTCAAGTTTGATCTTTTGTCTGATGCAGTTCATGTCTAAAAATCTTTAACATATCCTACTTTTACATGAGACTTGAGGCTTTCTTGGCGCTGATTATTAAGAATGGTTTCAGGGGCTATGAGCCGAGTAAAGGGATCTAAAACATCCAAGCTTTCGGTCGCGGTCATCTCTGTGGCCTTCCTCAGGAAATTTCGCTGCTTGGATGTTTTAGATCCCTTCACTCAGCTCATAGCCCATGAAACCATTATTAATCTACTACTTTTGCCATGTTACATGGATTTACACAAAAATATACAATTTTTTTTTATTAAGGAATATTCCACGATACAATGGTTTTCCTTCATCCCACAACAATCTTTTGCCTCCATAAGTCCCTGTCCATAGCATCTTCTTCACTTAATCCTTTTCTCTCCATACTCCTTGTTCACGCAAGCTAAGTGTTTTTTCCAGCATATTTATTATGTGCAGTAAATAGTTTTAATTCAAATCATCCGCCAGGTGTTCTTGCGCCAAGCATTAAGTTGAGTAGGCGTATATTTCATCATATCCTGATCACGAGTTCTTTGTGTCGGGTATTCCCTCTTTAAAGACGCCTTAAAGAGCGTCAGGAAGCCTCATCAGTATTAAGCCTGCAGTTACACGATCAAGTCACGGTCTGACACTGCTCCGGTTCTAGTAACAAAAGCCAGTTCGCGCTCTTTGTATTTTCACTAGAAACCATTGAAATAAAACTTCCTTATAAGTTTTATTAATTTCAAGTAAATTACTTATACATAATTTACTTATTCGCCGTATTATAAGTTCATTAGATTCACTTATTAGTTCCAAGTAATTAAATAGCGTGTGACGTCATCACTCACCAAGAAGCTATAAAACGTGAACAATCAAGTGTTAATAACTTAAAATACATACATTCTACTGCAAATTTTATTACCGTTAAATTGAGATATAATTCATTAGTAAATTACAAAATTTACTAAATTACCTCTAGTGGTGCAATCTGGTTCGCGCCAAATTCCAATTCATTGTTTCAACTTGTTTATTCAATTATCATTCAGTGTTCACCTATTATTTCTTCGAGTGTTACAAGTATTAATAAAGTGCAAGTATTTCATTACATTCTAGATTGTTTAACCAATATGTTTCCTTAGATCTCTGTACCCAGTGACCTCGTGATATAGTCCCTTCTTGCTCTAAATGGTCCTCCGAAATCTTATACTTCTCACATGTACATTGTTTCATACTTACATGAAGCTACCTTATTAAGCTATCCTACATTTATCCATCTCACGGATATTATCGTCCAATCCCTAGCATTGGTCCTCTCACGAGCCAGTCCCAAACATTGGTCCTTTACCGGGCAGGATCATATTGGTACAATCTTATTTATTGCATACTTGTATTCGCAAATACCGTTTCTCGAGTTCGTCTCATTCATATGTGCTTCCGCGTCGGTCAGTTCGTGAGTTCCAGCAACCCTGAACTTCGCATCGAAGACAGCATCATGCAGCAGTGATTCGACTCATCGTGGGATTCCGGTCCTCAGTGAACATCAAGAAGACAGTGAACAGTTAATACATGCATTATCGTGCAGCAGTGGTAGAATTTCAAATCTTCAAGAACAAGTAATTTCCACATTTCGCATTCAAGATGGAAAGTGAATTGAAGGAATTAACGAAAAAACGTGCTTTTCTTAAAAGAAAACTTACGTACATTCAGAAGTACAGTGACAATATTACTGAAGAAGTTGATATATTTCGATTAAAAGTTGAATATGACACTCTTAACGAAGTGTGGCAAAATTATGAAGTGGTACAAACTCAAATTGAAGCTATTATCGAAGCTGAAAGTGAACTTGACATGCACGCACAGTATGACGAAGAGATGAATAACAAGTACAAGGTGCTAAAGGCTAAGCTTAGTGAATTGTTATTTCTACACGACCAACCAGTGCGTAGTGTAGGCTCTCATCACAGTCATCAATCTAATCACAGTGGTAATTCGCATCACACGTGTCAATCTTCTACTTCACAATGCAACAATAGAAATATACAACTTCCAAGGATTCAAATTCCAGTGTTTAGTGGGGATGTGACTAACTTTAAACACTATCACGACACTTTCAGTAGCTTAGTGGTAAACAATGAATCGTTGGATTCCATCCAGAAATATCATTATTTGTTGAGTTCTCTGAAGGGGCAGGCTCACGCGCTCATTCAGAATCTTCCAGTCACGAATGAGAATTTTACTATAGCATGGAACTTGGTGTGCTCTAGATATGATAATACTCGAGTTATTGCCACAGCTCACATCAAAAATCTACTTTCATTACCAATAATGAAAGATGAAAATGTTACAGACTTGCGAAACTTATTAAATCAGTTTCAAAGCAATCTTAACGCCATCGAAGCTCTCAACATTGAAATCCCATTACACGAAGTCATGTTCATTCAATTAATATTGGATCATCTTGGTGAAACTACACGCAAGGAATGGGAGAGCAAAATTGACTCACAAAGGTTCACACCGCTTCAAGAGTTGATGAACTTCCTAGAAGCCAAGGCTCATTCTTTAGAAGTGCTATCCAATTCTAACAATGTGCCAAGCTCATCCAAGGAAAAAAGTGAAAGACATACACAAAAGAAATCTGTAAAAACGACTCGTCAATCTTATGTTGCCATCAAAGGTGATACATGTCCTTGTTGCAAGGAAAGTCACAATTTATATAAGTGCGACAAGTTTTCACAGTTGAGTGTAGATCAACGTTGGGATTTTGTGAAAAGCAAAGGTTTATGTGCAAACTGTTTCTCCAACGGTCACAAAAGAGACAATTGCAAAATCAAGTCATTCTGTAATTGTGGAAAGGCTTCACACAGCAAACTGTTACATAATAACACACGAGACAGTAAAAAGGCTCCTCGACAACCACATCAACCGTCTGAATCTACAGATAATGTACCTGCTAGTTATTGTTCGATAAAAGAAAATTCCAACCAAAGGGAGATTTTATTAGCAACAGCAGCAGTGCATCTTGAAGATAGACAAGGAAATTTAGTGTTATGCAGAGCGTTACTGGACTCAGGAAGCCAATTGAACTTCATAACTGAAGGTTTAGCCAAGAAGTTGCAGCTGCCAACCACAGATGTCGACACTCAGATACGAGGTATTAATGGCACCTCTTCTTGCAATCACAGTGTTAAGGTTAATCTGCGATCCAGAATCCAGAATTTCCAGGCTGAAATGAGTTGTCTAGTAATCCCTCACATTGCAAACAAACTTCCTTCAGTCCGTATAGATCCCAAACATTTCAATATTCCTAGTGAAATAACATTAGCGGATCCTAAATTCTACATCCCTGGTGATGTCCAAATCCTCATTGGTGCTAGCTTGTTTTACCAACTATTCACTAATGAAAGAATAGTCATTCCTAATAACCCTATTCTTAGTAACACGGAACTAGGTTGGATACTTAGTGGAACTATTCCCAAGAAAGCAATTAAATCCAAGAAGGTCACATTCGCTCAACACAATTTATTTGTGACTGTTGATAATGTTGATACACAGTTAAGACGATTCTGGGAACTAGAAGACTTTCCTAAACCAGTGTTTACTAAAGAAGAAAGGGAATGTGAAGAGCACTTCGTACAAAACACTATTCGTGCAGAGGACGGTGCTTTTGTAGTGAAATTACCCAAGAATCGATCTCAGGACTCCTTGGGCGAATCCAGACCACAAGCCGTAAAACGCTTAGAGCATCTGGAGCGAAAATTCCAAACCAATTCTGTCTTGCAGGAAGATTACAAAAAATTCATGCAAGAATATGAAGAATTGGGACACATGAAGAAGGTTTCACTTCCACAGCCAGGTGAAAAATGCTTCTATTTACCACATCATGCAGTAATCAAGCCCTCGTCTACTACAACCAAGACTAGAGTTGTGTTTGACGCTTCTGCAAAAACATCTTCAGGCAAGTCCCTAAATGACATTCTGAAATTAGGGCCTACAGTGCAAGATGACCTATCATCAATTATAATTCGTTTTCGAACATATAAGTATGCGTTCTCAGCTGACATCTCTAAAATGTACAGACGCATTAAAATGAACGAGATTGATCAAAATCTTCAAAGGATTGTGTGGCGTTCCAGCACAGATGAACCCATACAAGATTATGCCTTAACTACCGTGACTTATGGTACTAAATCAGCTTCATTTTTAGCCATAAGATCCCTGCACCAGCTGTCAATAGAAGAAGAAGCTAAATACCCTCTCGCTTCACAAGCAGTCAGGACTTCCTTCTATGTAGATGACTGCCTGGCAGGACATGATAATCTTCAAGAAGCGCTACGCCTTCAAGAAGAATTAATCCTCATGCTTGACAGTGGCGGATTTCCCTTGCGAAAGTGGTGTTCCAACCATGAAGCATTGCTGGAATCTGTACCATCATCTTATCGAGAGACCCAGTTGCCTCTGTCTCTTGACAACATTGAAAATGCACATGCCCTTGGTTTACTATGGCATCCTGCAACTGATAACTTCCAGATTCAATCCCATCCTTCTCTCCAAACTCATACTCGAGTTAAACTTACCAAGCGTACTATCCTATCAGTCATATCATCCATTTTTGATCCTTTAGGCCTTGTCAGTCCTATGGTTATCAATGCCAAAATCTTCATGCAATCATTATGGATTGAAAAACTTGACTGGGACGAGGAGGTAGCTTCACACATAGCAGAGAAATGGATTGAGATCTGCGACATTTTAGGTACAATACACACGATGCGTATTCCACGATTTGTTCTCACACATGGTACCCTTCAAGATATACAGATCCATGGCTTCTGTGACTCTTCAGAAAAGGCCTACGGTGCATGCATATATCTCCGTTCTGTGAACATTGAAGGTGAAGTTACAATTAACTTGCTATGTTCCAAGTCTAAGGTTGCCCCTCTTAAAAGGCAAACCATTCCACGTCTTGAACTTTGTGGAGCATTGCTGTTATCTAAACTGTACAACAAGGTGTTGAATGACCTTAACATTCAAACCTCACAAAATTATCTATGGTCAGACTCAGTTATTGTTCTGTCGTGGATAAAATCAGATTCACGAACATGGAAAACATTTGTGTCCAACCGTGTGTCGCAAATACAAGAGCTTTCTGAAACAGCAGCCTGGCGACATGTTTCTACAGACAACAACCCAGCTGATCTCGTTTCAAGAGGTGTATATTCTGAACAATTGTCTGATATTGATTTGTGGTGGCACGGTCCTAAGTGGTTGGCTCATAACACAACATTATGGCCGGAACAGCCAAAACAATTAAGCCCTCCAGATTCCTCAGAGCAACTTACTTCCATCTGCATGGCAGCTATTGTAGTAGAAGATAGTTTTATTACAAGATTCTCTAATCTCAAGCGCTTGCAGAGAGTTACTTGTTATATGTATAGATTTATTTCTGCCTGCCGCCATGAAAACAAATATCATGGACCTCTCGCAGCAGAAGAATTACAAAATGCTCTACAAGTTTGTGTTAAAATTGCTCAGAAAGAAGCTTTCTCTCAAGAGCTGAAAGATCTTAGCAACAACAAACAAGTTTCAGTGAAAAGCTCTATCCATGCATTAGTTCCATTCCTAGATCAGAACAACGTTATAAGAGTGGGTGGACGGTTGGAGAAATCAGATCTTACACATGATGCAAGACATCAGGTTATATTGCCATCCCGACATCATTTAACAGTTCTGATTGTAGAATATGAGCATCGCAAGCTATTACATGCTTCGCATCAGCTGCTTATAGCTTCATTACGACAAGCCTACTGGATACCTAGTATTCGCAGAGTAGTAAAATCTATTTTGCATAGATGTCTCACGTGTTACAAGCTAAAAGCAGAAAGTTCTCAACAGTTAATGGGAAATCTTCCTAGCTATAGAATAACTCCTGCTAGACCTTTTCTCCGCACCGCAGTCGATTACGCTGGACCCTTCAACATAAGATATGGGGCTCCACGCAGTAAAACTACTGTAAAGGCTTACATCGCTATTTTTGTCTGCTTGGTAACAAAGGCCATTCACATTGAGTTAGTTTCTGATCTAACATCAGATGCCTTCATAGCAGCCCTACGAAGATTTACAGCACGTCGAGGACTCTGTAAAGAAATCTTCAGTGACAATGGCACTAACTTTGTTGGAGCAAACAACAAGTTAAGGGAGCTCAGATTGCTATTGCAGTCAAGAGATTTTCAAACTACAATTCAAAATTTCACTGCAAACCACGATTATTGCTGGTCGTTCATTCCTCCAAATTCTCCCCATTTCGGTGGTCTGCATGAAGCAGCAGTGAAATCTATGAAGTTTCATCTCAGGCGAGTTATGGGAGCTCAAATTCTCACATATGAACAGCTTTCTACGCTTCTATCTCAAATCGAAGCTTGCTTGAATTCTAGACCACTTGTTCGTCTAAATGATGATCCAGCTGACTTGTCATACCTTTCTCCTGGTCACTTCTTAATTGGAGAACCTCTCATATCTCTACCTTCACATCCTCCTACGGAAGATAAGAAGTACTTAGAAAAATGGCAGCTGTTACAAAATCATTTGCAACACATATGGAAACGCTGGTCATCCGAATATCTTCACTCACTACAACAAAGGCAGAAATGGACCTGTTCCAGTGACAACATTCAAGTTGGTACTGTCGTCATCTTGAAGGAAGACAACATTCCTCCTCTTCAATGGAAGTTAGGCGTGATCACCGCTACTCATCCGGGAGAAGACGGCTTGGTTCGAGTGATTACTGTGCGCACTTCCAGTGGCGAATATAAGCGGCCCATAGTCAAAGTGTGTCCTCTACCCCAAGACGAGTAGCATATGACACTTTCTATGATCTTATATTCAAGATTCTCCACTTGAAGTCCATTTCTCATCTATCTCTGTAACAAATCGTACTCTTGCGAGATGTGTTACATGCATTTTTCTTTCTATCAATCTTGCTATTTGAAAGACCTCTCTCTGGTTTTCAGTTCAAGAGTGTCGTGTGCTTCAATGTAAATAGTGAACTCAGTGCTTTTTATTCAATATCATATTCTTGCAATATATGTAAGAAGTAATTTTCCAATACATATCACATGTATACATCCAATTAGAGTCAGTGCTTGTTTGTGTACATACAAGTGTCTCTCTATTATAGCTTGCCTTCCTGTTATGTTTTTATTGACGTTAATAGTCAATGGCGCGGAGTATGTTCACGCAAGCTAAGTGTTTTTTCCAGCATATTTATTATGTGCAGTAAATAGTTTTAATTCAAATCATCCGCCAGGTGTTCTTGCGCCAAGCATTAAGTTGAGTAGGCGTATATTTCATCATATCCTGATCACGAGTTCTTTGTGTCGGGTATTCCCTCTTTAAAGACGCCTTAAAGAGCGTCAGGAAGCCTCATCAGTATTAAGCCTGCAGTTACACGATCAAGTCACGGTCTGACACTGCTCCGGTTCTAGTAACAAAAGCCAGTTCGCGCTCTTTGTATTTTCACTAGAAACCATTGAAATAAAACTTCCTTATAAGTTTTATTAATTTCAAGTAAATTACTTATACATAATTTACTTATTCGCCGTATTATAAGTTCATTAGATTCACTTATTAGTTCCAAGTAATTAAATAGCGTGTGACGTCATCACTCACCAAGAAGCTATAAAACGTGAACAATCAAGTGTTAATAACTTAAAATACATACATTCTACTGCAAATTTTATTACCGTTAAATTGAGATATAATTCATTAGTAAATTACAAAATTTACTAAATTACCTCTAGTGGTGCAATCTGGTTCGCGCCAAATTCCAATTCATTGTTTCAACTTGTTTATTCAATTATCATTCAGTGTTCACCTATTATTTCTTCGAGTGTTACAAGTATTAATAAAGTGCAAGTATTTCATTACATTCTAGATTGTTTAACCAATATGTTTCCTTAGATCTCTGTACCCAGTGACCTCGTGATATAGTCCCTTCTTGCTCTAAATGGTCCTCCGAAATCTTATACTTCTCACATGTACATTGTTTCATACTTACATGAAGCTACCTTATTAAGCTATCCTACATTTATCCATCTCACGGATATTATCGTCCAATCCCTAGCATTGGTCCTCTCACGAGCCAGTCCCAAACACTCCTTTTCACATCATCCATCCAGCATTCTTTGGGCTTCCCTCTTCTTCTTTTTCCTTCTACTTTCCAATCCAAAATTTTCTTGGGTATTCTATCCTCTGCCATTCTGAGTACATGTCCATACCATTTCAAGCAATACAATACATACTGTAATTCAACAAAAAATACAATACTGTTTTAAAATGAAGATACAAATATACTAAATGAACACTGTAACATGTAATTTTCTTTACACAAAAGTGATTTTGAAATATAATTCATTGTTAGTTTGCATACTAACGTAACCTCTCAAGTAAGAGAGTATTAGAACATTCATGTAAAAAAAAAAGAATAGGAATTAATTGTTACAGGCATAAACCACAGTCTATCAGTTTGAAGAACTGAGAATATTTTATTGGAATAGATTGGTTGCAGAGGAAAAACATTCCATCACTTTATATTGTAATGCATTAATATGGAATAGTTAAAAACTTTTTTTAAGAGAAATAGATTTAATAAATTGGAAATTACATCTCTCCTGCTTTAACTTCAACAGGAATACCAACACGAGATTGAAGAAGCTTGCAGCCATCACCACTCACGTTCAAAGAAATCTAAAAAAAACAAGAAGCAAAGGAAGAGATCGAGAAGTCGTTCAAGATCACGATCTGTAAGTATATTACATGGCTAGTGTATTATTTTATTTCTTTATAATTTGTTCACACACCATGCACAAACCCTGAGCATAATGCTCATGATGGGATTATGGCAACTCAGAACAAAGGCTACGAGAATTATAAAAAATAAAATACTGCAGAATATGAAACAAATCGTACAGTAGTCTTAAATATAACCCTTCATCCAACTCAGAACAACGGCAACAACAAATATATGTATACCAAAATACAGAAAATGAAACAAAGTAAATCGTATAGCTGTCTTAAATATACCCTTCACCCAAAAATTTTTTTCCAAACAGGTTATTTTAGTTCTTTTATCTATTTATGCTAATGCTTAATTTAGTTTTGTCTGCCAGCTGATTGTACAATTGCAGACATCTTCATATTACGTTCTTTGTGCAAAACTTGTAGTTGAAGCTGAAGTAGTGTAAATGTTATGTGGGACATCTTTTAAGTTGTGATCATGTATATCAGCACAATAATGAAGTGAAATATTACTGGCAAAATAAGGTTTGCAGGGATCTGTTTTGTAAAACTTCAAGTCTTTTTAGGAGTATGTTAGTCTTTCATATGTTTAGAATACATGAAGTCACTTTCATAAAATAGTAGCTAAATTCCATAATAAATTACTGTGATTAGTAATTCTAAAATCATACTATAATCAGTTCTGTTTTAAAAATTCTTGGTTTCTCTGGAACTACTTCTTGTTCATAGTTACGATTTTATTTCTTGGCTTTTGAACACTGCAACCAATAAACAAATCGTCTCCTGGGTATTCTAGTGTACTAACTCCATTTTTGCCAGAAACGAGATAATGTATGTTTTGAACTCTTAGACTAGGTATGCAACATATGTATTTACTATAAAATCAATTTTTCACCTCTAAATACTGAAGTAGTAAGTTAAATATGATTTTCATCAGCTTTCGTAACTTTGTATTTTGTTTTCTCATATCTTACCTTGATGGACATGTACACTCCAATGCTCAGGTGATGAAATATTTGATATAACCATGAGAGGGTCTAAGTGATTTACTAAGATATCTGCTTAAGTAAAATTTGATTTACTGGGGTAGTGTTTATTTTGCTAAAGAACAGAAAATGGTAATTTGCAGATAAATTTACTAGTAAATACAGTAATGTTTTATGAAATTAAAGTATATGTCTGGGATTCAAATCCGTTTAGTCTGTTGGGGTGGACTGCCCTTCAGGAGTATTGCACACTTTCCCAGTGGGCCGGAGTTTTTCTTTCTTCAACTATCCACATCACCTAAGAAGTTAATCTGCATGGAGTGATTATATCCACCAGACATAATAACAATGATCGACAGTGGTAGACTATTATTTATTCCATGAGAGTGTGTGTTTCTTAAGGCACACATTACCAAACTCGATCTTAAATGCATGTCTTTTAACGTAAAGTTGATCATTCATATTTTTCCAGATTTTAAAATTTAGTATATCGTCCCCTTAGAATGAAAACATCGTATCTCAAAACAGAAGCAAGAGTACATTTAATTTATTATTAGATAGAAAAACACGTATCTCAACTATTTGTCAGCCAATATTACAATAAAAACATGTGTGCTGCCCTCTAGAGAGGAAAAACGAAACCTAGTGTATTGCTAGGAAGCGTTATTAGGTGACAAAGCCACATATCGCTAGTCCGGAAGAAAAACGACACAGCTCTAAAAAACCCGTTTTTTCTATTATTGTATCAAACATTGTAATATTGTATGACATTTTCGCCAGAAAAACGTCATAAGTGTAGTTCTAGTATTCTCCAAGTGGTAGCGTGAGTGTCGTTTATCCATGGGGGCAAGATGGTGTCTTAATGTTCAAGAACAGTGACACAACTCAGTTGTGCTCTATACCGTGTCGGCGTCGGATCTCCCTGCTACTGCCATGTCACGAAAAACGACACAACTCGGTAAGTGACCTTTCCTACATCCTATTTCACTGTCTATTTATCGTGAACAATGTCACAACTTGAGATATGCCATTTTTCAAGGTAAATTAACACGGATTACATGGAAATTAATTGTTTCTTTCTGATACATCTTGAGTTATGTCAATTTTCGTTAGAATATCATGATTATTTTTCCACTTGTGCCTTGGTTTTTTCTGAGTTATGTCAATTTTCTTGATAAAGTTTTAAAGGAATAATGTGTTGGGTATTTTTTACAGGTCTTTCGAGCCGAACCAAACTAATTATGCAGTTAGTAAAAAATAAACAAAAATGGGTGGTAAAGCCTCCCTTACATCTGGAACCTCAAAGGAACGATGAGAAAGGTAAGTTTTATCGCTTCGTCTGTATTATTGTAAACTTTTGAATGAAGTTGATTTTAGATTATTAGATGATTAACAACAAAACAAAATAAAAACGTTTAAATGAGCCCTATACTCCGTCGAATTTGATGGTAAAAAAAATTTCAAAAATAAAAAAACCTCAATAAAAACAAATAACGAAAATAATGAAACAATAATGAATGCTGGTAGGGTTAAACTGCAGTTTGACGGTGCACCAACACTCCCATTACTGTCTATAGGGCTCATTTAAACGTTTTTATTTTGTTTTGTTGTTAATAATCTAATAATGTAATAATCCCTCCGTCTGAGACAAAAAGTCTCTAAACTACTTTAAAGTTGATTTTAGATGTGAAAACTGGTAGATGTATGTTTGTGCGTTATAATTACTATCTGCATTGTATTACAGATACACAATCCAACGACCCTGAGGTTAATGTTGTTTTTGGTGATGCTGGTAGCTCTCAATCTAAACAATGGGTGGAACAACTTCCATGTCTTTTGGAACCCCAAAGGAACGATGAGAAAGGTAAGTTTTATCGCTTCGTCTGTATTATCGTAAACTTTTGAATGAAGTTGATTAAAGATGTGAAAACTGGTAGATGTATGTTTGTGCGTTATAATTACTATCTGCATTGTATTACAGATACACAATCCAACGACCCTGAGGTTAATGTTGTTTTTGGTGATGCTGGTAGCTCTCAATCTAAACAATGGGTGGAACAACTTCCATGTCTTCTGGAACCCCAAAGGAATGATGAGAAAGGTAAGTTTTATCGCTTCAACTCTATTATTGTAAACTTTTGAATGAAGTTGATTTTAGATGTGAAAACTGGTAGATGTCTGTTTGTACGTCATAATTATTATCTGCATTGTGTTGCAGATACACAATCTGGGGTTCCTGAAGTTAATGTTGAACCGGAACAAGGATTTGATACATCTTCTGATGAAGATAATGACAGAGATGAAGAAATGCGTCAATATTTAGACTCGGACGACACTTCGGGAGACCCTGAATATTCACCAGAGGGTAGTGAAACGTCTACAGGTGAAGAACAAGATAGTCCTGGAAGTAAGAATATAAAAAGAAAAGTGATTATGCCAACTCCTCTGAAGCAAACGGGTAAAAAAAGGATAAGGCATGAGGAAAACTGGGCAAAAAACAAGGCCAAAAGGATGAAAGCTTCGGGGAAGAGCTATAATTCATTTGCTAAACAAAGAAGAGTGGTTCCTGCAAAGGAAATCAAGCCTCCATGCGGAGAAAATTGTAGGCTGCAGTGTTCAACCAAAATTGAAGATGAAAAAAGGCGTGAAATATTTCAAACCTTCTGGGGCTTGGGAAACACGGAGCGACAGCGGAATTTCATCTCGTCCTGCATGACTGCCATAAAAAGGAAGTATCTTGATGAGCCACAATTCAGGAAACGTGTTAAGAATAACGCCTTTCATTTCAAGATAGATGATAAGGAAGTAAGGGTTTGCAAAACTTTTTTCAAGAACACTCTGGCCATTACTGATCGCCCAATAAGAACTGTTCTTACCAAGAAGATAAATTTTGAAGAAAAACGCGGGAAACATGGCAACCACAGCTCTGTGGCACCTGGAGTGAAGGAATCTATCAGGAATCACATTGAGAAAATTCCCACTGTTGAGAGCCACTTCTGCCGGGCCCAAACAAAGAGACAGTACGTTGATGGTAGTAAAACTGTTAGAGAGCTACATCGAGATTATGTTGAAGAATGTAAACAGAACAACCAGATTCCAGGGAATTATGTTATGTATTCTAGGATTTTTAATGTAGAATACAACATTACTTTCTTCAAACCAAAGAAAGATCAATGTGAGTTGTGCGCAGTGTACGAGAACTCAAGTTTTGGTGAAAAGGAGAAAATTCAAGAGAAATATGAAACCCATTTGCTGGAAAAAGATTTGACGCGTTTGGAAAAGGAAAATGACAAATTAAGTGACAAGGAGGTAGCAGTATACGATCTTCAAGCTGTCCTCCCTTGTCCTCTAGGTCAGACTTCCCCATTTTATTACGTAAGTAAACTTGGAGTTTACAACTTTACTGTTTTTGATTTAAAAACAAACGATGTGTCATGCTATGTTTGGAACGAGGCGGAGGCGAACAGGGGTGCAATTGAAATAGGAAGCTGCGTTCTCAGGTATCTTGAGTTGATAAACGAAAGAAATAATGAACCTACAGATGTAGTTTTCTATAGCGATAATTGCACTGGACAACAGAAAAATCAGTATTTAATAGGCCTTTACTCGTACGCAGTTAGAAAGTTCACAAAGATTAACACAATTGAGCACAAATACCTCATTACAGGACATACACAAAATGAGGGGGACTCAGCCCACTCCGTCATAGAACGGCATGTGGCTAGGGCTCGCAAAGCTGGACCAATTTTTATACCAGAGCAATACTACACCCTGATAAGAACTGCCAAAAAATCTGGTTCACCTTACGTTGTCAATGAAATGACGCACAAAGATTTTATCGACATCAAACACCTTGCTGGCGTGCTGGGCATTAGACTAAAAATAAACGTCTCTGAGCTGAAGTGCATAAAGTTTGACAAAGCCAGACCTGGTGTTATGTTTTACAAACAATCGTATGGCCAACATGACTATGAAGAGAGTGTAATTTGTACAAGGAGAAATAGTAAATCTTGTATGCCTGATAAGCTGAAGTCAGCTTACTTGAAGAAGGTGGGGATTTCAGAGAAAAAGAAAGAAGGTCTTCTCAAACTGATTGAGAAAAAATGCGTTCCTGAGGTGTACTCAACGTTTTTTCATAACCTGTGAATATTGTAACCTTACTTATAACTATTATACTTTTTTGTTAATTTAGAAAAACAATTTTATTTAATTTGTTTCCCTAGAATCCATAGATTAGTTCTTAAAGGTGTCGGGTGAGTGATTTGTGTCTCTTTTTTTCCCAAAAAATAACGCAGAGAAATATCAAGAAAAACGTCACAACTCATTAAATAATTTGATTAACGCTGTTAATTAACTAATAATTTACAAAAGAGGGGCAAAGTTGGTGGCCAATACTTTAGTTGGGATCAAAAGCAACCTCCTGATACTAGTTAATTCGCAATGGGACGACAAATGTATAGATTAGAGAAGTTTGAACTTCCAAAAAAACTTCAATCCCTGCTCCTGAGAAAACAGGTTTTTTGAGTTGTGTCGTTTTTCTTCCAAAGCAACGATATGTGTTTTATGAGATACGAGGTTTTCATTCTGAGGGGACGATATACCATATCAGGTTTTTTTAATTTTTTTATTATTATTATTTTTTTAAAACGAGATCACCAAGTAGAAAAGAGAAAATAATACTAATTATAGCTGCTCTGTCAGAGGTTACCAGAAGATACAGCCTACCAGGATCAGTCTGTTCAAGACAATTTATGTATATATATTATGTATATATTATATTTTATGTAATAAACTGCATACATGCCTAACACTTAAGAAGGCGGAGAAAAATCAAATTACTTGAAAATTAAAAAGATAATTAAAAAAAAAAAGAAAGAGAAAGAAACCTCTTGGGAAGAGACAGCCATAACCATTAATAAAAAGGTTTATTGAAATTTTATTACTGAGTACAAATGGTTGTGGACTATCATTCAAGAACTGCACAAGATTTTTAAAGAAATATCCACTGGAATATCTATGTGGAACCCAAAGAACTTGAAGATACCCACTAAAAATTGTGTAGCAGTACCTCAAGCACCAAAGAATAGTCCAATGACTTCTCATTGCTGGCTTCCCGTTGTAAAAGCTGTGTGCAATATAATTAATTTGTTCTAGGTATTAAGAGCAAACTCAATGAGTTTTGGCTATAACTGGGAATGCTTCTTTAATAGGTTTTTAATATGTATCTCCAATAATAGTGAAGTAGCATGAGAAAGTGAAGTAGCATGAGAATGAAGGTATATGTAATTAACAAAGTTGTTGACTATTAAACACTTTAGGCCTCACTTTTCCTTACATTTTTGCAGGACGTACGTTTCATGGGCTTTGCCCACATTTTCAACTGCTTGTCAACTGTCTATTTTCTGCTTCTTCTGCTTCTTCTAGAAGAAAACTTGATCAAAAAGTTTGTTAAACCAAAACCAGAAGGCGCCAGTGTTCTCCAAGCAGAAAATAGACAGTTGACAAGCAGTTGAAAATGTGGGCAAAGCCCATGAAACGTACGTCCTGCAAAAATGTAAGGAAAAGTGAGGCCTAAAGTGTTTAATAGTCAACAACTTTGTTAATTACATAACTTTGTTGCTTCACTGTATTAAGTTCCATTATCTCTTGAGTCCTCATAATGAAGGTATATGTTTGTTACAGGAGATTCTATGTTACTGTGTTCCCCTGATACAAGTTAATTAAAGTAATTTACTCTGCTAGATGTTACTGATAGGACTTCTCAAGTTCTATGAACTTATTCTAAGCTTTCAGGAATGTTTCATTTCTATCTTCAGGAAAATGGCAGTGAGTGTGTTGCCAGAAGCATGGAGTATGTTGATTAACTCTATAATATTTTATGTACTGCAAATGGACTTAAAAAATTTAAAATGTGTGTTTTTTAGTTCCCAGGCTCAGAAACAGATGAGGACAGAGGTCATTTTCGCACCAGGAAACGTCGTCACCGTTCTTCCAGATCCCCTAGCAACACGAGTAGAGCTGGTTCTCTAGATAGTTCGGATAGCCAGTATTCTTCTGCAAGAAGAGTGAGGCACAAGAAAAGCAAGAGGAAGAAAAACCGTTCAAGATCTGTAAGTTGATCTTTTTAATAATGATTAAAAGCTTCCTAATATAAACCATGCAGTGAAACCCTTAATGAATGTTTCTTTAACGTAAGTTGTTTCTTGTAACTTCTGATTTCTTCTAGTTAGGGGTATCTAATAAGTAGAAACAAGAGAAACGTATGATATTACGTGCTACCTCGTAAGTTGACACTCCTAGCTTTTCCTTCCAATGGCCTAGGATGACTATTTTTCTGTTTTCCTTGTGGCTGAGTACACCAAAATCAATTAAAAATTTGCAGTTCTAAACTTCTGACATAATATCTGCAAAATAAGTTTTTTTTGCATCAAACGTTTACAGGCATTATAGTAACTTCAGGCTCATAAACTTTAATAGAACATTGCTCACTTTTCAAGTGATTTAGTAGATGTAAACTGCACAAACAAAATGGCATCCTTTCATGCCATTTTCAAAGTGAGTGCCATGTTTGGTCAGTTAGAACATCCTCCGTAAAGAATTCCAATTGAAAGGTATGAAACCTTTTGCATCATCAGTGGATAATATTCCAAAGAAGATTTCAAAATTTCTACCTATTGTAATAAGAGCTGAAAAGAGCTTGGAAATTCCAGTCAATTGAAATGTTCTTTTACCTAAAATAAAACATATCTTAATGAAGATAAGTTTTTTACGCTACGTTCCTTTCACAGGGAACTGTGGAAATCCAACAATGTCTGCATATGGTATTACTTTTAATTGTAGTTTTTTGCGGGTCATGCATGTAATAATGAATCTGAATGGAACTTTTTAGGAATCTGTACTTTATATTTAATACTTTTTTTTTGGGGGGGGGGGGGGGAGAGGTATTGCAGTCTAAGATGAGCCACAACCTTTTTTAGGAAACAGAGCAGGTAGTTTACTGTATATGAAAATTGTTCAAAAGCATTTTCATGTTGATTTCTGACCTTTTTCTGCCATTTGGCAGTTTATCCACATAATTTGCTTATCTGCAGTTGACATGCCATCCAATTCCACACTCTGGATAAATAGAGTCACTCTGGATATAGAGTATAGGGCCTTAGGAGGTTTTCATTAGGAAAAACTGGTTCACTTACGTTTATTTTCCCATAGAGGAAAGAGGGTCAGGTCATAATCCCATCATCTCGATGATTAGCTTGAGGAATCTAAGATATACTTGGATGTGAAAGGGCTGGGGGATTTAGTTCCTTAGGCTCTAATTCAGGCTTGGAGTTCTTTAGTGTGCCATTAATCTGTGACATGGAACGCATGGAGTATTGTCCCTTCTGGAGGACTTTGTGCCCAGGATCCAGCGTTTGGGCCAGGTATGAACCTGAGACTTAAAAGATCTAGAGGCAGACTCGCTACCTCTACACAGTTGAGCCAAGGCTGGCACTCATTAAATATGTCTTGTATTTTTTTGTAACTTGTATATAACTTTCCTGTAAATAAGTGGTTTTTTCTCACTTATAATTCTAATGATTGGTTATAAATACAGTAGAACCCCAATAATTCGAGCTAATTGGGGCTGAGGCTACCTTGAATTACAAAAAACTCGGATTATACGGAAATATCACTAAATCAAGTTTGTTTATTTATCAGTTGGAATTTTTCTTCTTGCTGTACCTGATGAAGGCCTTATGGATTGTGCCGAAACGTTGTATTAAGAATAATAAAATATATCCATTGTAAAATTAAATATAATTTTGTTTTGCTTGTAGTATACATACAATGGAAAAAGGACTTCCTACTACTTTATGTTTATCACTAAATCAATGGGTAAATCATAAATAAATGTTTAATGAGCACAATAATGGTTTAAAAAATAAATAAACAATATAGTAGGCCTACATAGCTGTGTTAGCCTGTATGCATATTGGCAACATTTCCAATTTGCTACATCGGCATCCTTTAAGGATTAAGTCATTGTCTGGCCCTTAATGGAGTGGAACGGGAAAGCGGCGCTACTAGGAAGACATTTTTAATTACCATCGTCGCTGAGTAGGGATTACTGTAACAGTACAGTACCGGTATTCTTTTCTGAAAGGATGGTATGCACTGTACAATTGATTGACACGAGGTCCCGACAAAGAAAGATCGAACCTGACGGTTTCTGTCAGTCTGTAATAGAAATGCATTAGCAGTCTGAAGCCAATGTTATTTCTGTGTATTATGAACGAAAACCCTAAGTGGGACAGTTTTACCTGCATTTTTGTGCATGGCAAGCTCAAAATGTAACACATTCGGAAGTGCGTAAAAACTTGCATGCGGACGCGGTATAAAAACGGGATTTTACTCTAGTTTTTTGGAAAATTTTAATTTTCTTAAGACCACCTCGAATTACACGGAACCTCGAAATACCGGGGCTCGAATAACCAAATAACCGAATAACTCTAAATAGAGAAACATGAAATAGGGGTTTCACTGTATATACTGTTTTAATCATAACATTTTTATTCTTATCAAAATTTTGTCACCAGCCTCTTAAATGTGATATGCATTCTTTAATATCACAGACTAGCTGGATTTTTTCTTTCCAGTTTTGATTTTGGAACTACATTGTTGGGCTTAGTGAAGATATAAATATGAAGTTGATAATGTGAAGATCAAATTAACATTTATTGCACGGACTTTCCTCCTGCCCATGGGCTCCTCAGGTTTGTTTTTCAGGAATTCATTAGGTCTAAGTCAGAATATGGTGGACCCATTATTTGTGTCCTGCATATAAAAAACAATTGAATTGATTCCTGCTATATTAGTGTTGTGAATCACTTCGTGAAATGAATTAAAGCTGTTATTACTTCTCTGCACCTGCATATATTTACTCTAAATTTGTCATCAAACGCTTAAAGAAATGTTTTTGGAGTAGTAAGTCATTGATTTCTAAAGAGCGCATTTGGGGTTTCGAAATAGCAAGGTAGTAATCTTTAGCCTTTAGGTGGACTGAACGTGATAAATTACATTCTTTGCAAGCCACATATTGTGGTCACACTAGGACCTGATAATATCACTCAGTTTTCTGTTTACCATTGAAATAATTCCAGGGACATACAACTAGGGTTACCAGACTCTGGATTTCACCGGACATGCCCTGCTTTATACGCTTTGCGGATATAAAACAGTTGTGAAAATTAGGTATGAAACCTAATTTCATCGTATAAACTAAACTATACATTACATTTAACTATATTTTATATGTATTTTAAAAATTAGTGTCATATCAATGATCAATATAGTGCTAGTGTAGGATACATTTTTAAAAACTGATTAAGATACACATACTTTTATTTGTTGTAATGTGGTGTGACATTATTGTCAATGGAATCCAGCAAACTCGATTGAAAGGGAAGATATTGAGTTTGAAACTAGCCTTGAGGATATCAGAAAATACACAGCATCCCGACACTGCATGTGCTTGCACTAAAAAAATTATTACTCCTAGTTGTCTCTTTAGCCTTCTGTGAGGTGTTAAAAGTTGAAGATAAGTGTTGATGGCAGAGGCCAAAGAATTTTTCTTATATTTTTATTAACAATTTGAAGAAGATGGATGAAATAGAATCTTATCCATGCAATTGGTGTGATCTAATAAAGAGAATTAGAACTTATTGTACATATCCGTATGCCCACATCGATGAGCATGCATTTAAAAACACAAAAAAATGTACAGGAGATAGGTAAAATTAAATTAAATGGCACAATTAGTTTTATAAGTTTTATTTCATAGTATAAAAAAATGTTCTGTTTTGCAGATTGTTGCGTTACGGAGAATCAAATTTCCAGGACTTTACTATTTGTGATCACCAATTTGTCAAGTAAAGAAAATGTCAGTTGTTTTCTTCACTTGATAAATATTTAGTAACTAAAAATTCTAGTTCAATCTTTAAATCAGACGTTAATTACAGCATGCTGAAGTGAGATATATTTATAAGACTGATCTTTAAAAATTCTATGAATAAGATAGTCTAGATTTATTACTTGTAATATTTGTGTGTAATTATTGTATACCTTAATAATTGATTTCTAACTTTGAGACAGGCATATTTAGTTTACAGAAATAAAATTAAGGCATATTGTTCAAAGTTCCTGTAATGCCTTTTCAAATAAAATCTAATGAAGATTAAATTAGATTTATTCTAAGTAATTTCTTCCAGTATTCGTTGTAAGTGCTATTATTCATTCCAATTAAGAAGTCCAGCACATGTAAACAAATAAATATGTCTTGAACAGCAGCATTACTAGATTTGATATGATAATAGTGAACACAAACATGTAAATAAATGAACGTGATTTGAACAGCAGCACACACTATGCTATAATACAATATACTACATACTAAATTTGATTTGCTAAATAGGGAAAACTCGTAACATGCAAAGCAATTTATTAAGACAATATTTTCAGTGTATGGCAAAATGTGGCATTCATAATATATAACCAGGCTTTAAAACTTAGTGCCCGATCGAATATGTTAACAGCAACCGTGCTGCACAGACTTTGCTCGGCGTATGCCCTAGCTACCATATGCTAGTTCACGTGATAGTAAACAAACCGGAATACAGATATAGGAAGACCACAAAATAACTTCTCATTATCTAAACTCACATTACAAGCATGCAAAACGATACTTTCTCCTGTTTGTGTATAATAGTCCCTCCCAAATGTTTCAATATATGTTTGCGTTTTAGAACACTTTACTTTCGGCATGCCGAACACGTATTATAAATTTAAACACGCACAATGACAAGGTACACAGTTAAACAATTTGAGAGGCACCGTACTACGAGAGTATTCACTTCTCGATACTACTATCCATGACTGTCTTATCAGCCTACGCAATCACCCTCCACCCCCTATACTCAGGTTGTTGGTAACCGGAATCAACTCCCTCTGTGGGTTCGGGCACTAAGTTTTAAAGCCTGTATATAACCCTTCAGTCTGAGAGAAACATTGTTGTATATCATTACAGAAGTTCAACCTGTTCTGAGTGGCATAATTAAAAAGTGAATAAAAATAAATGAAACATGTAGTGAAAAAGAAAAATAAGATGTGAGATGTTGATTGCATGTGTGACACTATAGTTAACAAATTATGCTTACACAATTCCTAGCTGGTCATGGCAAATTTAAATCATATTTCGAGCAATTTAACATTAATATTCCAGATGGTTACTTTTGCTTCTGTGGCTCATCTCAAACAGTGCAGCACTTGCTTTTTGACTGTCCTGACTTTGGAAGATGAAGATATACTCTATAATATCACCTGAATTTTTGTGACAAATGAACTGGCAAAATCTCTGTTTCATATATTTAAAAAACAATGTTGTTATTCTAAGTTTCTAATATTCATACACCGTATCTTTAATAAGCTTTCATCATAATGTTCAATCTGTTGTAAATTGAATGTAATTTTTAAACTATAACCCTAATATGCTAATGCGCAATGGGGTTCTCTTTTCTTTTCTGGAAATTCAGTAATAGTAATAATAGTTGACAAATTAATGATCAACTTAGATGAGAGTTTGGATGCTTATGGAAGTCAGTCCGCTGTCAGAAGGTTCAGATTTGGGAGTTACGCCACTGATGGAAAAGTCTGGTTAATGTAAGTAGGCCTAATTATTTTACAGTAGTATGCTTTCTATATATAATAGCATTCGTGTAGTACTCATTTTCAGCTTGAACAACAAAATAAACAAATAAACATGTCTTTGCTTTTAACAAATGTGACCGTTGAAAGTAGCCCTTGTGAGTAGATTATTATGGGAGAGGGAGACTGATGTAACACATTACCAATCAAATAATGTTATGGGTGGAATGATACAAATGTTAGTTTACATGACTGGAACTTTTGTAATGAATGGATAATAGTACCTTAGTCCGCCGCCGTGGGTGAGTCGGTAGCACGCCTGCCTTCCACTCCGACGGCCCGGGTTCGATTCCCGGCCGGGTAGGGGATTTTTCAGTAGTGAAAGATCTCCTCCCCGGGTTCAGGACTGGTTAGGTTAAGATAATGCACATTGTGCGCGATTCCTTAATTATTATTATAATAGTACCTTAGCCGTCCCATCTTTATTACTATTTTTCATCACCATTTTGCATGAAAGGTTAGTTCTGCAGAATGCTGCATGAATTTTTTTGAAGTACTCGTTTTGGATTGAATGAATACCTGTGACATTAATGAGTTGTATATCAAGTTTATTATTAATATTAATTGGATGGTCATTTCTAACTGGCCCTTACTCCAATTTAGTTACCTTTTAGGAAAAGACAAAAAAACATTTAATTTCTAATAATTTTCATAGAACATAGCAGTTGCACTCTACACTGAAATACACACAAGTGATTTTATCGTCAGTATCGTAATAATATCCCCAGATCAATAGCGTATATGGCTGTCATGCCATCACTCATGCGTTAGATTTGATCTAACAATCATTTTTGTTCTTTTGTATCATATGTATATAATCTTCCATGGATCCAGGCAGCCAATGTGACCTTGTTGTACCAGTAGCACTTTGTTTTGTCATCAAAATTTTGGCATGCTACTTTTGTGGCCAAGGCCTATGCTTTTTTTTAAGTGTTCCCACTTGAGAGCAAAATTTCAAACTTTTCAATTCTAGGGTATGCCATTACAGTCAGAAATAATAATAGGCACCATATTATGCTTACAGCCCATGTCACCTCCACCTATGCATCACTCTAGTGGATCAGAATCTGGGCACAAGACTCGTAAGCAGAGATCAGCTAGAGGTAGTCGCTCTGATGAAAATACATCTCCTCCATTACCCGGCCTGATGGGTGCTCCATTGTCAGGTGGTATGAAATCAATTAGAAAGTCGTCAGAAGACGGAGAACTCAGTGAAGGAGAACTAGAGAAGAGGCGGCTGCTATTGATACAACAACTGCAAGAACAAGAAAATTAACTTCGCATGGTGTAAAGTAGTATAGTGTATGGTTGTTCAGTTGAAGGCCTGTGTACTTTGTTTCCTGACACCTTTAATATCTACTGGGTTCTATCACAGTACATTCTGACGAACATCCTGAAATGTGGACTTATGCTTTTTTAATGTTTTATGTGTAAGCATAAATGAAGAAGCGATGAAGTGTATTTCAGATTGCAAGTTTGTTTTATTTCTGTGTAAAAACCTTAAACCCATATATTTATGTCCGCTGGAGGAGTTGTCTGGTACTCAATTTATCTGTTGTGAACATGAAGATATTACTATTTATCAAGTACCTGTAGACGGACATCAGTTGAGAATCTGTTAGAGCTGTATAAATAGGTTATAAACCAATTGTGGTGCATTCTTACTTCTGTACAATGTAATAATGTAATTTTTATACAAGGAGGGTTGTAGGAAGTAATATGTAATAATGAAATTTATGTGCTGTTAAGCACTGCATACTTCAAAATGTCATAATCTTGGATATTTCTAGTATGCACTACTTCATTAATAAAGTATCTTAGGTAATTCAGACTTTTTTAAGTAAATGGTACAGCCCATAAGTTTAGAAATTCTTTTTTTTTTTTTTTTTTATTGTGTGTATAATCATTGTAATAGTTTTATCCTTCCGCTTAACTATCTTGGCTGTCTGGGTGGCGCTGCATCGGTTGTAGTTGAGCCAACGTAGCCTTTTACTTGTTATAATTGTTTTCCATTTTGTTTATGCCTTTTTTTAAACTTCTCTCTTAAAAATATAATAATAGATGAGATGGAGAATTTAACATACAATAACTTCACTTAATTCAAACTAACCTGAACATGTTTCGACACAACATCCTGACTCATCCTCAGCTATACTCCATCACTATATAAACTTCCTATAAATTTTATAATTTCTTTTGAAAAGTTTTAAAAATAACATCTAGACAGTCTAGTCAGGTAATTAAGGGAAGGCTGGGCTTACCCGTTTATAATTTTTTAAAAGCACTTGTATAAAATAGAGAAAGGGAAGATGAATCACTTTTATTGGAGTCTAAATTCTATAATTTGTAAGCTTGATTTATGGATCTGCTAGACAGAAGTATTTAATTATTTCAAAATGAAATGCTAAATTAGAGGAGAATAAATGATTACACTTTGTACATGGACCTTCCTAAAGGATGATCGCACTTGTAGTTTTATCATTTATCACAAATAATTTTGTTGCCAGTAAGTAAACCAATGCATGAATAAAATTAGGTAATTAAAAGGGATTTTAAATGTTAAATGATGGTCTTAACATATGAAAGTAATACAAAATACACTGTAAAAGTAATACAATACACCTAATCTTTTGGGAATTTGTTGGGTTTTTGTAGGTTTCACATCAGCATTTCAAATGCAATAATTTGTAAATTCACTTTATATTACAGGTGTAGTGATAGCATTTACAGGGAAATAAACTGTACTTACTTCAGTGGGGGATTTTCTATTACAAACGTTGAATGGGTATATAAACAAATCTGTAATGTAATGTCAATTAACACTAATGAATTATTAGTTTCTACATCTATTTTCATGTAGAACACACAAATACAAAATTCTGTTTCCTTATAATCACTGTTGTTCAAAATAAGCATCTGGATTTGCATACCTGTATGTTTTTTTTCCCCTTAAACATAAAGATATGCATATAGAGAATTAACTGATTTCTAGTTGTTTGATAATACAGTTATTGATTTTATTATTTGAGCATACTGCTACATATATTTGCATGTTTATAGGATCATAATGCATAAAAGAAGATTGTAACCTGTAATTATTTGTAGATATGTATTCTTGAAACCACAGAATATTGTTTCTGACACTGGGACTCAAATTCATGATCTTCAATTGTAGGGCATGGGTTTGAGTCCCATTGTCAGAGGAATTTTCTCTTGAAACATTCTCTTTGTTTTGTGTGTGAATTTTTTCTGTTTTCAAATGCCAGCATCAGCTTTTCACAGCTGTTACCTCCTCTCGTGACCTATAGATGGCTACATCTTGAAATACAAACTGCAACTCACTCCCCTCTCTTTCCATACCTTTTACTAGCACAGAAATTTCAGTGGTAGGGACCCATGCATATACTTATATTTAAGTGCCAGAATGGTTCTTTATAAGATGTGTGGGGACGGGAAAGTGTCTGTCCGTCTTTGTGTCTATACACGCGATAACTCAAAAACGCTTTATAGATTCTCATGAAACTTGGTATACGCATTTATAACATCCATGGGAAGAAACCTATTGATATTGGACCAAATCGGTTGACCAGTACCGGAGTAAAGCCTAATTTAGTGCCTATTTTATGGTAATATATTAGAAAGAATTTGCAAATTAGTTCTCATGACAACATATTGTTTTAGAGTGTCATATATGGCTTTAGAAGTTGCAATACATTTAGCTTGGACAAATAACACTATTCCTTCACATATGCTTATCAAACTAAAGTTAAACTGAGCGAGGTGGCCGAGATGGTAACGTCTCGATTCTGGAGGTCCCTGGTTCAAATCCCGTAGCCAGCCAAATTGAAATTAAAAAAAAAAATAATTAATTTTCTATTTTTATGTGAGTGTACAATTGTCATGATAACACAAATCTGTATAGTTCTGCTGGTGCTGGACGATTTTAATCTGATTTAAAAAAAAAAACAAAAATAACAAGACCTTTGTTCTACTGTAAGCCCTGCTTAATGAATCAATCTGGAGCTTAACTCAGAAATTGATTGAAAAAAACTTATTTTTTGCATATCATAATTGCAATTATAACTGATTAAACAAAAGCATTCTGGCACTTCGTTACATCAGCTTACCTGATTTTTTATTTATTTATTTATTGACTGACTGACTTACTTTATTATTTTTTGACTTATCAGTTAAGCCCAAGCATATTTAACTTACAAGGGAACTATTATTGGGCTCATATCGAAAATTATGTCTTAAAGAACCTGTATCATATTGAAAGCTCATTATACTAAAAACTACCTGCTTTTTGAAATTCGAAGGTTCCCAATTCAAGGCTGCAATATTGCCAAGTAAAGCACCTAGCCAGTAGCATTTGGACATTCCTTGCTAGCTAGATAATGATACACCTGCATGGTCTACTGCTGGTCACTCATACAGTAGTCAGGGCTGCCCAACTGAACACTATACTACTTTTGAATAATTAGTATAGTTTCACTGTCTAAAAAACTTCATTCCTAAACTTTGTTACTATACTACTTACTAATTCCCCTATTGTTTTAGTAGAAAATTCCTTCCACTCTTCGGAACTTCCGATTTTAAAAAGAGCTCTTTTTTATTTTGCTTTTTTATTTTTTAAATATATGAGCTTTTTATAAGATACAGGTTCTGTCAGCAACATTTGAAGGCAAGTTTTAATATGAGCTCATTAATAGTTCCCTTGCGGTTTGTGCTTAAATCCAAGTTTGGATAAATTAATATAAAAAAATAATAATGCATTAATTTCTTATTTGCCAGTGAAAATTTAGAGAAATATATTGTAATTTGTAATAAGACCTAGGTAAGAATGGAAAAGAATATCCTTTAAAATACAAAGAAATATTACTGGTATAGAATAAAGAATAAAATCTTTAGTCTGTGCATATTTTCTGTTTTTAGTGCATTTAAATTCACACCCTAACTATCATAAACTGTAACATTTAATTCATCATTAACCACAGAATTGTTCTTTCCCTGAAATTATTTTTTCTTCCATTAGCAACGTTCTTTCTCATCCGCGGTAAGAAGTTCATGCATTTGCATATGTTTTAAAGATATTCTTGATATACTGATAAATTATTATTTGTACAAATTACACATTTTATAGTATCCTAAGTGAATTTTATTGTGCATATAAAAGCATGTTTATGCCTTTTATATTATTGCATCATATTTTAGTAAATGTAGATGCTTAATTGGCATAATTTGACATGCAGAAAATTAAAAATATTATTTTTACTCCCAACTGAAGCAAGTATCAGTAATAAAAATAAGATTCTGCATCATGACATCAGCATCACTCATTCTAATCAATTATCATTGAACACATGAAGAGTGAATAAATACCATACCTTTCTAGAACTGAAATGTAACTATCCATTACTGAATGCTAAAAGTAACAGATAGTCTTAAAAATGCTTGAAACCAATTGCAATATTAAATTTTCTAGTGATCTTATAAGTGTAGTGGATGACAGAGTTTGGTATTATAAGGCATGTGAAAAAATATTGGGAGTGAAGAAAGGTTTCAGGTGATTTAACATAATCTCAAAACTAAAGAAATCACTGGAAAAAAGGATGACACAATAGTGGTATGTTGTAATTTATCCCCTATTTTGGATGTAGAAAAAAGTGCAATAATAAATTTAAGTTTGCATGAGTAGGCCTACATTGCTAAATTCAGAAATCTTTAATACTTGTCTTTGTGCATATTTCACAAATTTTTAAGAGCATAATTGCATTATAAGGAGTTTTTAGAGCATGAACTTCTTAACTCTGTAAGTTTCAGTTGCAGACCACCTGGACAGGCCGAGGAGGATAACGTCTAGCACTTAGTTCACATTGAGCACATCCAGTCTATGGCCCTCTGATCATCATATCAGATAACTAAAGTTTACCAGTCTACACCACATTAGGAGGGTATCCATAGCATAGAAGAGCCAACAACCTTAATGTCCCAGGTGCCAAAAACACCCTGTCCTCGGAAAGGACCCCCATACCATGCCTATCTGCCCTCCGACCAACTATGAATCAGATGAGGCCATGGGAACCAGGAACACTACCTTGGAGCAAACGAGTTTTTAACTAACCGAGTTAATGATGAAATGATGGGTACAATGCGAAAAATAATCCAACTTGGATGTAAGGTGCTAGTGTTACCGTTTGTAACTTAGTTACAAAATGGGAGACATTTAGTTAGAGAGAGGGATGGGGCAGGTCCATATCAATAAGAGAGACCTAAATTAAAACTACCTGTACTGACATTCTACTTTTGGTAAGAGATGACATAAAGGTAGTCCTACTCTTTAGCATCATGTGGACACGTCAAGAACACCCATAAAATCTTTCTAAACATCCCCGACTGGTTCATACTGTCTGGGCTTTCCAAACCGACCGGCCCATGTCCGTGAAAATATTTCACCTGAGCAATGTCACAAAGCTGTTATTAGTCCCATAAAAAGTTTTTTTTTTTTTTGTGTACTTTCGTGAATGGCAGATTCTTTAACTTCAGAATTCTTGTTTACTGGTAGTTGTGATACAATTTTTCTATGCATCCCTTCTGTGCTGTACCTATTTCACTATTCACTGTAAAAAGTTTTTATATAATACCAAAAACAGGATAAATTGTCCATCCCTCCAAATAGAATGAAAGAATTTTCACTATAATCTGCATTGTATTTATAAACAGATAGTCCTGCAAGGTCTAGTGGTTTGTGAACAGGGTGCACATAGCCTCGTGAGGACAAATGAGAAGCTAAATGATAAAACAGTGGCTCTGGTCACCAATAACGGCCATGGGTGTCGGTATGCTGACCACATGCCCCCTCCCAATCCTGATATCTACCAAAGTCGAAAGTCGTAGGCCGTGGGTGAATTTAGGGGACTAAAGCCTCCCTCCTGAAATATTAAGACATGCTAATACCTTACACATTAGGACATTTTAAGTTGACAGATAGTAGACAGGTCAATTGCACATCCTGACTCAAGAAATGCGCATTGTGAAATAAAAATATTGTTATTGAGTAAGTATATGCAAAATTCAGACTAACATTGAATTTTTGTCTGTGCAGCTCAAGCCAGCATGAACGCATAGCTAGCTTGCTTAGCTAGCAGAAGGTTATAGCGGCAAAGCTAGCAGTGTTTGAAATGGTGCTTGATAAATTTTCCAGTAGTGGGAAAGCAAGAAAATTTAATTTTGTTATATGATTGTGCTGCTTTAATGCCTTTACCGTAGCCATCAATGAACACACAATCCCACATAGGCTTAACTTTGTTTTAGTATCATATAGTAATGTTATGCTAATATGCAAAGGTTCAAGGTTCAATATAATTGTGTGTGATAACAATGTGTTAGATATTTCATAGCCCCCCTCAGGTGGAAAAAAAAAAATTGGATACACCCCTGTTGCAGGCAGATGATGCTGCCATAAGATGTAGCGCCACACAGTGACATAGAGAAGGGGGTCCAGGGGTTCCGGACCCTCCTCGAAATCAAAACCTAAAATTCTGTTTAAGTTATTTAAGCCCTAGTTTGTCAGATATTTAATTATTTAATTTATAATAAAATACTGAACTTGTAAATGTAGGCCTAATATTTCCACTGTTCCATTTGTAATAATAGTAATAAGTGTTATAACTTAGATAACAATTTCTTGTTTAAGTTTATATGTCTTAGAGTATGGTAAAAAAATATGCTAACTAGTTTTTCAGTGTTAAAATAGCGTAAAATGTGATTTTCATTAGTTCAATAATTAATAAACTTTCCGGGGGTAACCATACCCCCAAACCCCCCGGCAATTCTGACCCTCCCCGAATTAGTTTCTGGCTACGCCACGGAATTAGTAAAAATGCCTACGATGCATGTAACTCTTTCTTAAAAGTTAGATAGTTCTGCGTTTTCTAATAAAGTAGCGCCCACTGGGCTATATTCTACAATATTACAAATAAATAAAAAATGTTAGGATCTATTTGAAGTTATTTGACGATATCGATGTTCGATTGACAGACGAATGACGTCATCGTACAGTAGGCCTTCGTGAGAGAACCTAAGTTTCGCAAGGAATTGTGGTACCGGTATATAGGAATTTGGTTCGGTATTAAAGTGCGTGTTTTTTGCGGCTTTCGTGGATTTCATTTAATTCTAAGTCTGTATTTCAAAACTATTTTAATACGTAGTGTTAAATGATACTAAATCTCTCAACATACCGCATTGCCATGTAGTGATAAATTGTACGATGAATTACTCGGTAGTGCACTGTAGGTCCACGTGTGAGGTTACAGTATTTTCCGAAGGAATCAGTGTCTGGATTCATAGAATTCAACGAGATTCCTCACAGCATACACAGGAAGGTAAGAAACTGATATCTTCTTTGCAAATAGGAATAGACTTCACATGATATGTGTTTTGAGCTGGATATTTAAGGTTACCCTCATAGAGCGGTACAAGCCAGCTCGGTTGTTTTAATAACACTTTGTGAAGCCTACAACTTGTTTAATTTAATTATAAACATTTCGGATATGGCCTTTAGCTACCGTACTTTAATGTAGATTTCTCGTAATCGAGTAACTATTGTAAACTGTAACAGGGAAAACTAACCATATAATTTGTAGACAGCATTAGGAAGCCCATGAAGAACCCCCCCCCCCCACTGGGGACAAGCGGACCCCCTTTCTTATTAACAACGCAGATATGGAGTAAGTTATTGGAAAGCGAGCGGATAGCAGAAAACACGGGCTTTGAATCATGATACAAGAAATGCAATGTAGTTTGCAGCATTGATAACAGCAAACCAATCAGATGCCGGATCTGAGTGAGCCTTTGAAAATTATGAAAGGCAAGCCGTGGGCCGCGTAACATGTCCGACGCAACGTGGTAGGGAGCAGTGGCGGTCGCAGAATTTTTTTTCGGGTGTGGGGGGGGGATTTGAATAGGTAGAAAGAATACTAACAAAATTAACTTACATACATAATTAGTTCATAAAACTGGTCACTTATAGTGCATATATAGCCTTTTTTTCAAATTTCGGGGGGGGGGGGATATATCTCCCCTATCCCCCCCTGCGTCCGCCACTGGTAAGAAGTGTGGCATCATGGAAACCAGACCCCCATTTTGCATTCATTCAGGCTCCGTGAACTTAACCTCGCCCTCGTATGACACCCAGTCTATCGTGCTTTAATTTTTTTTTTTACGTTGTTTCATTCTTCACTTTAGAACTACTCTCAGTATCACTCGTACTTATTGTGTTATAAATCCGGTACACACAGAAATATTCACAAACAGCAAGAGCTTAATAGACCTACAGTAATGAACTTAATTCAAGTCCTGACCTGCTTAAATTTATAAGAGGGATTATACTGGTACTTTCGTATCCCTCCCCCATGAAAATGGTCTAATATTATATTATATTATTCTTAAAAACCTGTATGGAAAATATAGTTTGAGATCGCCCCATAGTTCCTCTCCCCACAACTCACTAATGGGACCTACCTGGGAAAGAAGGGGCAAAAGATAGATTTATGCTGCGCACCAGCCAAGCTCTGCCATTTTGTTAGGTTAGGAACGTTTATATTAGTTTAGGAGCAACATACTGATTAGCACAAGGTTTATTAATTTATGTCTCACATTTAATCTCTTCTGTGACAAAACCCTAAACTCCACCTTACCAGGCGGGTCCCATTAGAGAGTTGGTGGAAGGAGTCTAGTGCGCAGCATAAAACTATTTTTTCCCAAAGAGGGCTTTAGGGTGGGGAGTAACAATAAACAGTGAGACATCTATTAGCCGCCATGGAGGTATTAGAACATCATCTAGTAGCAAGAAGAAGAAAATTGAGAAAAATTAAAGGCGAAAAATAGATTTAGGTTGTGCACCAGCAAAGCTCCGCTCACTCTCACCTGCTGGCTCGCTACCCCTGCTTCAGAAGGCTTCCCATCCAATGCATGCGCCGCTGCCTAGAGGTCGTATTGTACAGCGAAGAGTTTTAGACTTAAATGGTATGCCACCCACAAGATTAATTAATTCAGCGAAAATGACCCTTGCACCAAAATGGCTCTTTTTTAACATAATATTTCACAATTATGAAAAAGGACCCTTGCACGAAAACAGCTATTTCTCTAAACAAAATAGATGAATTTTCCCTTCACCAGTCAGCAATCGCTCGTAGTGTAGCTGTTAAGGATGGTGGTTACAGTGCTAGTGGTCACTTGTTCTTATACCGGTCTATCCGAAATTTATGGTTAGGAATAGGTCCCATATAGGTGGGTAGGGTGAGAAGAAAGGGAGGAAGAGGGTGGAAAAAGGTTGAGAAGAAGAGAGTAAAGGAAAAATAAATTATTTAATTTTTCCCAGTTTCACCTTTTGAAGAATAGATGGCGTTGCTAGTAGTTAAAATAGTCAAACTTCTAGTAAAGTAGAGTAAAGGAAAAATAGATTATTTAACTGTTCCCAGTTTCACCTTTTGAAGAAAAGATGGCGTTGCTAGTAGTTAAAATAATCAGACTTCTAGTAGGCGACATTTGAAACCCTAAGCCCCTCCTTCCCAGGTGGGTACCATTAGAGAGTTGGTGGGAGGAGCCTAGTGCGCGACCTAAAACTATTGTTTTCCAAATTAAATATGAGGGTTGGAAGCTTAATAGTGGCACACATCTATAAAATCAAGGTGAATTACAGGAAGTTCAAATTGCTTTTGCTGGATGTTGGTTGGATATGCAGCATACTTCAGAGCAAATAGGAGCCTTCTATCACTATGAATGCCTTCACAGTAACCTAAAGAAATTGAGCTGGCTCTGTCAACCGATGTAAAATGAATTTTGGATCTGACAGAAAGCCAATGATTAAAAATAATCCAATATCTTAAAATTATTCTTAATCCACAAGAATATGCAATAACAACTGTTTCAAGATCGGATAAAAAATTTTACTCATTATGAAGAATGATTGAGAGTAATGCATGATTGAACCTCCGCCAGAAGGAAGTAAAGAGCGAGTGACAGGCTTTGACCCATCTTGCTCCTTTTCGGTATGGAATTATTGTGAATGAAGAATAATTTTTAGGTATTGAATTATTTTTAATCATCGGATTTCTGTCAGATCCAAAATTCATTTTGGAGCTGTTGATAGAGCCAGCTCAATTTCTTCTAGTTACTGTGAAGTCATTCATAGTGATAGAAGGCTCCTATTTGCTCCTATTTGCTCTGAAGTATGATGGATATCCTACCAACATCCAGCAAAACCAATTTGATCTTCCTGCAGTCCACCTTGATTTTATAGATGTGATGCTACTATTAAACTTCCAACCTTCATAATTATTTTCTCCTTCCTTATTTTACTCTTTCTCCTCGTTTAGCCCTTTCTCTCACTTATTCTTCACCCTACCTAAGTTACCTATTTGCGACTTGAACACGGATCTTCTAGTTTCGTAGCCAGTAGCTTTAACCACTTCACCATCGAGTGATCGCTGAGCTATGAAGCGAGAATTCTCTATTTATGTTTAGAGGGCTTATGATTTGGTACTAGGTCATTTTCATATTGTAGTAATGAGCACATATGATTTGATAAAAAAAAAAAAAAAAAATCTGTGAAATTAAGTTATGTCCTGGTATCTGATTATATAAACCAGGACCTATTATTCATCGTGATTTTACTTTTCCCTTCATTCGTTATTTTCAGAATTTACAATTTCACAGAAATGTTTGTTGTTTACTATATTACATATTATTTATATTACATATTCATTTTTAAGAACCACACTACATATAACAAGCTACAGCCTCTTCTACTGGAAATCCAGTAGTTGAGACTTACATGCACTATAACTGCTAATAACAATAACAGTTAATGAATACCCTTCTTTCTACTTACGTTAAATACTAAACAACTAGTAAGCTTTTAATCTCTAAACTGAAGCTCACAGGTATCATGTAAGATTTTCATTTTCATGTTGTACATTGGTGTGCCTCAGCTTCTACTCTACAAACTATTTAACTAGTTAACTACATCCCTTTAATGAGGTACAATGATGTACAGCTACATCTTTTAGTTGCTGACACTGTCTTTATCTTCCTCTTCCATCTCCAGGAGTAGCCTTTGCTGGGCAGCAAGCTCCAATCTTCTCCGATAGTCTTTCAAAGTTTCTCTTTCCTTTCTTGGGTGGAATCTTCTCTTTTCTGCACCTTGCTGTCTGCCGATGGACTGCCGAGATCTCTCCTCCTCTTTTCACAACAGTGTGCTGCATTGCCGGCATTAAGCTGATAGCCAGGGTGAAGACTAGGAGAAGTAGGAGAAGTGGGCTGCTGCTATGGTAATACACTGGAAAGCAGGTGGGAATGACCAGGGCAACGTGAAGCTATCATTTGCCACCTGTAGACTCGACATACTCAAATCTAATGGTGCCATTGAATCTAATGTGCACCCCAATTCTGAAATTTCAAATCATAAAAAAAAGTTTGTTGGTGAATGTAATCCACATCAGTGGTAGATATTTCATTTCGCATTTGATCTTAGTGATAGAATATTTTATTTGGGATTTTATCTTAGTATTTTATTTTCAACAGCAATGGATTTTTGAATTCCGATGAATAAAGGTCGGTATAACGCTTTAGGTAGATAGTGGAGGGGGATGGGTGCGGGACAATATGTACCTCTGTAATGAACCCCATTACCTTTCAACATGCTTAGTTTAACCTGAATTACGAGAATTAATGCAATGCAATGTTTTGTAAGCGATCAAAGTTACCGCCGAACTACGGAACAGATTGCACTCAAATCTAATGCACCATCGAATGTAATGCATGTCCCAATTTTTAATGCTACAAATGGGCAAAAAAGGTGCATATTATATTCCAGTCAACACAGAATATGTACCCTTTTTTGTAGAACAATTCTGAATATAAATAAAATCATGAAGAAGGTAGCATAGAACTAACCTAAAATAGTGATGCTTACTCACATAATGCAAGTGCCAGTCATTTGGTGTGCTACAAGCAAGGAGCAGTTGGTTGGGTCACATGGCAATAAAATATTGGTGGGAACCTGATAGTGATAGTTCTGATCTCGGGTAGTCAGTTACTATCACTGCTGTCATTAGACTTTATTATTTCTTGGGCAGATCTAACCTAACCTTCTCTTCATAAGTTGTCTGGAATTAAAAACTTGCCCAGCTATTTTGGACCTGCTTGCACAGAACTGAAAAGTGTGTGAACTCAGATGAACAATTCTGTTTGCGGCATCATGCAAGAAGTACCATAGAGATGACAGATCATCAGTAGCCAATATTAATATTGGTGAACCACCTATGGACCATCTGACCACAAGGAGCAACTCCTGCGGAAACCAAAGTAGCTATGGTAAACCTATTATATGCCTTCTGGATGTACTCCTTATATCTTTTAAAAGTGAATATAAGGCTGCTGCAGATCCGCCTTGATTGCTGCAGCAGTGATGAAGCGAACTCAGATTCCTCTTTATGGAGTTGGCTGCGTGAACAGTCATGGTCTTTCTCCCTCCCCTAACCTAATTTACTGCATCAAAGGTAAAGCGCTTTATAGGTTTGCTTTATCGGTGATGTTGAATTGACATATTAACCATGTATTCTATGGCAAAAAGTGCATCTGATGCCATCCATAGCTCCATTTTGAAAAGAAAATGACATCCATCATTCTTGCAGTAGACTCTTCACTTTCAAACTAATCACTGGGTTAAGTAGTGCTAACTCTTGTGAGAGGTAGGATGAGTGACTTCTTAGGAGGCAAAGTCTAGGCCAGTGATTTCAACCTTTTTAGGGTACTGCTTCCTTTAAATGTCTTGTTTTGCTTTGGGGGACCCTATTTTTGTTTGCATAATACATGGGATTTTGTGCATCATGTTGACATTTTCATGATTTATAAGTTAATGAAGGACCAAGTAAGGTGGGCAAGATGGTAGGATCCTGGACTTACATTTGGAAGGTCCCGAGTTCAAAGCCCATGGCTGGCCCATTTGGTTTGGGCTTTTTTAAATAGTTTTCCAGGTTTATAAACAAAGACCAAATTGAAAATTTACTTATCATGACTCATACCCATTGAAATTGAATATAAGATGAAATTATCAAGTCATAATACTTCAACAATAGCAAACAGATGCCCATCAATAGTTACATTTCCTCTGGTATATTCTACAGAACCTGAATTCATGATATGACCTCGATGTTCTAGGCTAATTATAAAAATAAATAAAGCTGAATATTAAAAAAATTTGACCGCCGGCATGGTCTTGCGGTTGTCTTAACTCTTTAGACATTATAGAATGGAATATTTTCTGTGTGGGCACATTTAAGCAGATTTACCTCGTGGCCATGCAAGTTAAAAGTGTAAGTTTATATGCTAGAAACATATTATGAACAGGATTTAACAAGAAATTTTCCTAGTACTGGCCTGTTTCTGAATTTGAACTGCACGCCATTCAGAAGGAAGTCACAATATCTGCTGAGCTTTAGACATAGGTTGACAAAGATGACAATCCAAAAATCTTACATTGTAGTTTAAATTGTTTTCCACTAGATGTAAGGGTAGTACATAATCAGAATTATTGGTCCTGCCAGATTTTATTCACATAATGGTCAAAGAATTATTGTGAGCTGTAGAAAGAAAGTCACATGGCAGTTTATATTAGCAAGTCAGCAGATGTGGAATATTTTTCGTTAAAAACACATTCATGAACATGTTTGAATGCTATATACTGCGTATGGTCACATTTAAATCAGCGAGATTTTGACACATTTTCAATTTGCAACGAATTTATATTATTATTATCATCATCATCATCATCATTATGATTATTATTATTATTATTATTATTATTATTATTATTATTATTATTATTATTATTATTATTATTATTATTATTATTATGGATCCAGCCACAATGAGATTCGAGCTCAGTTCCCTAGCCACCGAAGCTCGAGCTCTGTCTGTCGGGAAAGGAAACGAAGTGAAGTTTCTGCGAAAGATCCCATATTGCACACGAGGGAAGTGTTTTCACTATTTAATCTGGGGAGGGGGTAATAGTAAGGCTGTAAGGTCAGTGTGGTCTATAGTGAAAGTGGTCATCACTGCGACTGCACAGCAGCTGACTGAGATGTCGGTGTCCGGTCCCAGTGATTATGAGCTGTCTTCAACATTACTGGCCGTTGTGACCCACTTAGCATCATTCTGTCTCTGAAATTTCTTGTTGTCTCTCCTTATTTCTCATTCTATACATGAGAAGTCTTTGATATCGTTATGCATTCGGTTCCAGAGCCCTGTTCGATTCAACCCACCCGAAATTTTGTCGTGTACTTTGCCGTGTACTTTGCCCTAGTAACTGAGCCGAATATTGGTTGGATTCTGAATCACAATATAACTGCAATCATCACAGGATACAGGAATTTTGGCGCCTACCTACAGAGATTCAAAATTAAATAAGATCCAACATGTATTTGTAAAGGTATTCAATCAGTCGACCATAGCCTATACTATGGGATTGCGAGGTGTTAAAAGCCGAGAGACGAAAACTCTGAAACCATGTACTTAAATCCGGAGGACATTGGCCCATAAATAATCACGAACTTATTAAAGAATACGCCAAGTAATTAAAAAAAATCATGAATAAAATCAATTTCGACAAATTCCATAATGGAAAAATATGTACATTGAATTTTTTTCTTTTAATTTATGTATCAAAAGATTGTATATTAATTTTAGTGCATGTAATATTGCATATGATTGTAGTGGAGCATGCTGTAAAATAATTGGTTGTATTTTCATATCGACTGTATCGTTAATTTCTTCTTCCAGTTTATTATTCATTTCCGTTCATTTTTGTGTTAGCGCATGGCGATGTTAATCCACAATTCCTTGCCATTGGGAACTTCGTCTATAAAAAATCACTCCAGTGAACACCACCCTGGATCCCGTTGACGGGATAGTATCTTCCGGGCAATATATAACTCGGCAATTGGGAGTGGCAGAGTCGGCTTGGTATGGGGAATGTGGGTGAGAGCCGAAGGAGGCACATGCGGCAGGTGGGATCGGGATAATTTAGAAATACTTTATTACTATTCATCCCACTTTAAGATCTGACACTATACTAGTGAAACGCGAATGAGAGAAATGCAGTTCGGAGGTGGGAATTGTATTCTGAGAATGCAAAAGATATTCCCTCCCGCAACTTATGGTCCTATAATCTACATCTTACGTCAGCGGTTGCGTTAACAATCAATCGTCTACACATGTCAGCCGTCTGATTTACTTAAAACTTCTCTTATCAATTTTTTAAACCTAAGCACAAAAAAGTTTACTTAATGGGGGGGGGGGGGCAGTTTTCGGTGAAATTCGTAGTTGAGAAATAGGTGAATTTAATTATTTTTTTCCTCGGCAATGAATTGCTCTACAATCTTGTAATTTGACATACTCTTTATTGACTACTTCTGTAATTGCATACTATTTTCAAAAGTCATCAAACTGTTACAGTTATGGGTAAATATCGTTTCAAAATGGCAGCCACGTTCCATGCACTGAAAAGCCGTTTCCTTGATAAATTCCACAAATGTCAATATTTCTGAGTGATTATTTTTCTGTATTTTTAAATATCATATGAACAATATTATCAACAATCATTCATTTAACATAAATAGTTTATTTATTAAAAATATGTATATGAATGAAAAAGAAAAAGTTAAAAAATTGATTTAAAAAAAAATACTTATCCTTTATATATTCTAAAGATTGTAGATGATGTTGTTCATATGATTTTTGCATACAGATAGAAATAAACTTATACAACGTACTGAAATTAACAATGTAGCCTATATGGTGCTTTGTCGCTTGTTTCGAAAATGTTTCGCCTCGCCGTCGCAGGAAATAAAACTTGAGCAATCTGCAATACTTAGAAATCTGCAACTAATCCATTGTAGTTTCAACTGTTGTTTCATTAAGATGGCTAAAATTGTTTTTTTAGACATAAAAAGGGCTATTCCACGAAAATAAAAGGCTAAAATACCTTTTATAAAAGCCTTAAAATCCGGGCCCTAGTCATAAGTGATATTAAAAAACACTCAAAGTATAAAACTCATCAACAGAATACAGAGGGTAAGATCTCAGTGCTGTTAAAAATTCTTGCAAAATCAGGTATCTCAGATTAGTAGCTTTGCGACAAATCGGAGCAGACATAGGCCTAAACGAACCATTATATTCTTATATAAATATATGATTACGGAAGAAAAAAATGGTCCTGAATCATGATTCAATGCTGATTTCTCAATGCCCAAGGCTTCTCACCTATCGATAATATTTATATACAGTAGAAACAATTAATCGTTCTGAGAGTTAATAACGAGGCTACCTTAAACCAGTGGCGGATCCAGAGAGACATTTTGGGGGGGGGGGAAACTAAAGTAGAGAGGGAAGTTTTTACTGATAAAAATTAATTATATCCAGTACACAATTGAAAACAAAATGAAAATTTCAGCATTTTCTTACAAAGGTATTTCAAAATAATGAATGTCGTTGCTTTAATTTAAGTATTTGGGTTATGTTCTAATAAATTTTCAATAATTTGTGCTTAATGTTACAAATTTGGGGGGGGGGGGGAAATTTCCCCCATTTCCCCCCCCCCCATGGATCCGCCCCTGCCTTAAACTTTAATATGTACCGACTTCAAAAGTCCGCGCTACTGTATTGACTCGTAACAGTGTCTGAAAGTCAGTGCGACAGGGGTGAAAACTTAACCATAACCTCTTCAGGTGACAATATTTCGATAATTGACTCGGCCAGACTTCTGAGCTTATAGTTGAGCAGGTGGTCTAGAAAAATATATTTTATACCTAAGGTCTTATTACCTTAGCACCGCTTCCGTAGACTGCTACTTACCAATTGTAGTTACCACTAGTTACCATTTGTTGTGAGATTGACTGGGAATCCGTATTTCCTAGGATTTTTCTGTGATCCCAAATGATTGCATTCATGAGAACAACTGAGGAACTAAAATTTTACTCCATTGAGAAAACAAAGTTCAAAACTCTCATCACCATAGGCATTGAGAAAACAAATAATGCATAGAATAATTAGTGCTGGGAATAATTAGTAATTGCACAGACAATTAATTGCAGAGAAGATAAAACAGTTAACTTTTATTTGAACACAAACTTAACTGGATATTATTTGCAATTAGTTTTATCTGGATTTTTTTGTCGATTATCCAGACCAATTAATTCCACTGCAGTTAATTCTTTTAAGTCAGTCACAAATAATTGGATAAAATGACGTCATTGTCCAGTTATCTGGTTAACTGCTATTCGGTTAACTGGACAAGAGATAATGGTTATGTGAACAATTATTTCCCAGTTAACCAGTTAACTTTTATCCGGATTATCCCAGTTCTAACAATAATCCTTAGTAAAGTGGCATCATCGGAGGTGTGCAGGAAATAGCATCAGCTATTCACCTCGCTAGCATATAACCTTGGACGATGATGAAGGAAATCTTAGTGAAGAATAATTCGCTTAAAACAACATAAAGGATTTTAAATAAACCCAGCACCTGAAAAAATATTAGGGGCGCCAATACCTAAGGTGCCCTGTGCTAGAAATTCGTTAACGCGGCCCTGCACAATCGATGTAGTTGTATGTACGTAAATGGGAAAATCCCATGCCTGTAAACTTATAGGCCTGTAAATTACTCCTACGAGACAAAATTTTGACATACCGGCATCGGTTAGAGGCATAAGTAGCAGTACACATACTTCGTTTACCATATTATTATACTTCTTTTATACTATTATACTTCGTTTACAAAGTGTTTAAAATGTACCAGTGATGTCGAAATATTGAGGTACATTACGTAGATAGGTGGTTGGGATGGAGCGCCATGGAGTCACTTGTGTCCCATTGTCACAAATAGTCTATGTTTAAAAAAAATGTAATAAATTTGCTTAGTATTTTTCTAAAAGTTAGGATGTGATGTGTTGACATCAGTGAACATTTTGGATTTTTCTATATCCATGAGAGCGATATTTAGATAGTTTTATTTATTGAAGAAATAGCTAAGTATGCTCTTAGAATTAATATAACATTAGTTGTCTGAATAAGGAAACCTATACGAGTCTCTACAAGCATAAATTATTTTTTTTACTGGTTTATCTAATGTTCTGAATTATGAAAACTTCCAAAAAATACTTGCAAGAATTATAAGTTCATACAGAAAATAAACTTAAAGGGGGGGAAAACATAAAATATGTACAAAAATAGTCTTATTTGTTAGCTTGCCATGAAAAGATTGTAAACTAGAATCACTTCACATAAATAAGTAGCCTATTGAATAAACGCGTAAGGTAGCATGGGAGTACTAGAAGAAAGTTACATAGATTATAGTACAACTGTGAAGATGTAAAACGGGAGGGAGAGAGAGAGAGAGAGAGAGAGAGAGATGAGATATTATAATATTCTCTTTCAGAGGCTAACTGGTAAAGCACATCATCACAAAGAAAACAACTTTCACATCCTGGACAGCATTAGCTGAGTTGTTGACTGGACCTTACTCCTTAAAAGAGATCAAAACCAATTTCAAACATGAACAGACACTTTTTGCAATGTTTCATAACACTTCTCATAGAAAGTACGCGCATTTTTAACGCGAAACACTTCAACAACACATTTTCAACATTTTCCTGTGTAATATAAAATATAAATGAGGGAATGCGTAGTAAGTATTCATAAGACTGTTTTCTTTGTGGAACATATTTCCATTTTCGGCAGTACCATAGGTCTAAGCTTATGTGCTTCAGAGATAATTTTTACTAACACTATTCTTTAGCCCGCAGCCTATGGCCATACCTACTCATGGCTAATAATATGGCAATTGAGTTAGCGGTAGACTGATACGAGGGTGGATCGAAAAGTAACGCACAATATATATATACAAAAAGTTTAATAGGTACAATTACAAACAAATGCACACATGAAGGGATATATTTTGTCTATTTTTCTATATAGTTTCTCAACACATTTCTCCCATCGTGATACCAGTTTCAAAATACCCTGTTCATAGAAGACCATTCGGTTGGAGTATAGCCATCTGCGGACTGCTGTTTTCACTTCTGCATCTGATGCAAAGCGTTTACCGGCAAGGAATTTCTTCAGTGAGGTGTAGTGCGATTTTTGTGGTCTAAAGGGCATAATCCGAGTGAAATTCACAAGGACATGTGAGGTGTGTATGGGGACGACTGTATGGATCGTAGCATTGTCTCCAGGTGGTGTGCATTCTTCGAAGATGGCGGTGATAACCTTTCATTTGTTTGGTCCCATGAAGAAATTCCTGGCCGGTAAACGCGTTGCGTCAGTTGCAGAAGTGAAAAAAGCAGTCCGCAGATGGCTATACTCCAGCCGAACGGACTTCTATGAACAGGGCATTTGAAACTGGTTTCATGATAGGAAAAATGTGTTGAGAAACTTGGCGACTATATAGAAAAATAGACAAAAGATATCCCTTCATGTGTCCATTTTTTTGTAATTGTATCTATTAAACTTTTTGTAAAAAAGAAAATTATTGTGCATTACTTTTCGATCCCCTCGTATATTTAGGGGAAAACTAGACTATTTCTATTACCTAATTTTATTGTTTTCCAATCTAGTTTAGTTACTTATAGCTCATTAAGTAATGTAGACCTATTCTAAAGTTATGACACCTGATTTACAGGATGTATAATATGATTATATAATTTAATATAATACAACATTATATTATAGTCCTCGGTGTATGATGACTAGAATCCGGATTTATACGCAAAACAAACTCACTGCTTTCCAAACATGGACTTTGATCGTTCTCATCCATCACCCGTCAAATATTTGAAACAATCTTGTATAAATTTTATTTCCTTCGTATTTATTACACACAAATCACAGTTGTCAAATAGTGGGCGTCATTAGTGGCTACGAAATACGGCAACATGTTTTCTATGAAGAACGGTAATAAAAACGAAAGTCAGTCGGGTTTATGTGCTTACTTAATCTAGATTTGGGTTCTAAATGAATTGCACACGTCATGACCTTTAATGCAACCAGTCAGTCACTTCTGTGTTGCGGAATGAGAAGATTAATGTGTGTGGTATGCCTTTCTCTGACAACGAATACTTCCTAATCGACCCTCTTTACTCCTCGTTAGATCGGCAATTCTCTGATAGATCTGTAGGATGCGTTACTTTCCTCCTCATTAAGCGTCGGCCCATAATTATTATAGATTGGTTATAGACGCAGATTGGACGCAGCATCTCCAGCAGCAGCTCTCACACTAATATAAATTTTGTTGAATTGTTTCACAGGTATGATAAGCCGTCGCTTCGAGACAAGGTGAAAGCTGTGAACGACAAGCTGTGGAACTTCTCTGCTAATAATGGTAATATCAATGTTTTGTCTGTTAACAGCATAAGAAGAGAAGAATACACCAGGCATGGACTCCACCTCAACTCTCGAGGGAAGAAGACTCTGGCAAAGCTGATTGCTGAAGAATTTAATTGTAACAGGCCTATTCCTGTCATAGTTGGTGGCTCCTCTCGTTTTTTAGGGAGGTTTTAGATGAAAGGGAACAACAACTTACATACTTGCCTCGAGTAAACATTGGTAATATATACAAGCCTGCAACTAGAACTAGTAAATCATTTGCATTATATCATCAAAATATAAGGGGGCTTGAATGTAAATTTGAAGAATTTAAGTTAGCTTTTCAGGATACAAATAATTCTAACAAGCAGGAAATTCAAGTTATTTGTTTAACGGAACACCACTGTGCAGAAACAGAGCTGGAACAATTAAAAATTGATAATTTTTCATTGTGCTCAAATTTCTTTAGACGTTCCATGAAAGGCGGAGGTGTGAGTATATTCATCAAAAGTAACTTAAATTTTAGTGATATAGACACCAGTTCCTACTGTAAGGAACAGGATTTTGAATGCTGCGCAGCCAGAGTGGAAACGGATAACAGTACATTTGTAATACTGACCATTTACAGAGCACCAACAGGTAATTTCAATTATTTTACAAATCAGTTAGAAAAGGTTCTTAACTATCTGTATAGTAATAATGTAAATATTATACTGTGCGGCGACTTTAATGTAGACTTCTCAATTGATAGTGAAAAAAAGATCAGACTGATATCCCTACTAGGTAGTTATAATTTAGACTCTGTAGTAAACTTTCCAACTAGAATCCAAAACAACTCTCAAACAATAATAGATAATATATTCATAGACATAGAAAAGCACCCTAACTTTAAAATATTACCAATATTAAATGGATTATCGGACCATGATGCACAAATGTTAGTGCTAAACGATAGTAAGGTAAACGCAACTAAAAAACATACCCATATGACTAGAGTAATGAATGATGCTTCAATTTTAAACTTCAAACAAGATCTGAAGAATGAAAACTGGGGATCTATATTTTCCTATGACAAAGTAGACTGTAAATTAAATGAATTCCTAAATATTGTGTTGCGGCATTTTGAAACTAACTTTCCAAAAAAGAAAACTGCTAATTTACCTAATGTAAGGAAAAAAAACATGGTTAACCACTGGCATTAAAATATCATGTAGAAACAAAAGAGAGCTATATTTAAAATGTAGAACCAGTAACAACCCAGCTCATAAAGAACACTATAAAATGTACTGCAATACACTGAAGAAAGTAATTAAAGAGGCAAAGAGTAGGCATTTCTCACAAATAATTAATAAATCAGACAATAAAATTAAAACTATATGGAATATAATTAAAAACGAAACAGGGAGATCAAAGGGAAACAATGATTGCATGTCACTAACATACCAGAACAAAAAGCTAGATAATGTATCAGATATCACAAATGCTTTTAATAATCACTTTATAAACATTGCAGAGAAATGTATTCCTACAACTAATATTAGCATTAATGCAGCAGACCTACTTAAAACACCTATAGTCCAGAACCATACATTTCAAATCAAATTAACTTCCTCTAGAGAAATTGAAAATATAGTCAAGTCACTCAAAAGCAAAAACTCTTCTGGATGGGATGAGATAAGTAATAAGTTGTTAAAAAGCTGCTCATCTGAAATTAGTAAACCTCTTAGTCATATTTGTAATTGTTCGTTAAAAAGTGGAATATTTCCAATAAGACTAAAGCATGCTATTGTTAAGCCCCTCTTTAAGAAAGGTGACAAAAATGTTCCATCAAATTATAGACCTATATCACTCCTAACCTCATTTTCAAAAGTTTTTGAAAAAGTTATGTACAACCGCTTAATACACTATCTTAATTTGAATAACATTCTTACACCATCTCAGTTTGGATTTAGAAGTGGCATGTCCACTGATAATGCTACATTTCAACTCACTACAGAAATATTGGAAGCGTTAGATAAAAAGAAACATGCCCTAGGAATTTTTTGTGACCTAGCTAAGGCGTTTGACTGTATAAATCATGAAATTCTACTTCAAAAACTGAAACACTATAGGTTGGATAATATAACACTAAAGTGGTTCAAATCATACCTGTCTGATAGAACTCAAAAGGTAATAATAAATGGAAATGAATCAAAATTAGGGACTGTTAAAAATGGAGTACCTCAGGGATCGATACTGGGACCTTTGCTCTTTTTAATTTTCATCAATGACTTACCAGATAACTTAAGTGACGAATCAAAGGCATTGCTTTTTGCAGATGATACTAGTGTACTCGTAACAGGAAAGTCACAAGAAGATTTAGCAAGACTAGCTACAAAGACTTTTCACGAATTAAATACTTGGTTTCAAGCTAATAAAATGTCACTTAATATTGATAAGACCCACTTTATTCAATTTAGAACAAAAAATAGATATATCTCAAACATTGTAATCAATTATCAAACACAAATCATAGAGGAAATTAGCAACATAAAATTCTTAGGACTACAAATTGACCAAAATCTTGACTGGAAGAAACACATTGTAATGATAAGTTCTAAGCTAAGTTCAGCATGTTTTGCGCTACGAACTTTGAATGATATATTACAACAGGACGCATTACTCACGGTATATTTTGCATATTTTCACTCTGTTATGAGGTACGGAATCATTTTTTGGGGTAACTCGGCACATAGGGAAAAAATATTTAGATTACAGAAGCGAGCAATAAGAATAATATGTGGAAAGAAAAAACGAGAATCTTGTAAACCGCTGTTTGAAAAATTAAAAGTCCTCACTCTCACCGGAGAGTATATATACTCTGTTATGTGTTACATGGTAGATAATATTGATAAATTTCAAAGTAATCACAGTATACACGGGCGTACTACTAGAAACATGAATGATTTACATAGACCAGCTAACTCATTAAAACTTTTTCAGAAAGGTGCTTATTATTCCGCAATACAAATATACAATAACCTTCCAAAAGAGATTAAATCACTATGTATTAAAAGCAAATGCAAATCTTTCAAAAGAGCTCTGAAGCAATATTTAGTAACTCACACCTTCTACAATATGGATGATTTCTTTTCAGCTTGAGTAAGTGTGACATAACAATTCTTGTATCATGTTTTTTTTTTTTTATAACATGCATGTATGTTTTTATCTGACGTGTTCTATATCCTTGAGCCCTGCTCAACACAGGATCTACAGAACGAGACATCTACATCTACATCTACATCTACACCTATCACAGTGTGAATTCTAAAAGTGATGAGTTCATTTAACAACTTGACTAATGTAATGTTTTATTTTATTACCAGTCTTGAGCACAAAGACCGCGTCCGTAGTAGGCAGATTACGGTTACTGACTGGAGATCTGGAGATCCCGGTTCAATACCTGATACGCATATCTTGTCGGACTTTTCTGAGGGTTTTTCTCCGAACTAATTTGAAAAAAAAACTCGTGTATTTTATGAAGCCATATTTTCATAATTACTGTGACAGTAAAACAGGAATATGTTGGCTAGGATCTTAAAAATCAATATAAAGTTTTTACATAAAAGTATTTTCAATTTAAATGACGTTAGGAAAATGAGATAAGAAAAACATGCTATGAAATCAAATTTGCATCTTCTTTAATTTAAGGACGCGTTTGCCAGTGTAATGAAAACGTCAAGATATTAATCTTATTCATATCCAAATGAGAATATTTTAGGAGAAAAATTCCTCCGACGCTGGAATTAAAACCCAAGCCACGACCTTTGGCTTTACGTGCCGATGCTCTACCAATTGAGCTAGTTGACAGAGCTCGATTCATAGTATCAGATGGAATCTCTCTCCTATGGCTGTTTATTTTTTTGATCTATTTCACTGAAAGACTGAACATCATATAGCCTGCAGTTTTGTGAGAGACACTCATATATTGGGTTTCCACTGTTTACCCTGCTTCCATCTGGTGTTGTGAATGAAGATCTGACTAGTTGAGTTGGTAGAGCAAACACGAAAGTCATGTGTTCGAATCCCAGCGTCAAATGAATTTTTCTCCTAAAATATTCTAGTGTAATATTCAACAGCAACAATATTTGCGTTTACATGAACACGCATCTACATCATACTGAGATACTGCGAAATTCACTAAAATCCTCATAAGCCTGTACTTAAACATTTTGTTTAGCTAAACAGACGAGATGTCTGTTGTAGTAATTAACCTGTGGCGGCAGCATTTCGTATTTCGAAATTACCTTATGAAGGGCGGAGTCTAAGGTTTCCCAAGCACTATAATTTACTGTTATTGAAATATGATACAAGAAAGAACAGGTCCTGCATCTCATGCATGATAGTTTGTGTGGCAACTGTTTCATTGACTTTGTTTATAGGAATTAATTTAACAAAGAATGTTGTTACAGGTAAAGATCCATAGAGAGTGCAGGGGTCTTCTGCCGACATTATATTTAATTTTGAGAGCCCGGTCCCTGTTCTAAAATTACGTTTAAAGGAAGACTTCGATTTAGGCCTATATGTTTTGTCATTTGTTTTGAAAGTTATGGTTCATGAATGGAGCAAAATTAATAGAAATTCAGATAATGGCAACTACAACCATTGAATAAGAATTTCGGTAAAATCACGAATTCGCGAAAAAAAAGCTACTGAAGAAATTTTTGTTGGCTTCATTTTAACTGATCTTAAACACATTAAGTTATATAGGTTACCACAGTAAAGAATCATTCGCGATTTTTTTTAATGTGCATGATCTTTTTAGTCTACTTTTGTTCGCGAATTTGTATGATTTTTTCTATTTTAATTTAATAGTTTTATTAGCCTACGTATATATATAATAATTATATTATAAGCTTATTTATACTATATATGGCAAATACGAGAACGGATAATAATGGGCCTTAATGCACAACCCATTCGCAAAACTAACCTTTTTTACAATGCAAATTAACCTAAACGCCATGGCGCTACATCCCTTTGAGGGATGCCTGCCATCCTCGCTGCGTCCTCTACCGTAGGCAGATAGCAGGATTGGGGGTCATACATGACCCATGACCGTTACTGATGGCTTACTGAACCGGAGCCCCTAATTCTTTATCAAGCAGTTACTCAGTTTTTGTCACGAGGCTGAAGCACCCCGTACCAGACCTCCCAACCTCAGAAAAATTACGACTCAAATAGCAAAATAAAAGTATTTCTTCCAGATATGTACAATTTGTGGATCCCTAAAACCCCAGTGCGCCTAGTGTGGGTCCATTTTTTACACTCCTGGATTCTATTGTTTGCAGACAGTTTACTTTGATTTCACCATACTAAAGACAAGTGCCTCACCATTCTTACGTGTACTTTAAAATGTGTGAAACTTGCACACATTCAATTATTCTGTTTGCAGTTTTCATTAAACCTTGTTGGTACCCACTTAATTAAAATTAACATATAATGTAAAGTTGCTTCTTTTAAAGTCAGTTAGAAATAAGACAAAAGGTTTAAAAGTACAGAAACTGCCTTTAATCGTATGGGAACTTCCTGTTTCTCACATCTCTTTTTTAAGTGATAATTTGACAATGCTCATAGGAAAACGAAAGTGATGCGCTTTTCCTATTCTACTTAACACGGATTATACACATGCATCTAACAATCTGAAGCCTTTAGAGAGATTTTCATAATGAAAAGTTTATTTTCCTAAATAATTATAGCTTCTTCGACACCTGTGACCGTTCAGTTTGACCGCTCCATTTAACTGAAACTTTAAAGACCCGACATTAAAACCCCGTTGATCATACCGAAATCAAAAACGAGGAAAACCGTTTCATGTCTTCGTGTATACCGACGTGAGAATTCAGACTAAAAGGCGATAAAGGATTTAATATAAAAGAAGATAGGGGTATTTTATTCGGATTATTTCCTTTCTTGGTCCTCCTGTGCCATTGCCCAGCACAACACAAACTCCATAGCAGTAGAAATACAGATAATATTCCCTCTCTCTTTCGATTTCTTTCTTTCTTCTTTCTTTCTTTCTTCTTTCTTTCTTTCGTTCTTTCTTTCTTTCTTTCTTTCTTTCTTTCTTTCTTTCTTTCTTTCTTTCTTTCTTTCTTTCTTTCTTTTTTCTTTGTAAGCAGCAATCTATGCACAATTATTGTTTATATAACTTGAATTCATATCTGAGGCCTATATGATTTAATGATTTGTGGTATATCTTATTAGCAAGCTTTAGCTTTATTACCGTTGTTCCACTTATATCCTCATCTAATCCTTCTATTATATAGACCTTGAAATGGTAGCATTTTCGTTACCTTAATAAACTTACACTTAGGCAGTTGAAGGTTGCAAAATTAGCTCGTGTAGGCTACAGTATAACTAGGATTACACTAATTCATAGAAGAGGGGTCTGTGAGGGAAAACAGGGTCACGCGTTATCCGGTGTAGGACTTTTCTGTGAGTGAATATTAAGTGTATACTTAATTGTTTATGCCTCTCGAGGTGATGAGGTAGATGAATTTTATATTTTTGATGGGTGGGTGTATAAAGTTAATTGTGTTTTTATTATTGTATTTCTGTTGTCTTCTTCCAATTTTTCTTCGTCATTCCAACTTTGAATAATGATGATCTTCTGTCACTTTCTTTGCTTTACCAATTTGCTTACTTATTTTATTATATAATGCATTTTTTGAGATTTTTCCTTCTCTCCCTGAGATTTCCTCTTGCCTTCATAAGAAGAAGTGGAGGTTAGAAGAAACTAATATGTAGTCATACTTCTTATTCAACATTAATTCACCTGTTGATAAGAATAAAGACACAGTGCTCTCCTGTACAGTAGAACTTGACTTTCTAAATGCAGCCAGGTTACTTTATATTCAGTTAATTTAATTTAGAAGTCAAGGAGACTTGGTACATCACAAATCATCGTATCATTTTATCATACTGAACAACTTGTCTTCTTCAACTTTCTACTCTGACAAACCTCACGTACTGTTGTTCTTCTTTGTTAAAACAACCTTGTCGATCTAGTTTAATTCTGATTTCCATGGTGTAAGGTATGCATTTATTTTACGTTACAGTAGACTCTTTTGTAGTTACTGTTCTTACCGATCGGCCAAGTACACAGATTGAATGAAAGTGAAGTACTAATATCTTAATATTATTAACAGTACTTATAATGAAGGATACGGTCTGGATATTATTAATGATATATTAATTGATGTTATTATTAATAACGGTGTTAGAGATAGTATCGCTGACTAAATGTCATTTTATCTCCATATAATTATATTGCAGCTATCTAATGTGAATTATATTTATTTATTTATGTAATAACAATGAACATCTTAGGTAGAAAACCCAATTATAATTTTCATAACAAAAGATAAGAAAACAGAAAAGGATAATACTGCTGTAAGTTACTACTATGTTTTGTAATGACTCGATAATATATTATAATATTATATATATATATATATATATATATATATATATATATATATATATATATATATATATTTGTGTGTGTGTGTGTGTTATGACTGACTGACGCGTTCCTGTAACCCCTATGGTGGGGCATAGGGCCTCCAAGGAGAGGTTTCATTACCTATACTAATTTTGTTACGCTTATTTCCGGAAAGGTATTACTTGGATAATGAAACTATGGTAATACTCCAGAAACTAAGGTATTACTTGGATATGAAAGGGCCGAGAAATTTTGTCCAGAGGCTCTAATTTAGGGTTAGAGTTCTTTTACGTGCCTTAAATCTACGACACGGGCCCCCCACCTTAAAGTCTCTCCCGGAGGACGCCGTGCCCAGGATTTTTACCTCCTGAAAACTCCATCGGGTTTGATCCCGCGACCTTCGGATCTAGAAGCGGGCGCGCTACCTCTAGATCATCGCGGCCGACACATGTGTTATAAGCTTAAATTAAATATTGAATTTAACATCAGTAGTATACTCGCTCTACTCACGCAATGGTCTCGTGTTCGATACCCGGTTGAGACATGTTTCCTATGTGTGTTTTTATGAAGGTTTTTTCTCGCCTATGAGACGATTGTCAGCAAACTTTAGGCCCATGTGGTCCACGGACATCATCTGGCTGTCATTATCATCATTATCACTTTCATCCCAACCACCTTGTTCAGAGTGAGCGAGCGAGTGACTTGTATGTCTTGTCCTCTGTATTTGTGTTGTCACGGAGGTGGTCCTGGCATCGTGTTGATCACTCATCCGATAAACACTCCATGTTCTTGTCTGTCAAAAATGTGTCTGTGATTCCATGTCCATTTCCTCTCCCGACTTGGTCGCGGTCCTGTAATACCTAGGAGGGTGGCGTGAGTCGTATAAATAGTTCCTACAACGGGAAAGGTGAAATTGGGAGAAAGAAGAACCCTCCGTATCGTTACTTTAACCAACAGAAGAATTGTTTTTCAACATTTTCAGAGGACTGTGACAGATACTATTTCTGCTCCCTATTAGTTCTCTCTCCTTTTTAATAAAAATGATTAAATAACGTAGTCTTTATACACATTAGAAAGTAAAAATCTTGGATACTGCTTTGAGAGAAATGTGAATAGGCTAACTTTTTTTTTATCATTGTGACTTGCTGCTAGAAAGGTTTGGGGTATTAAATCGTAGAAATGAAGGATTGCATTCCAACTTAATTATCTATTGCATTATGTAGAATAGCTGCATAATTAGGGAAAGGCGGGAGTGCGTTACTGATTTCGTTACATAGGACGTTACTTTAGTGCATCATAAGTGCAATCTAGCGCCAATTTCATGCTTCACAGAACATCTTCCGGGATACTTGTATTGCCGGTCGGCAGTCGCTCTGATTTGTGCTGCATTTCGCATGTCATTAGTTTAATTATCGTGAGATTTCTTATGTACCTGAATTCCCTTGCAGATATAGATAGACCCAAACATAACGCACCGAGGAAGGTCTTAACTCCGAGATTAGAGTTGAAGTATTATATTTTATGTTATTTTATCAGTTATAATGAACTTTTTTCCGAATGAAAAATTTTAACATTGCCTGTTGCTAATTCGGGAATAGGTTAATAATTCCCACTTTAACTTTGTTTGATTAGATAGCGTATTTGCAGATACACGACATGTCTTTTTTATATTATATTTTATTGTATTTTACCTCTTAGAAATGTTTAGATCATTAGAGAAGTAACTTCAGGATTGATTTCCATGGAGAACTTCATGAAGAAGAAAGAAAACGCTATTCGTAGAACAGACTGAAGACAATGAAAAAGAGGATATGCCTATAATAGTTTAGGCGATCTATTTTGAACATTTTGCTTGTGGTAGAGAGCCGAAATGTTCGGTTAACTTTGAAAATCATGTGTAATAATATATGACATTTAAATACGTTTGTAATGTTTCGGGCATGTAAGCTAACTCCATTTCGTTTTTTGTAATGTTAATAATATAATTCCTTGGGTAAATTCGTACAAGAAGGAAATCTATTTCCTGGTTCAGTTATTCATTAAATGATACTATACAGTCAATTACGTTTTTTTAAAATAGCAGTCGACCTGGGTGGCGAAGTCTGCTTTCTGTCCCTAAGGTAGGAGGTCGATAGCATTTATGGGTGGGTAAGTATGATAGGCTTATGTCTGAAGAGATAGGCTTTCTCCTATAATATTCTCATGTAATGTCCAACAGAGGCAACATTCTGTGATTCATGACTTCGTATCTCCATCTTAGTCTGAAGGTTTACAGGAATGTAGAAGAACTACTGCGGAACAAAATTCCGACACACCGGCGACATCAGCAACCTTAAAGAAATTAGCACTAATAAGGGATTCAAATTACAACTAAAAAAATATATAATTCATAAATGTATTTATAATTTAAATGATTTCTGAAAAACTGTTTCATTGGTACACTGCAAATCCACAAGTTATCTATAGTTATGTCTGTGTCTGTATCTGTATCTGTATCTGTATCTGTATCTGTATCTGTATCTGGTACCCTATGATCCCCAGGTGGGGCGAAGGGGCCTCCAAGTGGAGGTTTCATTACCTAAACTAATTTTGATATGCTTATTTTCCGAGAGAGGGTAGAGGAACAGGTGGTAAGCCCATCGCCTCGCAACCCTTGTAATTAATTTCGAAAGTCAATAAAGATTATTATTATTATTATTATTATTATTATCAGGCATATGTTGCAATAGGCTACACCCTCGTCATTAATCAACCATAAATCCAAAAGATTTTAATATTTCTTATTCATCATATTACATTTAAACTATTATTTATGACAAATATACGTGTTTTTGTCGTACTCTTTTTGTTAAAGAATGGACAAGGTTTTAGAAATGCATCATTAACATGATCATTACTCCTTTTAACTTATAGGATAATTAATTTGTTTTTACTACTTTAGATCACTTTTTGTGGAACAAGGTGTTCTATAAACGGACAGCTAATATCACTGTGATGAGACAAAATAATCGCTAAAGTGCCAGTAAAATTTTAAAGAATCGATATTCCCAATAGATATCCGCGAATCGTGACATCAACCTTGTATTGAGCACGACCTTCTGTGTGAAGGGGTAATAACCAGTGAAAGCCATTATCCGCTGAATGGGAACGATTCGTACGCTACTCCTAATGATATATTACTAGTACCATCATACACATTTAGTCATTCATTCAAGATATACACTAAATACCTTGTAAGGTTGAAGGCCATAATCAGGAATTGGCATCAGAAAGCTTATTCGTTATACACAAGTATAGAAACAATATATACTCCTTTCCTTTCAATTGAATAGATAGGCTAATTCAAAGCTTGTTATGAAGAGAAAGCGTGAAAATTAACAAAACAAAATTCACAACAATTTCATTTAATAATTTATTTATAACTTGTTATATTAATACGGTAATAAACATCTCAGTGATGATGTCTGTTGGTATTTGCTTGCATAAGTCTGACTTATACTTTGATAAGTGCCCTTTCTTGTGGATAATAAGGTATAGGCAATTATAGGCATCCTGTGTCATGCGGCCGAATCGTTAAGGAAAGTGGCTACGGACTGGAGTAGCCCGGGTTCGTTCCCAGGCAATAGCAGGGATTCATCTTACTTGTACAATCTTAACGTAACTGTCTTATAGCTTTTGCGTGATATTGCAAAACCAAAATTCTTAATTTTCACAAAATATGAGCAGGTTGGAAACTAAAAACATGCATTGATTAGAATTAATGATTGGACATCATTAGATCTTTCAAATTTGTTACGAAGGATGCTACAGCTGTCAGCTTGGATTAGGATGTATGTGGTTGATGGTCTGTACTTCATATCTTATACAAAGCACATTTGATATTGTTAAGCACACTTTTAAACAATTGCACAATCAATTACCGGTAGATCTTTAAAAGGAAGTGGTCTAACTGGATACATTTATAGATTGTGTGATTGAGTTGATATTTGTAAACCTTCACATAACCTCATTCTGTCTCCCCACTGAAACAATCATCTTATTGTGTAGCTATTTTTCTAGAGCATCTTTTCATTCGTGCATTCGCACTATTCCCACACTACGCAATTAGATAGTTTACTTCGTGTAATGTGGAATTGACAGCTATAGGATGATGTAACTATGGAAATCTGATAGTTGGTCAGTTGTGACCTAAGATGCATTGCGTCCTATTGGATCTCGTTCATGTAGAACTCCAGCAAAGGAGCATTATCATGAAGGCCGACACCCTGGCCTGCACACTTTTCTTAAAAGTATATTGTATAGAAAGAGTTCAGTCGTGCCTTATCTTCTATGGAAATAACTGTTTCAGTTATTAGTCCTTAGCCCATATCGATCAAATTAATAATTTAGTTTAAACGGGAGAATAATTCTAAGGCATAACCATACATAATTTTCATCAGTGAGACCAAGCAATATTTATTCCCGAACTTTCTGACAAGTAAAGTCTTTAAAATCGGTGTTATGGAGGAGTAACTTGCTAAAACAGCATGTAACGGAAATAGATGTAACAGAAATACGTCAAGTCTGGACAAATGAATGTAGAAACGACTGCCTCAGTAGGCTTGTTCCATTCTTGTTATTGAATAGAGAGCACCTTGGAGGATTATCGGCACTTCCCTAAAAAAATGGTTTGTGGTAGAGAAATATGATTGTCACATTCGGATTCAACATGGCGAATTCTATACGAAGGATGCTATAATTTCTATATGGAGGGAATTGTTATTGATCAGTGTTGTCAGTATTGATCGGATTTTTGCGCACAATGTACAGATGAATATGGAACACGTTTGGAGCTATAGTTCGGGAGGTCTCGGGTTCAAACCACGGTCGCAAAGATGAATCCCAGTTTGTACAGGTAGGGGGAAAAAAGCGGACCGACTCTTGTAGCTGATTTCAGAGCCTTGTGATACGCAAATAAATGTAAGAAATGTAACGGAAACGTTTGTTTTCACAAGCAATGCAAATTACGTGAAATTATTTCTCAATTCAAGCAATTTATCGGCTGTAGAATAAATTTCAATACAATCCCTGCTATCCTGTGAATGCTGCTAGGCATGCGCAGTGGCTCATATCGGCAACTTAGATATTTTAATCGGTCCGCTTTTTTCTCCACTACCAGTACATTAACTTAATATGACACATTTGCCAGTATTTCACACAGTACCATCTTCACTAAAAATTAACATAACAGTCAAAATCACAAGACGTTACACAACGACGGTAGCAACAGATAAACACGGAATACGGCCCACTGGTATACTGAAAATTCCTAACACGCTAGGGTGGGTAGTTAAATATTAATTCTAAAAAAAAGTCATAGCTCACAGAAGCCAATATAAAAGATGCGATGGCTAATTCTTGCAGATATCTTAGTCTCGGTGAGGATTTCTGCAGAGAGGAACTAATTTTAGAGAAAATATATTTTAAATAAAATATGAAGAATGACACTTGTAAAAAAAGCGAAAACAGAACAAAAACTAAGTTCCGACAATTTGCCGGAAAATTTTGAAAAAAAGGCGATTCCCATGCCCTAAAAACTTTAAATTAATGTAATGATTAATAACTGTCTCTTGCTTCGCTGCTCATGTAAACAGAATGATCAAATTTAAGGTGATGGTTTTGAAAGTAGGAACGTTCATTTACACGAACTGACAGACCGTAAAATATTATTAATAACCAAAGTCATAAACAGATAAATCATTTAGTATTAGTTAATGAACAAGGAAATTTCACAGATTTCTCTGAGTAATAGACCTAAACATATTCTGCTCAATGAATTCTTATGGAAGCAAATTCATTGCTCAATGAAAAAATATGTTAATGAAATATAGTAGGTTTTTCCTGTTAGGTAGTCTTGTAATTAAAAATCTGATGCTACACTCGCATAACTTTACCTGCCTTAAGCACGGGCAATACAAATTTCTCACTTCACACTCGTATAAAACATACGGGACTGTACTGCAGGATAGTTGTTTCAGCCTCACGAAAAGGTGTAAATCTATTATTCGGCACGCTAGAGTGAATTTGTACAGAGGGAGGCTGGCTTGTAACTATCCTTCAGAGAATTTTAGTGAAAAAATGTATTAAATGAGCATTTTAGTTCATAACCTAAGCACATTGTATACAAAGTTAAAAGAAAATCGTTAAATAATCATAATAACAACAAACTGTCCTTAGTTCTCACTGAGGAAGGTGCATTCTCACAACATTGTATAATATGTGCTCACATCTGTAGTTAGGTGTTGGTCAGGGGGAATATTTGGAATGGGACTGAATATTTGCTTGGGAAAACCCCGCTTTCGATTCCCGCCCAGGAGAAATTTTCCTTTGTAAAATGTGGTACAAATCTCTTCAGCTAGAAGAAATTGAAACCCCGTCAATAGCTAATACTAATTAAAACAAACAAACAAATAATAATAATTTTAAAGTAATAATAATATAATAAAAATAATAAAACAAAATTGGGGAAAATATAATATATGGACCTTACCATCTTTGTAAATAAGTTACTACTGAACTGTTCTGAATGTTCCGTTTTGCCCAGTGTTTATTTCTTGTGATGGACACTACTCTATGCGTTGTAGATAAACTGCTTTCACAACAGAGTAGAGCCATGTCATGTTATCACTAGATCTCAGTGTCATGTTGTTTGGGTGTAAGTGATATTTTGTTTCTTTGAATTTAAGCTAAGAGTGAAATTCTGTACAATGTACAAGACATGAGGCCGACGCCCACAATGAAAGTCACACGCAGTCACAAAATACAACTATGTTACGTCCTATTGCGCCATACAAGCCGACTTTCCGATCTACTGAGTTTTGTGGTCACACTTCTCACTAATCTGGGTATCCATCCCTGGTAGCCTACTCCAGTACTAGATCTAGCACTTTTAAATTTGTTCAGTACGCTATTACTGGATCCGAAATTCTGGGTCTATTGCTTTTCCCCATATTTTTACACACTTGCCAAATGTTTCTCCACGATATGCCCAAGCCAATATTATATAATTTTTACAATAATCTTACAACTAGACAGCCGTCATTATAAAACGTGGTAAACAATTGAAACAGAAATATATTCCTTATCGAATATAATTTATATATATATATATATATATATATATATATATATATATACACACACACATATATACACAGACACATATGTACAAATATTTGGAAATTTATGTGTACATATAGGCCTATAAATATACTCACACATTTAATGTAACTAATGTCAATATACAATGTAAAGCAAGTATATATATACGTGGAAAGAGAAACAATCAGTGAAGTCAGGTCTGACGCAGCGGTCGGATGATTGGCCCTGTCCCTTATGGAATGTAGCACCGCGAAGTTCAATTTTGGTAATTCTGTTTCGAAAGTAGTTCTGTAAAATTAAAGCACTTTTATCAGATGCAACGCAATTTACGAATGAAAATGGAAATAAATATAGGCACACCTCGATTCCAGCATTATGTTGTTTCTAACAGAATGTGAATATTTTTTTATGGGGAAACTTGAATAATAAAGCGTAAAGGTCAATTTCCCATACATTCAATATCACAAGACAAGACAATATCACAAGAGAAATTAACTTTATCTCGGAAGCTGAACTTATGCGCGTGAAAGAAAATGTACTAAAAAGGTGCCAGTATTGTGTGGATGCAAGAGCAACATCTCTTGTGATGAGGTACGTGTTTATTTTCATAGTAATTTTAACTGTAAATGCGAGAACCTGAATCATTACTCCGATCGCGGCTTTATTTGCGTAGATATTTCACCCGATCGCTCGGGAGTTGGAGCTGTGCCCACCGCGACGCAGAAACCCGCTTCATTGGCCAACTCTTGCATGGGACTCACTGTATTATAGCGTGTCAAGACGGCGTATGCCAGACGGAATTGAAGAGCAAGTTTCGGCATGCCATGGGCAGGACAAGTATAAAAACGTCTAGATCAAATCCAAGAGATATTTCAATCGCTCGTATGAATGCCCATAATGTTGTCTCATAAATATCCGCAGATTTAAATGAGCAGTTTCGCCCATCCCTAGCGTGTCAGACATTTATCATTTTACGGAAGTCGTGTTCTAGTATTATTCAGTATGTATTGCACAGAGATCTGAGTCATACTGACTTTCTTTCGTCCCTCACACCCATCATTTATACCTGACTTCCATCACATACGAACCTCACTTCTCCCACAGCATTGCTGCTGCACTTTCTATGCGACTTGCTTGTCATGCAGGGAATTCCAAAATGTATTTATCGTGCCACATTGTGCACTTGGAGCAGTGCTATCCAACAAGCAACCCGCAGGCCACTTACGTACCTCGACGTCCTTTTCTCTGGCCCTCGACTATGTTCTTACACAGAATAAGGTATTTTAGGTTACTAAAAAATCAAAAAAGATGTTCGAAACGATTATCATAAATAAAATCTTAAAATAATCACACACTCAGCCTACTATTAGAAATGTGCAATGCGTTTTATAAATTGCACTCCTCCACTCCCCTGAACCCTATAACGATAAAATTTTATACGCATTTTATTTTTAAAATTGAAGAATGTTGTCATAAGCCACCCTTATTTAATTTTGGGAAACGAATGGTACAATCTGTATTATACTACTTATGAAATTTAAAAATATGCTCTGTGTTCACAAATATGTTCAATAACATACTGAAGTAACATTCAACATACAATAAATCAAAACTGTTTTGTTTGAATATTTAATAATAATTCATCAATCTTTAGTTTCTAAAAATTAGAAAGGTTGGCTTATGACCTTAAATATATAGTGGCTTATTTCTTAAATATTTAAATTTTTAAAATCCATATATTAAAGATAGACCTATTGTAAAACTGGATATATTTTTAGTTGATCACAATATAGAAGGGCCAGGCAAATTTTCATTTGGTAAAATTGTAGAAATTATATTTCAACAATGTAATGTTGAGTACCAAGTACTCAACATTAAGGTAAGCTTATACTGTATAAAATTTCTTTCTGATAATTTATTTCAATAATTTCAATTACCTATTCTAAATTGTTCGTATCTTAAATACTTTAATAGGGCTGAAGATGACCTAGATAATTAAGGTCGAAATGCATTCCAACCATTGAATCCAGCGATGAACAAAGATTGCCAATACCAGATAGTAAGAATCACAACACACTAACGGAACAACAAGATCCTATTAGTTCAGCTAGCTACGAGAGAAGAAACAACAACGTTTTTTATCCAGCAAAGACAATCTCGACACTAGCTTCAAGAGAAGAAACAAGAGGTATTCTTGCCCATCAAAAAACCATCTACAAGGACTTCTCCAATAGTGAGTTAACGCAGTGTATTTTAGATAAATGTACGCCTGTATGACGAACCTATTTAGCAGGTTATTTTATAACTGAACACATTTTATAACTCAAGCTATATTCTCTAGCTGTTACAATCTGACAAGATCATTTTAACTTTTTATATCACACTATGCTGATCATTTTAATATTTTAAATAATGACGAAATCAATCTAGTGATATATTTTTATAACTTGTAATTTTAATTAATAAATATATGTAACTGATATTGGCAATATACATTCATCCTGGAATATTCTACAAGTTAATAGAGGGTATAAGGCTGCACTATAAACACAAACTATTATATTTCAACAGTTTTGAACAACACAGTTAAGATAAAGTGAGGATAATTTTGTTTAGTTTTTACCAGTCTCCAATATTTATTGAAAGAATTATTAAGTTAGAAAGTGAGCCAGAAAAATAGTTTGAGCTCCGCTAAAAATATTGTCTTCGCTTCATTGTATTCAAGAAAGCCGAACGACTGCTCACGTTAAAAATAAATGTAGGCCTGTAACCCAATGTTGGAACTAGCAAGATCAATAATAATCGGCCTAGGTCGAACAGCGTAAAACACTATATACCGGGTGTTCAGAAATTCATATTACAAACTTCTAGGGCTAGTAGAGGGGACTTAGTAGACAATATTTCGAATAGGAACTCATGTCCGGAAACGTACCGTATGTTCGCGGGTTCCGTCACGCCCTAGTCTATAGCATTTATGTGTATGTAAATGTGTCATTTCCATTAATACTTTGAAGTAAAAATGTTTATAATAATTGCAAAAATAACAATAATTAATAATAGGAACCTCGTAAAATACTAGCCTAATATATAACAGTGACACTTGTATGCAGAAAGAAAAACCTAGTCAGTGGCTAAAAATATTTGGATTGCACTGATTTAAAGCATCGGGTCATTTTTAAACATCTGCTCATGAACTTGAAGCTAACGAGTGCTTTTAGTAACGAGAGAAATCAGAAATGCTATGCAGAAATAAAGCATTATTCGCGAAATAGTTTTATGCTATAGGTTTGAAACCCCTGTTCTAATAAAATCTGGTAGGTTTCATTTACTGTAACAGAATTGAAGAGCAATGCAGATATTGTGTGTTCTCTCCTTTCTCCAACTCTGATGATTTCTCTACCTCCCTCTATATTACATTTCTCAGCAGAGGAGTATAATTGCTCCGCATCTGGATCGGGAAAGAGCATATCAACGTGTGAAATCTGATGCTTGCGCTATTAAATGCTTCAAAGTGCAGACTCTGCAGCGAAACTTGCATTGGAAGTTCAAGGTGACTAGGAAACAAATGCTGTGCAATTTACTTTCTCCTCCATCTATGTTGTATGTGCTCAATGAAAAAAACAAGCTCTGCACGCCATTTTAGTACCGCCCTTAGACAATGTAAGAAATTATTACAACAGATCAGGCTTTGATAATACAAATTCAACACTTCTTTTGATGTGTAAACGTCCTTAAAATCGGCGAGGGTCACTTAATAATCAGCATGTACCGAAAATAGATATAACAGAAATACGTAAAGTTCAGTCCCATATGACTGAAATGACTTCTTAAATTTTTTTCTGCAGACTGGTGTAGATAATTTATTCCGCAGAAGTAGATGCCTCATTGTCACGTTACTTTTAAGTTTTATGCATTTTATCAAGAAAGGCATTTTCTTCTGATATTTTGTCATAAAAGTCAGCACATGCTCCCCATAAAAGTGTGTTTTCATAATGAGCTAGGCCTTGAATATTGCAACTTACATTATTGTCCCAATAAAACTTTCGGGATAGCGGAACATTATGCCTGAAAACGGGACTGTTACAAGAAAAGCGCGACAAATGGACACCCTACAATAAAACCAAATAGATTTGTAGCCCATGTGGTGCAAAATATTGCATTCTCCAAAAATGTCAAATCTCGTTGGATTTTAGGCCTTTCTGTTTGTTTCAGGCCTCTATCCATCAGATAATTTAATGTTAATTGAAAAATTAGTCTACAACTTTTTAAAATTCTTTACACCTGTATAAATGTCATACCTTCGATTCAATGTTGTCTTGCTTTATTGAATATTTAACGTGTTAATATGCACATATTATATTCATGCGACTTTCGGTAAAAACTATATCCAAGTCTTCGTAAAAGATGCCTTCTTAAAACTCGATATTTCTCTTGATAAATAGGATTTCGTTCAAAAGAGAAAAATTTCACACCAAAAACAACAATAAATGCAAATGAAAATATTTCGGTTTAGAAATGCTTAAAATATAACTTTATTATGGTAATAGCTACAATCCGTTACTCATGAAAGCTTGGTATCCCTATTTATCTATAACAAGAATGTACTTATTTAATTCAGCTTCTAGAATATTTTCAGATGGTCCTAAATAGGAAAAATGAAACTGTTTTTCTTGTAGATGTCATTTCCATGATTCAAGTTCCGCTATAAAAGACTAGACAAGGGAAATTATTCGAATTTTGTTGTTACCGGTATGTTGTAAATTTAAACAGATCAGCCTTTACTGGTAATAAAAATGAATTATTTCGAACCTTCGATTGTTTTATGCTCAGAGCGTTGCATGGAATAGTGCACTTTTATACATTAATAGCGCTTATTACACTTTTTTCTTAGAATAAAAGTGCATAAATCATATATCTTAAGCGCAATTCATTTTATATTAACAGCACACACAAATTTTCCTTCCCGTCTACACTTACTCAGGAAGTTATGATACTAGATTCACGTAAAGATGCATTAGCAATGCGTATTATTAAATAATTGTTTAAATTAGTTATTAAATAATTCTTAGTGTTTTTTTTTGCAAGTTCGGTGAATTTATGTAAAAACTACGATCTGTTGATTTTCTTCCAGAATTCCTAGTGTGCATTATGTTTTCTTCAACTTTCTTTTGCACTATTTGTTTTTGGCATCTCGAATTTTAACTAACTCTCTTTTGATGTCTTATGAAAAGTGATAACACCATGGAAAACTGAATGGATGGATTTAACTTGAAATAATGTGAAAGAAAAACAAGTATAGACTGAATCACAAGTAGAACACTTTAATATTAACATTAAAGAAAACAGCTGCAAATATAAATGTTAATAACGGTACCAGTACTAATTTATTTATGTTATCATCAGACGCTTCTCTTTTTAGAGTATTGTAGGTCACTTGCTAGTATTAATCTTTATCTGATTCGGGTATCGAACTTGAACCAGTCAGCCTGAGGCATAATGTATCGTTTTACAGCTTAGTTGTTGCGAAGAAGGTCCTGCTTTCTAAACTTAAAAGAGTACTGAAATGTTATTTCTTTCATAAACTCGTAGCCATAACCTGATTGTCCTGAAAGACCACCCTGACTGTAGGTCTATTACATTCAGTCAGCATGTAATATTAGGCCAATATTTTATTCCATTATGTCTGAGCCGAGGTTCCCTATTTGGGACGGACCTAATTGTGTTTGTGTTTAGCGTTCTTGACTAAGGTTCTCCGGACCCATGTTTAAGCTCTTTGAACTTATATTTTTCTGAGATAGGGATGAGATAGGGATGTCTAAAGAAGGTCACCCTCAATCTGGTGAGGACGAAGGAGAAAGTATCGGAATCTGAATCTGAAAACTTTTCTTTACTAATTTTAAATTAGTCTGTTTAACGAAAATACATTTTAGAAAATTCTATAATAATAATTGAATTATTACAAACTGTGTTTTTAATTATGATAAATTAATAATTGGATGGTAACTTTTTTATGAACTGTGTCGTACTAAAACTTTAAACACAGTCTGGGTAATTTGACTTTTTACATATCATTACATTTTTTCCCTAATCTACTGAATGAGTTTTAATTGTTTTTAACACTTAGACCTATTTTTCATAGCTTAACTGATGTAATAAATAGAAATATCACTTATGCTAATAGTTCTTACACTCTCGTTCTGGTGATTAGATGTTATAATTAGTGTTTGTTTGGAATTTTCAGCTAATGCGCGAATACCGCGGAGCTGATGGCGTGTGGGAAGAATGGAGGTTCGATCATTAACAGAACCAATTCACAATTCACAATAATAATAGGCTATATACTTTTTCAAACGTTCTTACGATAACTACGGAAAAGTCTTACAAAAGTACCTTACATTTGAGACTGGGTTTACGAAGCGACGCGTAATTCCAACACTAATAAATTATCTCGTTGTTATGACTACCCCTTACGAACCGAGAACTCTATTAATTTACGTCAGATTTCTAGTTTTCAAACGATTGAAAATAATTTTAACAATTTTTTATGATTTCCAAAATTAACATTTGGAATATTCTTCTTGCTTAAAATACTATATTATCATAAACTTATTTAAGTTGTGATACGCATTATAAAATCCTTTAAAATATATAGTTTTTTTTTTATTTTTTTTTTTTTAATTAGCATAAAATTACAACCCGTGTTTTACCAGAAGTATATCACGGGGTATTAACAGTGTTTTGATTGTTCAAAATTAATGCTGAAGTTGATGGAAGATGCTCGTGAGGAATTCTGCGACGCTGACTGTGTTGAAGTGTCCCTTCAGAATATTTGGTGGTGAAGCAAGTTGTAGTACAGCTGGACGGTCTCTGGAGAAGTTAGTGCATTCAGTCATTAGATGGTAGGCCGTCTGCAGAGGTTTTTCCGGACAGCTGCAGTAGGGTGAGGCAGTTCTGTTCATTTTATGTAGATAGGATTTAAATCGGCCGTGGTTGGTGAGGAATTGTGTGGTGATATAATTGGGCCATAAGGATAAGGACAGTCTATGGTGTATGGTCGGAATGAAAATTTTGGTGTGAAGGGAGTCGTTGGAATTGGTGTAAATGGAGTTCCAGATGGTTAGGTAATATTCTTTTACTAACTTTTTGCCTAGGGTTAGAGGAATTGAATTGTAGTCGACTGTAGACTTGTGGTTGGCGGCTATTTTGGCAAGGTAGTCAGCTCTTTCGTTTCCTCTAAGGCCTGCGTGTCCTCTGACCCAATGGAGGTCTATCTTTGACCTCCATTGGGTCAGAGGACACGCAGGCCTTAGAGGAAACGAAAGAGCTGACTTACACAATAAAAGTTTGTAAAAAAACATTATTTTAAGCTTTTAAACTTTTTCGCTTCGGTGAAAAATAGCAATATTAATTTATAGTAATGAGCATACTAAGTTATTAAAATTCATTGCCTTATAAAATGGAGAAGTTAATAAATTCAGTACCATCTCTCCTTAAAGTAGATATAACATTCAGCATGCCGGTCACGCTGAACTCTTAGGATGTGATGAGTGCATTTTTAATTACCGGGAGGTCATGTCAATAATTTAAGGGTCACTCATCATAGGAGGCTTAATTATAAAATGACAGGTAGCACACTACTAAAATGTATGTGCCATCTAGCATAAAGCTACAACATAATTCTGAAACAGGTTTTGCGAGCTACTGGTGGTGCGAAATGCTAATGTCACATTCCTGTTCTTGCTTCATGTTCCGTTTGTGTATGGGGATTAGATCCCCTGTGTGAAAGGCTAGTTTACACGATGACACTAGGTTTCGTAATCACTTTCATGAAAGTGATTTCGTGAAACTAATTACACACATTTTCTTTCCAATGCAACCGCACATTTCATGTTATTTTTGAAGTTCAAGTAGTTAAAATCCCATATAAACGTTTGAAACACGTATGAATACAGACATTTCACAATTTCCTCTCTTCCCCACTTCATTTTACGAAATGCGAACAAGCTAAATAAGCGTATAATCTCAAAATTACTATTATAGTTTCGTGAATAGTTGGAATCAGCCGAAACTGCGTAGTGTCGTAACTCATTGTCGCCAGTACATCTAGCGCTTGCGCATTCAAGTAACAAACAGTAACAAAAGTAACAAAACTCAGTTACGAAACCTAATTTCGTCGTGTAAACTAGCCTTATGGGAAATTACGGCGAGAGGTGGCTTAGGCAGTTTCGAGTAGAAATGTCCTGGGAAAGTCGCTTTCAGTTGGCAGCGATATTTGAACTTAACCAGCAAGGGGTTCCAATGTAAGTTTCAAGCTCGTTAAAATAATTTCAATCCCAAAAAAAAAGAGTGCTTGAACAAAATAGTTCGCAATTATCGTCACCTGATTCTTATTTCGTTACTAAGTAACTCGCACGGTGAAATGCTTTTTCACGGGGTAACTAATTTCTTGCTCGAATACAGTGGTAGAACGTCAAACGTACAATTCTGAAGTTAAGGCATTTGCCAAATGTAACATGCTTTGAGTTTACTCATGACTAGAACCCGGATTTCAAAGTAAAAAAACATATTTATTTTCAGATTCTAAACATAAGCAGAAATGTTATTTCATGACACTCTTTCGTAAGCAATTTTAACTTTATTTGATAGTGCCTGTTTTGCTTGTTCAGAGAGAACGATTTTACTTGCCTATTTTATGATCTTAAATTACAATAGCATTTTTTACTCAAAACTATCACAAGGCTTATTTCGCTCCCAGACTTCATTATCACCGGCTTCCTTTCTTTTGTCGGATAATACAATTACTGAAAAATCCGGATTATAAAATACTTCGTTATATTTCTAAAAATCTTTCCGGTGAAGAAACAGATATTGAAGAAGAATTTATCGAACAAGAACTGTGTTGCTTTTCACATGTGCCTCGGGCACCCTGCGATATTGAAAGAACATTTTCATTTTACAAACCGATTTTTACCTAAGACGCAAAAGCTTCACACAAGAAATTGAACGGATGACGTTCCTTACATACTGATACAGCCGTGAATAAGATGATTTCTACAAAATTAATAATTTATTTAATTTTTGTGTAATTTTTCGTGTGCTTATTTTGGTGCTTATTTCTTATATTTGTTTCACTTATTTGCTTGCTTATTTTACTGTTTTAATTTACTTATAAATCCAGGCTTTACTTATGATACAGCCAGGATGCGAGTCACATTTCTTCAAGAGAGGGGGGAAATTAAACTAAATTTCTCCTGCGTCAAATAAAGATTATTTCCTCGTTACATAAAAGAAATCCCAGACATTATTTTTGACAAATAATTTATCTTTTAATTGAACACATTTCTGAGGGTTAGGCTTGGCGAGAGAGGGGGAAAATGATTTTCCCTGATAGGAAAAATATTGCTGTCATCTGCCAGGGAAACAGTTGTAACAGCCAAGAATCCTCCCTCCTCCCCTCCCCCCCCGTTAAATCGAGTAAGGCGAAGGGATGGCGCAAGTGTAACAACCAGACTGCAATGGATTTTAGAATTGCTTGTGCTGGTTTTATCCATCTAAATCAAACATTACGAGTGTTGACTTCCATTGGAGAGATCTACAGAGATATTATTTTTGCGATGTACCGAAAATGCTGCCAGGAAGCAAGTCGTCGGCCAGTAAAGGCTAATACATATAACCCCTCAATTCAAGCGCACGGATTTCTGATTTAGGCCTACATTTAGAATAATCACCTACCTTTGTTATAGAAGATGATGAAAATGATCTCCGTCTACCGCCACACATTTCTGACATCTTTTAAGAAAGTTTGCATTCAAAGGCATTAATTTTTCTTGTGAAATTGCTTCTTATGTCCTCTTTCAGTTCTTCAACATATGAGGGTTATTCTTGTACACTTTACTTTTTAAGTTCCCTAAAAAATAAAAACTCTGCTTCAATTAAATCTAACGAGAGATATGCAGTATGCAATGCTAGCGAAGTCTTGCTGGAAAAATGCTAATTTCATTGAAGAAGTGTTTGAAGATAGGGCGATTAGTAAGGGTTATTGCCTAGCAGTATCTCCAGATCTTACTGTATGTGATTTTCATTTTGGGGGAACTTACGAAAAAGGGTACAAGAGTAATATTCATGCAGTACAATTGAAAAACTGAAAGAGAACATATGAAGAAAAATTGCAGCAATTTCCCAAGAAGAATTAATGCTTGTGAATGCAGACTCTCTTGAAAGATATTAGAAATGTGTGGCGGCAGGGAGTTAACTTTCAACATCTTCTATGACAATGGTAGGTGATTATTCTAACTGTAAGGCCTAATTCAGGAATATGTGCGCTTGAATTGAGGGGTTATGTACCGACTTTACCGGCCGACGACTTGCTTCCAGGCCGCCGCGCGGACCGTGCGGTCTCGGCACATCGCAAAAATAATGTCTCTGCATATGTCTTTAGACTGTTCATACCGATCTTTCTGCCAGAAATATAAAACCTATATTAACATAATTTACTGCAATATGAGTATGTGTATTGTCAGTAGTTGAATGTTCTTAAGGGTTATCACTAGTCTACCTAGAAGAAGGGTCTACCTAGCACATCAAGGTCTTTGCAGTCTGTAAGCTTCTTGTCTTGAGTTAAAGGGGTTTCAAATAAATCCGTTATCATGAACTTTGCCGGATTGTTCTATGTAAAGAACTAGTTAATGACTGAATATTCGCACAGGAAATCCAACAATAGTATTTTCAATGTACACTTTGCTATGGGAGACCTATAATAAATCATTAGTTTCAACGAGCAGGCTAATAGTTTTCAAGATCAGGTTCAGTGCTGAGATAAATGGCGAATTTATGGTTTAGACAAATCACAACACTAAATGTAATAGATAGACTTTATTTTTAACCATTCTGTGATTAGCTCAATTGGGAAAGTTAAAATCTCAATATGTAACGTAAATTCTAAGGAAATACTGTGAGAAAACCGTAAAAGAAACTGGATGTTAGGAATTTGTGACGGACGAAAGTGAAACTCTGGAATTTATACTTAACCTTGAAGATCCACCTCGGTCTTTGTTCAATGCTGCATTTTAATGACTAATGAAGAAAGATGGAAAGAAAGGCGGTCATCTCTGAGAGTACGTTTCCTGGATTAAGTGATACGGCTCCTATACCCCCCTTAAAGTCCTTAACTCTTTAATTTTCGTCGAAAGGGGTGGAACAGGAATGGCATGGAATGCCTAACATTTGATATAAGTAACTATCGTTCAGGGTATGAGGTGATATAAGCTATAGTACACAAATTCGAATGTATCGAGGATATTCCCATCTGGAGTAAGCTTAGGCTATAGCGCGTTTTATTTCCTTGTTCGGTTTTTAACTCTGGTTCTTAAGGAAACATTGTAGGTATTCCGCATCCTCGCAGGTATAAGTAGCAGTTTTAAGTACAGTATGAGCCAAATATACAGTACTAGAGAAATGTTAAATTTTTCGTGTCATTTGTTGTTTTCGTGCTTATTTGGCTGTTTTATATTTCTTATAAATAACTACTCAGAACGTATAGTGCTAATGCAACAATAGACTACGCCTACGAACAGACATGCGCATGAGTGCTTGGCGAAATCTAGTACTGTAGCCTATATTTTGGCCAATACAGTACGTAACAAAGCGAATAGGAGAATTGCTTTTTAGATAAGTCATCAAAGCAATATTTGTAACAAGGAAATTTCAGTTTCTGAGAAAGTAATTGTTTATTTGTTTAATTTATTTTTTGCAGACCGTTCTCTGCAGTTAAATTTTGAGAAGTGTAATGGTTTTCGCACGTCCTTCCCTTTAAACGTTCCACGATAAAACTTAAAAGTGTAGGCCCTCAAGTTTTGCTGGTACCGGTTATATTTTCTGTTCGCTCTACAGCAGTTACACCTGATTCTGTGTTAATCGAAGTACATCATCTTCTTTCTCTTAGTTTAATTTCTCCCGTTGTAAGGATGTTTATGAGGTCTACGTTACCCGAGCCCGGGACAGCGACTTGTCTAGCGAGGATTACCTGTAGTGTAGACCACAGACGTACTTTTTTTAACAAGACAGGGACATGGATGGCCTCCACGGATGGGTAATCAACCTAATGCCGGTGCCACCTCCGAGAAAACCTAATTCGTAGGAGGAGACCACCATTCGCACACACACTGATTCGTCGGCCAGGGTGGCACAATTAGTATCGCGCTGGCTTTCTGTGCCCATGGTTGCGGCTTCGATCCCGGCCCAGGTCGATGGCATTTATGTGTGCATAAATGTGAAAGCCCATTTCAGTAAATTTACTGGCGGGACAAAATTCCGAAACACCGGCGACGGTCACAGGCCTAAGTTGCAGTACATCCCCGTCGTTAAATAACCCTATACCAACCAACACACTGATGGAATGAAGGTGATATACGGAGACCACAAGGTCCTAAAGTTACCCGTAATAGGTTAGGAAAAACCCCATCTAGGTACTGTTTGGCTGCGAGCTGAAGGCCGAGCTAGCGTTCCCCCACTACCTTACCATGCGCTTGCATTTACTGTCTATGTCTTTTCCCCACTATGCCACCAGCTCGGCCTTCAGCTCACAGTCAGACAGTAACTTATTTGGTCGGGAATCAAACCGAAACCGCTTCGTGAAGGGAGCATCCCCTGCGCCAGAGCGGGGCACAATCAAAGAACAGCAATAATAATAGTAGTGGTAGTCATGATGGTGGTGGTGGTGCAATAACAAAGGTGATAGTGACGACATTAATATATTATTCATATGTCATTGTCATTCTTTACGAATGAAGATGGTCCGACTTAAGCAATAAGAAATTGAAGGAGTAGACCTACCTAAGAAAAGTAACTTAATACTTATAATTAATGAAGCAGTTTCTTTTTTAAAAGAGGCAGATTGCGTGTTTAAATTCAGAGCATTCAGTTTTATGACAAGTAGTCATGACAAAGTCCTCAAGGGGGTTTACAGCTTATTTCTAAATAGCTGTAAAAATTAATTCAACTGAACTTGGGTTTCATTTTATGTAGTTTCACATTTTGTGAAAATTATTACAATATAGAAGTCATTATTATCTACTATTTGTAAGTCTGCACGCGTGCTTAAATGCATGTTTGGCTGGAAACACAAACAGTAGCAAGTTTAGCTATGAACGCAAACGAAAAGTAATAAAAACATATTTAAAAACCTAGTTAACAAATCTTAATTAAAATCTATTTAGCGTTGACCTATGAGTAGGCTATAATATAGCAACATTTTAACTGCTGTAGCCGTCATTACGACGGCGGAAGATAATTTTTAAACCATTGAAGAAAATTTCAATAAAATATCTGTGTTTTATAAGCGATGTCTATAACATAAGGATAACAATCTGCACTTTATAAACTATACACTTATATTTTATAATTTTCGACTATGATTGTAGGAACATTTAAGCAAACTTTTCTCGCGGTCACAGGCTTTTTTTTTATTTATTATTATTATTTTTTATTATTATTTACAATAAAATTTACAATCCGTGTTTTGCCGTTGGCATATCACGGGATATTTACATTGTATGTTTAGCTCCTTGAAAGATTACAGAAGCTATTCTTGTAGCGAGCGGAAGATGCTGTATCGTTAACAAAACGGTTATAGGTTAAAAGTTTTAAATAAATTTAATGATTTTTCTGTTTCGTAACACTCATAGATGGTTTGGTAGAAAATAATGAAATTGCTAGTAGGTCTATTTCCAAACATTTCTATAATTAGTTAAATTTTCCAGACTCTTGTCATTATTATTATTATTATTATTATTATTGTTATTATCTATATTCAAAGGGTAGTACATTTTTGATAAGGGATGTCGAGTTCCAATTTTCCGTTCTTCAGAATATCTTATAGTGCAGCTCCTGGAAGACTGTTGTTCATACACGGTACGAAGATAAGATGATTACACTAATTAATTTATGTTAAATCATTTGATTCTATTCAAAGGCTATGGAAGATATTTAAAACTACGAGGGTATGTCAATAAGTAGGGTATTGTAGCTACAATATACGGTATGTCAGACTACTTTCTTAAGATAATAGCTAGGCCTATATACTGAGGCTACAATGCGAATCCAATCCCCCTAGCTATAGTGGAAATCCAACTATAGCAGTCTCATTACTGAAGAAGGTTGCTGATTTTGTCAAAATAGATCATGCCAGAGTATTGCAGTCTCGCCTTCAGTTTTCTGAAACAGACACTGTGAAACCCGTACTAAAAGACTTAAGATAGTTTCATAAAAACCTGGTCGTTTAGAGATTTGGTTGCTTAAGGGGGGGAACTTTTTTAAAATATAACTATTGTTACATAAAATATCTTGGAAACCATGTTCATGAACTTATATAGCCTATAATTCAAGAAACAGCATGTTAACATTAAAAAAAGAAACTTTTCCTTCCATTCCATTTTATGACATGCTCCAAGTTGGAATTTCACTGATTTAATATTCCAGTTTAAAACTACGAGGATATGTCAATAAGTATCCGCACTTTTTGCTTAATATTTTGTATGTTGGCTGTATCGCTTTGTGCTCGCGCACGTCGACATATTGTTAATTTATATCCGTTTGTGTAATGTTTGACCGTTATGACTCCCCTTTGTGTTGCGCTGTTGCACATTAAACATGGCTGTAGCGCTCAGTGTTAGCGCCAAAGAAGAACAGCGTGGAGTGATCCGTTTTTTGTTGTCTGAAGGAGTACTAGGAACCGAAATCTATCGAAGACTTTCCGCACAATATGAGGACAATGTTTTACCACGGCGAAGCGTTGTATGAATCGATTGAAAAGTTTAAAAACGGTCGGACAAGTGTGGACAAGGCAAGAACAGGACGCCCATCCACATCCACTATTGCGAAACTGAGTTTTGAGGTGTTAGAGCATCCTGCATACAGTGCCGATCTTGCCCCGTCAGATTTCCAATTTTTGTGAATTCTCCACAGAGCAAGAACTGAAGGAAGCGGTGCATAAGTGGTTTGCTACTCAACCGAAAAACTTTTTTCTGAGGGCATCAGGAAGCTTGTGCAATGATAGATTAAGTGCATTGAGAAGCAAGGGGACTATGTTGAAAAATTAGGTAATTGAAAGTTGCAATAAATTTAAAATAAATTTAAAACAGATAGTGCCGATTCTTATTGACTTGCCCTCGTATATATAATTTTCGCTAAATTTCATGTTGGTAGACCTTTTTCAATATCACTATTCACCTTGTCTCAATCCTGTAAAGAAAATGCACTACTCATCTTACATGTTTGAGGTTCTGAGAACTGGAACTGTTGTGCAAGGGGAAGATCATCTGTGGTTAGATCATGGAGCTGTTGTGAAACAGTCACAATTCTTAAGAACTTTTAGACTGTGGTTTTATGGGGTCTTATAACGATCCTTAGGAAAATGTTTGCTGAGGGGTTCTCTTAGTAGGAGTGTTCTTTTAGATAGATTTCACTGTACTGTAGCCTAATAATCCTAGATTGAAATAGTAATTTAGAAAATCACTAAGAACTACATCAGTCAGTACTGAATGTACTGAAACCCCAGAATTAATTATGCTTGCAATGCAAATGCAAAAAGAAAATCTCATCACAGGAGCTGTGGCTAGTATAAAAAATTCTTAGAAGTGTACATATTGTATATTTATTAGTTGAAAGGGGGAAGTCTGTAGCGAAACCATAACAAAATAAAATTGGCCACGTCTATTCCACGCTGAGGACGATATGGTGGGTTGCGGTGGAAGTATGTCATTCAAATGCATGTGCTCCGGTCACGAAGAAAGTTCCAGCTCTCTTCCATATCGAACAACTTCCTACCAAGCTCGGTCTGACCCTAACGATTGACCCTTTCTCCTCATATATTGGAATTCGGCTGATAACTCTCGCTTCTTATTATGTGGACGCAATTATTAGTCTCTTCCTTATTAAGCTTCTAGAGGTTACTAAGCAAGTATCTATATATTCAGAAAAATTCACATAATAATAACAATAAATTGGTTTGCAGCAGCAATAGACATGGGAAGATTTTATTGCTTTTTCTTACGGGTATTGACACTGAAAAATAAAGGCGAACATTAACTTGAAACTTCTTACCCATTTTAATTCAAATAATTATTCACAATGAAATAATAGGCCTATATAATGTAAGCAACTGCATGTCTCTAAGACGAAAGTATGCAAAAATTTCATTTAGGCCTACATTTAAAAAAATAGAAAAGACCATGAAGCGAGAGGTGCCTATAAAAGATGCGCAAAACATTTTTAATTTATGGTCATGAGATTAGAAAATAGAAAGAACCATATCGGTCTATGCAACAAACAAACGGAGGTGCTAGAAATGATACTGTTTGACAATAAGTAATTATTTCATTTCATTTTCTTTGTCTCTGTGGCAAAGAAAAAGTACGTATAGAAAAAATGGTTTCATGTAAAGTGGTTGTGAGAGTAAGAGAAAGTCATTACCATGCTTCGAGTCAATTCCCTGAAAAATATTTAACTAAAATATAACATTTCATTTGAATACGAGTGTTCCTTATCGTTCTACATTGTTCACACACACAGATATAGACGTTTTTATGGACTCAGGGGACGTCAAAAGTTGCATTAATAAAATACTTATTAACTTAGTTTATGCATGAATAAATTAAATTAAGAAGTGAAAAATTGAATCGAAAATTATAGCTTTTGTCATTTCATTTGAGAGAATTTTAATATTTTCAATATTATTTTACATAATATTATATAACAGTAATGATATTTCAATAAAAATTTCTTTGAAATCGACTTTCTAAATTTAATTTTTATCTAATAAAATCAATTTAAGTCCTTCATTCGTAGCTTTGTTAAGTGGATTTACTAGAAGCCAATTCGTAAACTTTCAGCACAAAAATTAGTTTTGATTTTCTGCGGCGGTGAAATTAAGGAATACAGTTATATTATCGATTTGTTTTAATGATACTACTGTTCCACACATCAGAACTTGACGCAGTATAAACACTCTTGCAGGCCATTAATTTCGCCAATTTTTATTCTAAGTTGTGCCAATTTTACTACGAGAAGATCGTACATAGTGGCAAGTAAAATGTAACAGTAAATCAGTCAGGTGTATGAAGTGGTGAACCATATGAAGTTACTGATTCTTGCTGATATGAAAGTCGTCTGAATAATTCCCTAATATAGTGCTAGAAGTTGCCGAAAATTGTTACGTTGCTGAAACACGAAATAATCATTGCTTAGCACGTTGTACATATTGAGATCTTGACACATCCTGCAGGGATAAATTTTAGAATCTCTTTTTCTGAAAAATAAATATCTTATTACAGCATAAACCGTAATTTGGTTTGTGGTTTGTTACATGGAAGTTATAATTATTACGTAATTGTGGTGTCATACCGTACATATTTATCTTAATGTTAGGGCTAACTAGAAGTCTTACATTAATTTTAAGATTTCGCCGCTACGTTCTCTTTCGCGTGTCTCCCATACTATAATATGGACAACTAATGATTAATAGTAAGTGCTGTTTCTTCTATTCGCATATGAAAAGAAATAGCGGCACCAATACCGTGTATCACAGCAGGTGACGCAATTGCAGTTCATTACATTAAAAAAGAAGAAAGTAGAAGTAGCCTACTTTAAGGTCTGACCAGCCAAGCTTCTGAAGATGTTAATGCTAAAGGTTAAAACAGCTTTGTTGATAACGAAACTATCTAGTCTGGTATGCTTTTAATTTAACTTTCTTTATTACACTACGTTACATTTCCTACTGTTACATGCAACGCGTTTCAATGGCGCATCCATGGGGAGGGAGGGGTCTACAGGAACTAAAGCCCCCCAGCCTCCCAGATTAGAATAATACTTTTTCAAATTAATATATTATTTTCATTGAAGTTAAATTAGAAACAAAAGTACTTTCTTTCTTTCTTTCTTTCTTTCTTTATCGTAGTTTTACCTCTCCCTTTTAGGATTTAAGCGACCCAAGTCACCCGGGCCTTACAGTGCCGCTACCTGTCGGGAGAGGGATTATCTTTGGATCACATAAATATTTCTTTGACCAGACAAGGACATGGAGGCCCTCCCCGGATATGTGATCAGCCCAATGCCGGGCCCAGCTCCGAGAAAACACGAACACATAGGACGAGACACACCATTCAAACACACACTCACTCAGAACAAGTCGAGGATGATAATGACGGTCAGATCATATCCGGGGACCACAAGGGCATAAAGTTACCTGACATTTGTCTCACAGGTGAGGGAAAACCCCGGAAAAAACCTCACCTAGGTAACTTGTCCCGACCAGGAATCGAACCCGGGCCTGCTGCGGGAGAGGATTGAACGCAACCCCTGAGCAACAGCGGTGGACAGAAACAAAAATACAAGGCAGTTAAAAAAATATTACATACAATGTTTGAAATTGTGATTGGAATAATAGTTAGTTCCGGCCGTAAGTAACAGAAATTCGATAACGATTTCAAATGCATAAGTTCGCAGCGTTGCTTTACATTTGCCGGATCTAGTCCAAATCCCGTTGCAGGAAGTTTGCTGCAGGGTCACAATGGTAGAATATGATAAAATCTTCGGATAGGCCTAATATAAATAATTTCAAATCATCACGAAGTCGAGACTATTTAGTAGGGCTAAGCCTATTTCTCTAATTCAGCGTTTCTCAACCTATGGTCCGCGGACCACTGGTGGTCCGTGAAGATGGTGCAGATGGTCCTCAGACGTATTTAAAAAAATCATAAAGCAAGTGGAAAGCAAATAAGTAAATTTTTTTTAACATATTTCGTTATAATGACCTATAATTAATACCCCAGAAATTAAGAATATAGGCCTTCTTTTAAAAATGGGATGTAAAATTAGGGGTCCGTAAATTTTTTTACACATTTTAGAGGTCCTCGGGTTCAAAAAGGGTGAGAAACGCTGCTCTAATTCAACTGGACCACGGCCTACAAGCCCGGATAATGTTTTTAATATTGACTCCGGCCGTGAAAGCCTACAATGTTTTATTCACAATATTGTCTCATGATGATGTATGACATAGGGTATAAGTATGAACGTTATGTTATAATATACATGTATACTGTGTGTATGAATATTAATTTAAATGTACCGTAATTCATATCATACCCAAATTATAGAAATTTAATACAATTTACAAGATAAAACAGAGGAAACTTTTTGAGAGTTTTCAGTATTATAAACAAAGAATATTTGAGAAACTAAACATGCCTAATTGTCAGAATTATATAAATAGCCGCCTATATACCAATTAAAAATAAGCAACAGAAAAAGCAAAGCAGGGAAACCAAGAAAATGTTAAAATGAAAGAAAATAATTCTGACAATTACATCTATACCATAGGCGTACCGAGGAGGGGGTTTTGGGGGTTTGAACCCCCCCATTGATTAAAAAAAGCAAAATTGTATAATTTTTTTAAGTCTGCCCATAAATTACTTAATACAAGTATAAAGCGTGGGAAGCTTAAAACTCGTTATTTTGCGTCTTAATTTTTAAAATTTTCCGGGGAGGACCCCCGGAAGCTTAAAACTCGTTATTTTGCATCTTCATTTTTAAAATTTTCCGGGGGAGGACCCCCCTCTCCCTGGGGGGTATTCCAATCCCCCAGACCTGCGGATGTTATAACCCCCCCATTTGGTCGGCCTGGTTACGCCTATGATCTATACCACTGGAAAATTGAAATTGATTAACTAAACTGCCTAAAAAGACAATTATTGTTTGTTTCTTAAAAAAACTGTATACCTAACAATTTAATTTGATTCCAAGTTTTGCTATTTTTTAACAAAATAATCTTCATGTTTAAATGTATATCAGCTTAGTATTTTTTAGTATTTTGTTTATCCCGAGAGTAAGATAGCTATATTTTTTCAATGAAAGTAAAAATTCCTTTCTCCTTTTATTTTTTCTTCAGAATAGAACTTGTTGACTAACTGACTTTGGTCAAACTGAGACAATTAAGTTTGAATTTTTAATTAATGAAAAAACAAATTACAATGTTTAGTTTTTCTTACATAGATGGTGGTAAAGTCAGTATTTTATTCTGACTATTTTTAACGATACAGCATGATCTATACTATAGTGCCCATAAGTAGTACTAATTAATAAATTTTCAAAATTTCAGTTAGTTACATACTGCATAATTATGTCTTTCATTGTAGTGTTGTGAAAGTGAATTAATCTCAACAGCACATTTCCCCCTCAATTGGTGTTTTTATTTGACTTAACTGTAGAGGGAAGCGTACTCTATCGCAGTGTGTTTGTTATGAATTAAAGCTAAAACTAAAATGTAACAGAAGACAAACTCAGAAATATAGCGATAAGCATTTTCATGACTTTGTTTACATGACAGTTTTTATAAGAGGCCTAATTTACTAGAGACCTCTCAAACTGTACGGTATCAATTTAAATACATTCTGTATAAATTACTAACACTTTGAAGAGTCCTTCAAACTTCTTTGAATCTGGAATCTACAGTAGTATTTTGCAGACGTAACTGCTTTGTCATCCTTATGAATCTCCTGTTAAGTATTCATGAAACACACTGACTTGTATTTTCTTTGTTTGTTATTCCCTTTCTAGTTCGATGACTCCTATCTCAAGGACATACTGTAGGTAGACTTTTCGACTCAATTAACACATCCAGTAGAACTTAATTATTAGCTGGAAGCACAGTTTGTTCTGAAGATTCACTATTATCGGTTAGCCTCATTTTCCCTCCCTTGCACTTTCACTGGAATAATTTCCCATTAGTTCAAACAATGTATTCACCTATGCACGCGACTTATTCTTGCTTCAAAATACAGAGTGTCTACACTGAAATGCCCTAATTTTATATTGCTCCCAATTAAAATATAAATAAAGATAGTGGATTTTATTCCCAAACATAAGTAGTATTAAGTACCAAGTATGTATTAAAAAAAGTCCCTGCGGTCACACGAAAAACGACTAGTGTATATTTGATTTATGTCCAGGACTACACTCTGTCCTCTACGCAGCCCTAAAAAAGAAATCCAAGGGCGTTATGTTAGGAGAATGAAGACCAATTCATAGGGGTCTACACCAAAATATCCAATACGTATCAATGAGCATTTTGCATAATCATTTGTATTGTCAATACTGATTTTCATGCTCTATTGTTCCATTGATTCATTTTTTAGTTTACCGGTATAGCCTATAGGCTACGGTTAGGGCGCTTAGGAAAATATTTGACCCTAAGAGAGATGAAAATGGGGACTGGAGAAAACCGCATAACTACGAGCTTCGTAACCTTTACTCTTCACCGGATATAGTAAGAGTACTTAAAACACAGAGGGTGAATTGGGCAGGACATGCTGCGCGCATGGGGAGGAAAGACATATCTTAAAAAGTAATGACTGGGAGACTCGAAGAGAAAAGACCACTTGGAAGACCTAGAATCAGATGGGAAGACAATATTAGGATAGATTTAAGGGAAATAGGATTTGCGAGAGATGGTTGGAGTTGGCACAGAATAGGGTTGAATGGCGGGCTTAGGTAAGCGCGGCAATGAACCTTCGGGTTCCATAAAATAAGATATATAATATTCCTTTAGCTTGCTAAGGAATTGTCTATTGCCATTGAGTAAGTACGTATGGTTAGATTTAAAACGATTTAGTAAATCATGATTACGTAATTTTATGAATCGTTTTCTCTTGTTCTGTATTCTGGATCTCTACTGTATTCTGGATCTCTACGGTCACCTGAAGTATCAGGCAGATGGCACTTTTGTTTCGTAAAATATATGTAGCTATGGCGGATTATATGAAAAGAAAAAGAAAGGAATTCTGACTGTATGAAGCAGTAATTACGCACTCCAATCCACAGCCGCGGTCATTTTACGCAGTTTTAAACACGTAGAGGCAATTTACCGCTCCCGGAATTCTTGAGGCCCATAGTCATAAATGTGTTTCATGAGAAAAAGATCAGAAAAATACTTTTATTTTCAATAAATAGTGTCCGTTCTAATCAAGAATTCAGTCTCAACATCAAGAATACCACATTAAATTAAAATAAAGTTTCGCATTTTTAAACGGTTTGATGTTCATATATCTAAAAGACAAACATTCTTCTAATTAATAGTAACTCCTGTTAACTAAGATTAGGTCTTCGAGAGTAAGATTATGCCTACACATTGATAAAATCAAGTGTACAGTCCTTGCAAGAAGGGATAATAAGAGAAATGTTCGATATCAAGTACAGTTTCTTCTCTCTTTTTCCTTATTACTGGTCATTATAACAGGAGTTAAGTAGCTTTAGGCAGTTACCTCTTAAAATTATAGGGTCAAGTATTCGTGAAAACAAATTACATATTAATGCCAGGTCGTTAGCAGACATGCAGACTTCTTTTCGGTTATACCACAAGCGGACTATGAATCTGCAGAATGAGAAATCCGAAGAATGATCTAATAAAATTAATTGCATAAGTACCGATACCTTTATTCGTTTAACTTTGTTACTTTTTATGTATTGAAAGAAATATTTTGAATGGTCTAGCTGATAATTGTGAGAAAAAATAAATGATTTAGATAAAAACAATAGGATAAAAGTGGAACGAATAAAGATAACTATGATCATTACAACTTCAACTTTAACGCTTAAGAGCATAGTTCAAATATATTCATATAAGAATTGTGTAAAATTACCTCTAAGTTTCAAACCGACGAGGACAATTTCAGTGGAATAACTAGTTTATATAAATTAATGACAATCGTAGCATGTGAACAAAAATCCTCACATTTTACAAAAAGCATTACTCCATTAATGCATTTTGCTTTTATAAAGCTTTTTTTCAGGTGACGCATTTATACGTCAGTAGCAGTGAAAAAGTTAAAACGCTTACCGAATAATGTAACTTAACTGTTTTTTGTTTGCTTATCTATGAACGAATAAGCCGGAAGCAAAATATCGAATCGAAATGAATTTTTAATACATTCAAGTAGGACATATTGCGAGAATTTGATGTGAAGTATATCGACAATTTTATCATACTCTTACTACCGGTTTACAAGGGAAAAATAAGCGTTTTTTTATTTACCTGAATTATTTTTATCGCCAATTAATTATCCTGCATGTTTATAAGGAGAGGCAAAACATGAAGTAGGAAAAGCGCAAGGCCCATGGAAAATCAGGAATGTAGCCTAACATACATAAGATTTTTAAACATTGTGTGTTATAAATTATTAGGGAAAACTAATAACTTCTTTTTGAATTTATCCAATACAATTTCCAGAATGAAAAGTTATGTAGACTCTTAATATAACAAATAAATAGATATAACAATTTATTTATTTATTTGTTGATAAATATATTAAATAATGAATATAATTTATGAAAAAAAAATGTTGCAAAAAGTTTTTCACACATACATGTTTAGATTCGTATTATTGCTTTCTTTTAGATTGTTCAAATTTAAATCTACCTTTCATAAAATCAATATAAAATCGATTTTAAATAGATTTGGAGATCTTAAAACTACCGAATTATAGATAAAAGTTAGTGATAGTTCTCTGTCCATCGTCACATATAAATGAGTAAATAATCGGTCGTCTTATACATTTTTAGATTTGTGAGGCCAATAAAGGAACATTTAGAAAAAAATCGCGTACATTTACCATAATAAAGTACTTGTAAACATTAGTAGTACTCATTAGGGCATGAGACTACTTTATGTTAGGTAGTACCCTGCCCTACTGACTGTATAAATGTTGGCAGTACTGAATCTGAATACTTACATTTTGTTGCATCCAATTTTGTTTTGAAAAATATATTACTCTATACTTAGACAGTCAATAAGGCACTGGCTTTCTGATACCAAGTTCGCGGGTCGATTCCGTCCCACGTAGATAGTGCGTAAATGCGACAGTTCTCTATGGATTAAACTTCTGTGGGAAATAAATCCATACACTGAAGACTGTATGTTAATACTTCGAATAATATAATAATATTAATAATATTACTATCACATAAAACCCACATGAAGTCCTAATTGGCCTTCGGTCTTTCAAGGATGAAGAACCTGGCCCGTGGCTGTAGAAAGATTTGGACCATATTGCTGTAAATCGTAATCATAGAAAACATAATGTAGCGATTTATTGCCACACTTGGAGGTTTCAAAGTAGTTATTTTAGCCAAATCGTTCAAATTTTAAAATAAGAATAAAAAAGGTATATTCAAAATTAAAATATTCTTGATATTTTTATAATAGTAACCAAATTCCAGGGCGTACAAGAAGAGCAAAACCAATTTCGTATTCCAAAATTATTATTAGAAATAATGAGTCATTTTCACGGAACCGGTTTTTTACAGACGAACGGACAGACAAACGTCATTAGAATTTTTTCTGTTCCTAAAAAAAAAATTAAAAAGGCGTTATGAAACATGTTTTTCCAGTGTTATCGCGATCTCGATTTTTTCATGATCAAGATATTTTCTCTATACAATGTAGAATGCGAGAAAGTAATAAGGTTAAAATAACAAATAGTTTATAACACAGAATTTATGATAGAGAACCGTTACCGTTCCATTCAGTATAGAAGATACACATTTAAGTGGTTTCTCGGCTTAAGTCAGTGTAAGACAAAGATAAGTGAAGGTGAGCTGCTGAACTTATTCTCAAGTTAGGAGTAATAATTGAAGTCTAACCGGTTCAGAAGCATTAGTTGCTGAGACATACGACACTGAAAGTCCAGTAATGTTCACCTGTCATTGCAATGGGATGACACCGACTCACATAACCTACATACCACGTTATGGGTATCTTCTTCTCACATCATCACGATGGAAAACAGGTCCAGCCTGTTGCTCTGATGAGCGAAAGTTGACCCTGCCTGCCTGCAATACTGTCTCGTGCTTATTATTCACCTGCTGGACGCCACTCGGATGCACTCACAGTATATGCATGCCAATCGCGTGTGTTTGTGTTTGTTCCTGGTCATTCACTTTACTGTTCCCTGATAAGCATCACAAGGAGCATATAAAGAACCTTAGTTTGTTTTAATACAAAAAAGGAAACTTAGTCTGACTATAGGGTATATCGAAAAATGAAAGTGAGTGGGGTTTATTAAGGATTTTTCCTGTTCATTTGTATTTGCTCCATAGCAGCGGTTCCCTAACCTTTTTGTCCTGGGACCCACTTTCACCTAGAACTACATAACGATAACCAATATAGACTATATAATTTTTTTTCGCGACCCACTACTACATAACGATAACTAATAGAGGCTATATAAAATACAGCACATGTTTTTTTCATATGCCATTCAATAGTTTTATTGTGTTCAAATGCCCTGCTGAGAAAACACTTTGATCTTGGTAGCAATAAAAGTTTCCTTCAGCTATGGAAGTTTTGTCTAGATTCTTTAAATTAATCACTCTTTTCTTATATTGAAAAGAAGTTTAATTTTTCCCACCCTTTTCGTGACCCATACTTTGGGAACTACTGCTCTATAGCAATCAATCCCATGATCTCGTAAAAGAATAGCTTATTTAAAAAAAAATACTTGAGCACTTCTATCATGTTTTGAGAAAACTAAAAAGCTTCTTTCTGGGGAAGCTATTGAAGATAGGATATTAAATTTGTTGTGATAAAATAGCTGAAGAGCTACAAATATCACCACTGAATACCAAAAAGAGAGCATTTAACTTGTTTGACTTGGGTCTCCTTTTAAAATAAAATCAGTGTTAACACATTTGCCGTTCTTTTATTTAATCCGTTACTTACCGTATTTTTCGAACTATGAGACGCTCTGTACCATAAGACGCACCTTGGTGTTAGAATGGAAATTTAAGGAAAACATTAAAGTGATTCTAAACTAATTTTTTAAAAGGGAATAATATATTCATTGCATACACAACTCATAATTTTGACTCAGCGCAAATCACTTTCATTGATCAATGTCAAGTTGTTTAGAGTCCATTGCATTCATTTAGACCCCCCCACAGAGACAACTCCTTTTGTGTGAAAGAACTCAACATTCCTTTCTTTTCACATTGTATACCTGGCTTCCTGCTACCCTGATTTTACCAATTGTGAAGAGTGCACTGATGTACAGTCTGTGCCAAAATTTGCAACAAACGTTTCCTTACAACATCTTCTTTATGATTACGGTACATATTACAGACAATATTTACTGTAATTTTAATTTCTTTTGTTTACTTCGGACCAATAGACGCACCCAACTTTCAAGACTCTGTTTTCAAGGTAAAAAAGTGCGTCTTATGGTCCAAAAGATACGGTAAATTTCATATACAAATTTCCAATAGAATATTTAAAATAATTGTCAAACTAGAAAAAATAAACTACAATTAGGTTTTAGTGTTTAGTGGACAAGTTTACTACAGTTTTTCGACTTAGTTTCATCATGTGTAGCGCGATATTTATGTATTCACTAGCAAGTACTCAAAGTATTGAAACGTTGATCATTTATATTGAATGCCCATTTTCTGTTCACAAGGTAAGGTTGTTTCAAGCGAAGTAACGCCCTTCTTCTAAAGACGGGCCACAAGACTTTGAAATCCATTATGTTCGGGGATTTTTGTGACGAATTGCAGATAAGTTCACAGAATTCTTTAAATGAAAATGTGAAAATGTTGTGAATGAAAATACAAATAACTTACTTCTTGCATGTAACTGTAAAAAAAAAAAAAAAAAAACCTAAGTCAGTGACTCAAGTACCTTTCTACAATACATTCATACTTTAGTTCATGTTATGCACTCTTATGATGGTTAACTCAAAACCAATCTTTCTGTCAAACATGGACCTACTATTAGAGAACTTAAAACCACTAAAAGTGCAAAGAAAGTGACTCAGGGTTCACATCTTAATTTTCAAAATAGGGCAATAATATTTAATTATTATTAAGATGTCACTCCGCGGCCCTACTTAGCAATAAAATGTTTTTGGTTTCATATCAAGGTATCTGCCACTTTTTAATAAGTCTTGATAAAGACTAGCATATAGCAAGACGGTGGAAACGTTGACATAGTTTTTACACATGACGCAGCAGATGCCTGGAAGAAAGTAAATTTTAGATAATTTAACTGCTTTTCTTGCACTTATTTTTGTACAAAGTTTATAATTAGGGATGGGTCGATACCAGATTTTCTCGATACTCGATACCGATACATGACTTTTTCCTCGATACTCGATACTTCGATACTCGATACCTTTAACATTTCCAGTTTCAATAAATAGGTACATTAAAAATTAAAATTTGAGAGAACTGTGTAATACCAACTAAATTAATTAAGTCTGCATATTTAATGAGACAAAATTTAATATAATCAGTAGCCTATAATTATTTTTAAACTCTACATTAAAACTAAAATTAGTTTTTTAAACAGTCCACTTACAAGTTTTTGTTAAAAAATACTAGCATTCTCACTTAATTGCAGAATTGCAGAATTACAGAAGTATCGAAAAAGTATCGAGCGAGTTTTCTGAAGTATCGTTCGATGCCGATACCATGCAAGTATCTACAGTATCGAGGTATCGAAAGTATCGAGGACCCATCCCTATTTATAATAGAATTGAATTATTTATTACTATATTCTTGCAATATTTTTTTAAATCACTCGAGATATTGAATTTCATCGGGTCTCTCTTCCTCAATGAAATAATATGTAGTCTTGTGGTAATTCTATGAACGAACTATGGGAGGTATATTTAAAAAGTGCCTCATGCAGCGATTGTAAAATATGGTCCTGTCTAAAGAGCTCACGATACTCAGACTTCCTGGCGATAATAAACTCTGAAGTAATAATTGGATCACTTCATGGCTGGAAGAGAATGTCAAGTTCACAGGTCCTTGGGTTTGAACTTTCATTAGCAGTGAGATACCACCTACTTCGCATAACGTTAAGAGATAGAAAGTGGCCAGGAGAATAATCAACAGAGAAGGAAGATCGAACAAGTTCCGCAACAGATAGGATACTTTTTCTATTGTGAACTTTCGCAGTCGACTTCGTATATCTTCTCCAAGTGGCTAGCTACCAATAAGTATCTGAGAATTGTAGTTTCAAAATATTTTCCCAGTGAACTAGGAAGAGTTTTTACAATTTTGGATTTTATTTGTGACTTTCAAAATAATTGTACCGTATTGGTAGGGAGGATAGTATAAATAGTTCCATCACAGTCAAGGCAAGACATATTCTTTGCTCATGATCAAGTATTTGAATTGAGCTCATGAACATTATAATAAAAACTGAAACAACAATAATAAAACTAATAGTAATTATAACAGTGGCCTGTATTACTAATAAATGTACATTGAAAAACAATGAAATATAAAAATACTACATGGAAAATATGTAATAGTTTTATACGATGAAAATGTTTTTAAAAACGTCAGCCTTGGGATGGTTAAAAATAACTTGTTTTATCCAGAAGCAGAAAGGTTTAATGTGGCATTCCTAGATAAAGTAATAAGAACTTTAAATTTTGAAAAAGAAAAAGAACTAATATAATGAAAGCAAACACAATAGACAGAATTGCAATATGCGGACAGATAACATAGACACGTAATATCAGTGTTCTAAGCTTATTACGTTTACCTTTGTTGGGTAGCAAACATAGGCGTAACCAGGCCGACCATATGAGGGGGGTTTAATATCCGGGGGGGTCTGAGGGGTATTGAATACCCCCCAGGGAGAGGGGGTTCCCTCGGAAAATTAAAAAAATTAAGATGTACAGTAACGAGTTTTAAGCTTCCCACGCTTTATACTCGTATTAAGTAATTTATAAGCAGACTTTAAAAAATTGTGAAATTTTCCTTTTTTTAATCAATGGGGGGGGGGGGGGGGCTTCAAACCTCCAAAAAAAAAAACCTCGTTACGCTTCTGGTAGCAACAATTCTTTACAAAGAAATAGTTCTACAGCATGTCATCAAGACTTATTATAAATACTCGTAGACTCCAAAGTTAATTTTTTTATCTGAGAAATTCCTGCTATATTGGGACAGAATTAGGAAAAACAGAAACACTTGATTACAACCGGACAGCATTATTATTTGTTGGATTAAGATCTATTCTTACATGTTATTGATCCAAATCGGGTGACGAATGAGTGTTAGGCCTAATACAGTCAATAGTTGCCTTTTTTCATAATTTATATATAATTTATGATCTGTGTTTATTATTTGCATCGGTCTACTATTTTCCTATTCGTTATTAGTAAAATTTAGTACAAGATACAAACAGGGGCGGATCCAGAGAGACATTTTTTTGGGGGGGGGGAACCAAAGTAGAGAGGGAAGTTTTTACTCATAAAAATTAATTATTCCCAGTACACAATTGAAAACAAAATGAACATTTCAGCATTTTCTTACAAAGGTATTTCAAAATAATGAATGTCGTTGCTTTAATTTAAGTCTTTGGGTTATGTTCTAATAAATTTTGAATAATTTGTGCTTAATGTTACAAATTTTTTTTGGGGGGGGGGGGAATTTCCCCCATTTCCCCCCCCCCCCGTGGATCCGCCCCTGGGTACAAAAAGCTTTGTTAATAATTTTACTCAGTGGAGTTTTCAGATTGTTTCTTATGGTTCGTGTTTTTCCGCATAGAGGTATTTCTTCTGTACATATCATAGCCATAAAAAGACAACCAATTACACGTGTTTTATTAGGAGACCTACCTTTCTATACACCATATTCTTTTTATTGTTATTATAATGAGCTAAATTGCTCATAACTAGAGCAAGTACGGTATAATACCCAGAAACAACAATGCACTTACTATGAAACTACAATCTAAGGGAACACTGTGCCAGTAAGCCTACTAAGATTATCATTTAAGTCATCAAAGTAATAGAATAAGAGAAACAAAACAAAAAATTGCCCTTTGAAGTCCTTAATCTCTTGAGGCAATTCTGAGAAATTTTGTAGAAATTTATAAAAATAAAATTATAATTTCTAGTGAAATAGTTACACTTTTCATAAACTTCTAAACCACAACACATGACAGGGATTTGATAAGCTGTCTATAATTGGAATTATTCCTGAATATCGATATAATTCTCATGATGGTGTAAATGGATGAAAATGAAATATAAGACCCTTAGCGCTCTATTTTGTAATGCAATTTTGGAGTAAATGCCATTTTTTAATCAGGTCTGGCTTTTCCATTCGGTACAACAGGAGGTGAAAATGCAGCCTTAATTATCTCACAGTCAATATTTGGGGCGTTTGGCCTTGTTGTCAGTCCATGCGAAATTTCCCTGTTGCACCCAATGGACCTAATAGACTTAAAAACATGCATTTCCTATCATTAGAAAAGTATTATCAACATTCGGGAATTTCGGTGTAGGCACTTGTCAATTAGCATTTCATTCTCCTAACATAACGCCCTTGGATTTTTTGTGGGTCTACGTGAAAGACAGAAGTGTTGGAGTGGATCTGGAAAAAAATTGAAAACACACTAGACATTCTTCATCTGACCTTCGAGGTTCACGTGGAAGTATTGTGATTTTTTTAAACACAAACTTAAACACTTATTTTTGGGTATAAAATTTCCCTGTCTTTATTTATGTTGTATTGGGAACAAGATACAGAGTGTAGATACCCTGTATGACATTACGCATTGAGGGAAAGGTAGTGTGCTGAACTAAATGAAAGAACAGGAATCTCAAGTGAAATTTGTTTCGTTAAGGAAATGGCGAGTCCAGATTCGTACATCGTGAAGATTCTGCCATGTCATCACCAACAAAGGAGTTACAATTGCCGGACTACTCACTGGTAAACAATACAGGTACTTCCGAGTAGTATTAAGACTTGCCCTCCGACATTCTCCACGTCTTGAAATGGCATCACGACGTAATGTTATGTGATAACCAGGTTCCAAGCATCCGTGTTTTGAATTCCTCTGCTTGAAAAATATTTAGCATACTCCATTGAAATTTTCACAATTTTGCTGTTTCTATATTAACTTTATTCCCTTAAGACATTAGAAAATAAGGAATACGCTGTTTGCGATTCCTAAAAAATGGTTACATTGATTTTATTTTATTTGAAATAATTAATTTAAGAATAGAGTGGAAGGTGTATAGCTGTGCTGATTCAAGAGGGTAGGAGATAACTTTAAAATAAACATAGGGCCCTAACACTTATTTGAAATCTTGTAATTATATTTTTAGTCCCGGAGAATTGTAACAGCGCATTGCCAGATCGCTCCTTTAGTGATAATGACCTTATCTGTCACTCACACAAAACCTACTCAAACACAAATGGAAGACACTTGTCAAACTCCGCCGAATCTGAGGTCTATTTAATAATCTTTGTATTTAGTTTTTGCAAATATTACCAACTTTAATAAAACATCACTAAGGGGAAATTTATTCCTTACCCTTTTCTCTGCTGATGTGAAAAAAGAAGTAGAACAGAACAGATAATACTTATTGAGTAAATCACGTTTATGGTCTGGATATTTTTTCTATGAGAAAAATAACCAGTTGGGACAAATATGGCAAGGGTATAGATTTTTTGTTTGTTTCTACGGAAGGAATAAGGTATTAAGATCTTCCACCTTGTATAAATCCCTACAATGTTTATTTGATCTTTTCGTTGAAATCATCGGCAGGGGGACATGAGGAAAATAACTGACCCATTATAGGTTGTTTGTCCATAAATCAACAAACAGGTAGTCCCTAACTAGCCGCGGTAAAAAAGGAAGAATTTTAATCAGATACTGCCAGTAAAATAAACAATGTTTGCATTTTGTGGATGCAGGCCAAATTATTTTTGTGATGATATGAATGAGATAATGAGAAAGAAAACAATAAGGGAGTGGAGGAATAAAATATAATAGAGGGAATAAAATGAGATAAGGGAATCAGAGGTACAATACATTCGATTTTTCCCACCGCAAGTAGGTTACGACCTAAGAATCGAACTCACTTCCGTTGTCATCGTAAGCCCAAGAACTGGCACTGAGTTGCCTGGACAGTTTCTGCATCCATGACCCCCCACGTGTAAAAAATACGTGTCTGATTAAGTTATCAGTCTATTATTAAAATACAAGTTATATACCGTTGAGCTCGGTCAATAAAATTGAATAGACATAATACCACTATTTCAACTTTTTTTTTTATAATTCGCCAATTAAAAATTATAAAATAAAACATTTTTGGGTTACTTGTATTAAGTCTATTTTATTTTATATCAGTCTATTGCCGGCAAAGTACTACTGTAACACTCAAGGGAAGTGACCATGGGGTTTGTTAACATTAGAGCGAAAAAGCAAAGTGGGGAGGAACTACAGTATTATATTATTATTATTATTATTATTATTATTATTATTATTATTAATAGCCGAATAAGTTGTATATTTATTTCCAATAATTTCCTGTGCAGCTCGTACTAACATTGCTTTATTCGTCATCCCTGTACCGATTCCAGAAATCCGGTGTATTTAACTCATACGAGGACTATTTTATCGTACTGTCCCATTATAAATGATAGCGTTCCCTTAGTTTACCGTCAGTTGCTGGGTAAAAAATATAGGTAGTCATTCAGATGTTGGGACATGCATAGTCTACTTTGTAATAATCGGACGGCACGCTGACAAGGTGGCTACCCAATTGTGCTATGTCCTGAACAACTGTAAACAAAGAAGGAACAATGAAACATGACACAAAATTAAAATTGGTCACTTGATCATTGCTACCAATGTAAAAATAAAATAAATACAATATACCAACGAGATCCTATCCATCTTCGTGAAATGTTCTGTGCACAAAAATTCTGGTTTGTCACACTACTTTTCGTAGTTCTGAATTTTGAAAATCTTTTGAAATCAGACTGTACGACGATAAAATATTTTATAAATTTTATGGCATACCTACCAAATTTCCAGTGCCTCCAGAGCTTCATGTATCACAGATGATTTGTGGATGGTTAGAGTAAATAATCTTTCCAAGTCATCTTCGCTCTTCACACAATGCACAAATCCCACTTTTGCATTTAGCCTTGACCGCACGAGATCTGCATTTTATCACATTCTCTTCATCCGTGTAGCTGTTAATAATATTACTACACCTGTAACTTCAATGTCTTGACCGGGGCCGTATGAGTTACTGTACATCTTCAGCATTACACAACTCATACTCTCATTACTGTTGTATCATAACCAGTTTTCTTTGCACTAAGTAGGCTATACCTTGACAATTCAAGTATGAACAAAAGAAAGAAAAAAACATATGTGACATTAAAAATTAATGAAATCAGGTAAACTGATGTAACAAAGTGCCAGTATGTTTTTTTTTAATCAGTTATGACTGCAATTATGATATGCAGAATGTGTTTTTTTTTTAAATTGATTTCCAAGTTAAGCTCCAGATTTATTCATTAAGCAGGGCTTACGGAAGAAGAAAGGTCTACCATCTCGGCCACCTGGGTCATTTTAACGGTCTAGTTGGATAAGCGCATGTAAATCAATATGTTTTTTGTCATAGCTACCTGTATTTTAATTTCCAAGGCCTTATAAGATCACAGTAAAACAATAGGCTATGTTGTCAAGATAACTGATTTTCATTTTTTTTTATAAATTCTTTCGAATACGTATATTACCATAAAATAGACACTAAATTTAGCATTACTCCGAAACAGGTCAACCGACTTTATCCATTATGAATAGACGTCTTCCCATGGATATTATAAATGTGTATACCAAGTTTCATAAAAATCCGGTAAAGCGTATTTGAGTTACCGCGTCTTTAAAATATACACTAAATTGGGTTTTACTCCGGTACCGGTCAACAGATTAGGTTCAAATTCAATAAGGCACTTCTTATGGACGTCATAAATGGGTATACCAAGTTTCATGGAAATCCGATACAGCGTATTTGAGTGATGGCGCCTTTCTATTAGAAAGGCGCCATAATCTATTAAAATAGGCACTAAATTGGGCATTACTCCGGTACCGGTGAACCGATTTGGTTCAATATCAATAGGGTTCTTCCCATGGACATTATAAATGTGTTTTCCAAGTTTCATGAAAATCCGAAAAAGCGTATTTGAGTTATGGTGCGTACAGGCACACGGACAGACGGACAGACATTTTTTCGTCCACCTCACAATCTCATAAAGTACCATACTGGCACTTAATAACTGGTCCAATAAGGACAGTTGGGAGTTGGCTTATGTGAATAATGTGCGCATTATCAGATCAGTTTGGGTAAAACAAATGGTGTATTGTAAACAAAGTTGCCTTCGCTTTGGGCTTTATCCGGGTAAAGCGCGAACTACCCTAATGCCTCTGGGTCAAGATGGATTCTTATTTTGTTTGGAATCCGGACATGCGCAATATAGGGTCTGGGCCAAGGTGTCCCTGGTCTGGGCATAGCCCAAATGAAGCGGCCCGTTCTCGAGGCATGCAGGTTCACATGGGCTCTGCGATGTAGTTGGTTTTCCACCGAAGCAGGATGACCAACTATGCTTCTTGCACATTGCTTATCACCGTATCAATACAATTTTGATTTCACCTTAGTTAGTGGCAGTTAGGTTAGGAAAAGTGATATTAGTGTTAGTGACATACATAGCTAGGTTAGTGGCAGTTAAATTAGGAATAGTGATATTAGTGTTAGTGACATGTAAAGCTAAGTTAGTAGCAGTAGGTTAGGAACAGTGATATTAGTATAGAAGAGCAAAGGAATACTGAATTCCTCGCGTTTCGCAATGTGTCATATTTATTCTCGCGCGTGGTTTGTTGGGTTTGTCAATCTGTTTACCCAGCATTCTTACTGTTTACCCAGCATTCTTACTGTTTACCCAGCATTCTTACTGTTTTTGCTTTCGCACACGGCACATGTGCAGACTCCATATTGGTTATATTGTCCGGACACCTAACAAAATAAGAAGACAGCCTTGTTTGAAATTCATCTTTACCCAGTAGAGGTTGGGCAAACCTAAGATTACTCGGGTAAAACTAGAAGCGTGTGTTTTATTCAAACTCTACCGTGCTTCAAACTCTACCGTGCTTCAAACTCTACCGTGCTTTTGGGTAATAGGCACTTTATCCGGGAATTTCCTAGCTCTACCCATGATATATATATATGAAGTAGGCTAAATGTATTCATGTATAATGAGGATTTTGGGTTTCCTTGGTAGGCCTAATCAAGGTATGTTATCGAATCCTGTTAAGCTCATGTCCAGTCATATCATTTATGATACCGGTATTCTCTGTAAGAGAGTTATCACGTAGGTTATCTTTGTACAAAAATATTTACATTGGAAATAAAAGGCTATTTATTAGATTGATTCGTGGTCCGGACACGTATTGATTGTAGACTTTTTTAACACCCAATTAGGTATACTAATGAGTAGCAAAATAAGAAGCAATCGTCAATATTAGTTTTTGTTTGGTTCTCCCTTTACTGTGAAGAAAATTTTAAATATAAGGCCCGGGTTCGATCGCCGGTATTTTCTGAGAGAGGGAGGTCTGGAACGGGATGCACTCAGCCTCGTGATACAAACTGAGGAGCTACTTGAACAAGAAGTAGCGGCCCCGGTCACGGAAACCACCATTAACGGCCGTGAATGTCACCATGCTGACCACATGCCCCCAATTCTGATATCTGCCTACAGTAGATGATACAGCTGCCTAGTCCCTTCAGGGATGTTGCGCCACGGAGTTTAGTTTCTTATACTATATGCAATTATTAAAATCTTGGAGTAGCCATGGAGATAGTCGAAGCAGTGCTAGAATGTGTGGAATGTGTATGGCGTATGTAAGAAAACCAGCATGGAGGGACATTGGCATTAGAATTAGCCTGAATCGACCAAATTATATCGGAAAAAAAATTAACTACAATCAGCTACTGTGTAATAATTCCATTTTCTATGCCTGACTGCTTCGTCTGAGGGACATGCTGTCTTCATCTGACTATTATCTTTTCGATGTCTGTCAGACAAGTGAAAAGGCGAGGTAAGGAAATACACAGCACATGTCTTAATGTGTAATAACATAGCTCACGGCTAGATTTGATACCATCACAAATTACTCCGCTCTCCTCAACTTTGACATATCAAGTAACATGTACTTAAAATGGCTTTTTATGGCGTTAATTCTGGTGAATATTACCACTTGGAAACATACAGTACATGCGCACGGTTTGAGACGTTGCCACTAATATTCATTATATAATAAGTTGTGCAAGACGTTCCTTTTTTGTTTTAATAAGGATGTGCTTCAGAATTTGTGTGTTTAAAAAATAACGAGATTGGGATTGTGTAGAAAGTATATTTAATATTACAACCGTAAATTGCGGAAATGCTGACCGCTTGACTCTGCCAAGGAAGGCCAGTTAATAACAAGGAACCTGACTTATCTAAGACCACTGAGTTACATCCAAAGGACTCTCTTCTTTCACTTTATTTATAGACGTTGTCATTATTCATTGCGTTCGAGCACAAATAACTACATTCCAAAACATAAAGAATAGCCTACTTAGTTCAAAACATTCACATCATTTTTAATTCCAATTGAAGTTTAGAGTAATAATAATAATATAATAACAATAATAATAATAAATAATATTAACCATAAAAGCATTATTCTTCAATACACATGAATATAATGTTAAACTCGTCAAATATGGTTGTATGCATTACCCTTATGAAAGATGGTTAGAGAAGAAAAAGAAAGAAGAAAAAAAAACTGTTTACTCTAACAAATATTTACAGTCAACCTGGGTGGCACAGTCACTATCGCGCTGGCTTTCTAGGGTTGTGGGTTCAATATCGGGCCCAAATCGATGGCATTTCTATGTGCATAAATGTGACAATTTTATAAGAACAAAGGCTTCATCTTCATTTCGGCATATCTTCATATATCTCTTCAGAATATCAAATCGAACTGGCCCTAAATGTGTGTGACTGGTGTAGGTATTCGTGATGTTTTGGAGGTGGCCCTGGCATTGAGCTGATGTTTTTTTCCCCCTCCACCGCCCCCGGAACCCTCGATCATAGACCATACTTAGGTCCGAACTACTTTTCGGCTCTTGTGTTCTAATGCTCTATTTTTCGCTCTTGTGAACTTGAAGCTTGTGGGTAATGTGATTTGAGCTAGCTGTTGTATTAAATATTAATAGAACTGTGTAACTCTGTTTGTGAGCTGATCACTCATCCGCGGAGGCCCTCCGCATCCTTGTCTGGTAGAAAAAATCTGTATATGATACATAGAAATTCCCTCCCCCGACAGGTCTTGTTAGGCCTCTGAGCCGCATAAATGTCCCTACAATGGAGGAGGTAAAACTCGGAGGAAGAAGTAGTATTTTTCTAGGAAAAGTTAATTACAATACAACATAGTTTGTTTGTTGTGATTATCTAACTAGTTTTTTTTTTTTGGGGGGGGGGGGGGTCTGCTGCTACTTAAACTTGTAAACGAGATTCCGGTGTGCCGGAATTTTGCCGCACAATAGTAGGCTATTATTATTTTACGTGCCAGTAAATATACAAATATCTGACTGTCTCATTTACGCACAAATAATTGCCACCTGCCTACAATTCCATCCATGTCGACTCCATAAGAATTTGTATTCTGCGATTTAAAGGGCATCATCTTCATTATTATCGTCGTTGTCATCATCATTGGTATTTCACGGTCATATTCTTATCGAAAGCGATATTATTATTATTATTATTATTATTATTATTATTATTTAAGTTATTAGTGATTTTATACCATAATTCATAATTTGACATCTTACTCGTAAGAGGAAAAATATAATTTTATTAACATTTTTACTGTTATTGGCGTATATAGGCCTACGTCACAAAAATTTTAAATGCAGGGATATAAAATTAATAAAACAATTCTTTATTATAAGACCAATATCCTGCCGGTTGTTCTATATGGATGTGAGACATGGTCGCTTACTCTTCGGGAAGAACATAATCTGACAATGTTCGAAAACAGGGTGCTTAGGAAAATAATTGGGCCTAAGAGAGATGAAAATGGGGACTGGAGAAAACTGCATAACGACAAGCTTCATAACCTGTACTCTTCACTGGATATAGTAAGGGTAATTAAATCACGAAGGATGGAATGGGCTGGACATGTTGCACGCATGAAAGAGAAAAGACATCTCTCTAAAGTATTGAATGGTAGACCCGAAGGAAAAAGGCCATTTGGAAGACCTAGACGTACGTGAGAGGACAATATTAGGATAGATTTAAGGGAAGTAGGATTTGCGAGGGATGGTTGGATGGAGTTAGCGCAGAATAGGATTGAATGGTAGGCTTAGGTAAGGGCGGCAATGCACCTTCGGGTTCCATAAAATGGATAATATTCCTTTAGCTTTCTGAGGAATTGTCTATTGCTGTTGAGTAAGTAAGTAAGAGTAATTCTTTATTATTAGAAAATAAATTTTAGCCGCGCATTAGAATTTCTGTTCATAAAATCCAGCAATTCCGTTAAAATTTCCTCATTGATTTCAAACTTATAAACCCGCTGATATCACTTGATGAATGATTATATTAATGTACACAGTAGATGTAGCTCTGAAATGGTTAAATGTCAGCATTGACTTGTAAGATTTTCTTTGGAGATCGCGGTAACCATCTGCTTTAGTTGAAATAATTTATTTGATGACAACCAGCAATTGAGATAAACAAGCTCGTCATGTAGTTACAGAACATTATTCAGTAACTGGCGCGATAAATTATGCCAACCTTATAAGGTGGGTGCACTGAGATGCCATATGAAGGCGTGGAAGCTCGCCGAATAAAGACTCGAATAGACGGAAGTGCTGCCTGGGAAACGTATCTGTTAACACAAAGTGGCGGTAGCATTGCTGCACCGATTAAAAGGAAGATGACCGAAGGCTCCTTCCTGTTTACCGTACTGTGATTACAGATGATGATGGCTGTGGGAATATATGGTCTCTTACTTTCCATTTCCCTCATTACATCTATAACCACATTCCTTTCTACAGTAAATAGTTATTCACAATTAATATTTTAAGAGAGATGTAATGTTATTGAAATAATAATTTATTACTAGGGGGCGGATTTCTATGACATGTCATATTTTTTCCCCTTTGCATTATTTCAGGTTTCCGACAAATTTAAACCCGATTCCAAGCATCCTGGTGAAAATGGAACGGCTTTTATTGTGCATATAACTGCATATTTAGGAAATTTTCAATTATTGTAGCATATTTAGTACGAATATGCATATTTCGTTCATATTTTTGGCATATTTGTGTGCATATTAAAGAAATTTTGAAGTTTCATATCATATTTTGTAAATTTTGCATTATAATGATACTTTTTGAGAATTTACAGATATTTTAAATAATTAACACTATATTTTAATAAAATGTATTGTAATGAAACTTAAAAAAATACACAATGTGTAAGTGGTAAAGTCATATTTAAAATTTTACTGGTCATATTTAAATGTTTTTTAGGTCATAAATGCATGCATATGTCCTATTTTTTAGGTCATAGAAATCCGCTCCCTATTTATTACAAAACTGGCAGGTTCCCGCGGCTTCGTCCTCTATTATTAATTTATTGCTAGATTTTTAAAATAATTTATTTTAGAGAAAACTAATACATTAATATTGATTAACACTGACATCGTTTTTACATAAGCTGCATGAATTACATAATTTTATTCCTGATTGCATTATTAGACATTATCCAGTTTGCTAGGGCAATCGAGCAAGGCACCTTCATTTAATTTCACAATGAAATAGGGTCTACATTAAAACACCTGCTCAAATATTATATAAGATGTGTCGATCAGTCAGTATGAAAGGAAATAATGTTCCTTGACATTAAAAGATAATTTTATGACTTTTCTTCGAGTATTTCTGAAACGATCTGTTCCATTTCTATCCTTTGTCACACACAATTAAAAAAAAAAAAAAAAAAAAACTCATACCCTATTGCTCTGATGTTTCTCTTGCTAACATGAATTAGACATTTGTCAGAACATAGGTCACATAATGGTCCAAAAATATTTTTTGGAAAGAAATCATAAGATAAAAAATATCGAGAATAGCCTACTATTTGATATTTGAAAAGAAAAAGTTACATGAAAAAAATGTCTTAATTACATCCTGGACAGGATGACTTCTACTCTTTGCAAAATCGATGGAAGAATATTTATATGGTTTATAATACTTTATTTTACTTGTCATGATGTGAGAAGAAGTACAATAGCCTAAGCATGCAGAGAGGAAGCCTAAGAGAGTTTATCAATATAGATAGAGGTAGCGAGTAGAGTATAACTTATTATTTTGGTATACAATAGTAGGCCTACTCTGAACAATGTACACTGCCTGGTAGGCTTGTACTTGCTAGCAGAACATAAAGATATAATATGGCTGCCCATCAGCTTACATGAAAATCGCATTTTGAAAACCTCACTTGGTCCCGTTCAAAAACGGCACTTGAGAAAACGTTTAGACCGTGAGATGGGTAGGTATCGTATCTGTTCTTTTGCTTACAGAACCGATTCGGAAGTGAAGAAAATTAAGTTCCCTACAGTACTGTCCATCTTCCTACCTATAAAGCTTCTTGTACCAAATACGATCAAATAGTCATTAAATTCAATATTTCGAAAGATTTGCAAAGACTCTTCACTTTCGGCAAGTTTTACCTTCGGGATTTTAAAAGATTATTAAATGATTTGAGGCTCTTGAAAGTTTTTGAACAAGTTCCATGCGATCCGAGAGTTTGGAAGTCTTTGAATTAATAGATCAATGAGATTTTTGGTTATGTTCCTACTATGTGTCGCTATGCTAACAGCTAAGAATTTAATTTAATTTTTTTCCCGTAAAAACTCTCTGAAGGGTTCATACACAAACTTAGGTTTTAAGTATTGCCTTACGAATAATGCGACTTTGAGGCTGAGACAAATGAATGCGCACTATACAATACAGCCTTGCACTCAATGCTGGGTTGCATTAAGAGAGAATGAAATAACAGATTTAAAAAATGTGTGCCTTTATTTTCTGTTTAGCTATATAATGTTATTTGTTGCCAAATAGTTAAAATAGTCATACTGTAATTTTCGTTAGAAAGCCCACTCTGAAGTAAATAATAATAACAATAATAGATTAACTATTAATTAGTTAATGTTCATGTTACTATGTAATGTATGATTCTTTTTCTTTGTTTGTTCTGGATCTGTATGGTCACCTGGATTGCCAGGCAGATGACTTGAATAAAGTATTTCTCTCTCTTATAATAATTAATAATAATTATTATATCATTATATTTATTATTATATAACACTGTCCTTCAATGTGTATTATGGGTGAAAATCTTCTTAGGTAACTAACAAAGAGTTGTAACACACTGGACTAAATAAAACATAACACCTGTATTGTACACCTATGCCCTATATATTTTAAAACCATCTCCCTATGTAATGACGTGAGATATATCCACCCAGCTTTATTTAATGAAGGGCTACAAAAGTGAATGTTTGTTAATATCTGGAATTATAATATTTACCCCTCTTCCATTATTTTCTTATATACAGTACTACGATGCGAAAACGGTCTGGTCTGTCTGCCTGGAATCCTACACCCCCTATGTTGGGGTGAAGCGCTTCCAAGTGGAGGTTTCTGTTTACCTATGTGAATTTTTTGTTACGCCTATTTTCCGAGAGAGAGCAGAGGGACAGGGCCCATCGCCTCTCAACCCCCCTCTGGAAGCTAAGGTATTACTTGGACGTGAAAGGGCCGAGAAATTTTATCCAGAGGCTCTAATTTAGGCTTGGAGTTCTTTTACGTGCCGTAAATCTAGGACACGCCCCCCCCCCCAAGCTGAAAGTTCCTCCCGGAGGACTCCGTGCCCTGGATTTTTACGTCCTGAAAAACCCATCGACCGCGGCCGGGTTTTTAAAAACGGTAACGCACCCATTTCTTTTCATGGGGGATTAAAGTTAAATTATAGCAGATTTCCTTCTTCAGAGAGAACGGTTTCACCTGGAAATTGCAGCAAGGCTTGTGATCTGTGGGAGGGAAATAAAATCCAGTCATCACGAGGTCAAGAGATGTTCCGTTTGATCCAGGTGAAGGGGAAAGAGTTTAGAGAAGTTTGTGTTAATAAGTTCGCTGAAGCCGCAACTCGCCAGGAAGCGAAAGTGTACTCCTCTACATCAACTCACAAGCCTTTTTAATAGCGACAAAGCCACATCCTCGCAATCCTATTGCTACATAATAGACTGGAGACTCCAAATTGATAAAGGAAAACCACTACATTTCAAAGGATTCTATCTCCCACGTGTTGTATGCAGCAGTAACAATAACCCAGTCAAGGAACGAGAATGCACGGAACTTAAGCTTCAGGCACTCTAGAGTCTGGACAGAGAAGGGTTTGCAAACAGACGTTTTGATCCTAAAGATTTTATTTACGGGATGTGTTTTGTTTTGTAATGATTATACCAAAAGTCTCCAGTCCTTTGGTGTGAGCTAACTCCGTAACGTAGCAAAATGACTGTTGTTTTTACTTATATCTCTTGAATGGTTGATCGTAGTGAAAAATATAGTCCTATACATAATTAAAGCAGATTAAATTTCCTGTACTTGTTTCTCTATCTCTAAACGTTTAAGAAATATTGGCTTCAAAAATTGAATTTTTCTCAAAAAGTTGTTTCACTATAAGAAAGAAACAAAAACTGTCCCACATTTTGCTATGCTAAGACCGTACAACCGGGGACTTTTGGTACAATCCACCAGGGCTCAGATTTTTATGATTTTTCAAGGACCATTTGCCATTTTTGTGATAAGGAAATAGCGTTATTTTAAAGTTCTTAGCCATAAACACCATTACCTTTAATTAATTTATAATTTTTGCAACTCGATACAGACAGAACGACTCAGTAAGTACCTCAAAAAATTTGAAATCACATCCGAAACTTAAATTCACACTAGAAACAGAACAATTCGATCAATTTCCTAGACATCACCATTATAAACTTCGAAAACAGACACAACTACAAAATTTGCTGGAAATCCACAACAACATTAATCTCAGTTCTTCCAACCACCCAACACAACTCAAAAATTTACTTACCATGACTTATTGCCAATATCGTTTTCTTAAAAATCAAATATCAATAATAAAAAAAAAAAAGAATGAAATGCCTGCACGGCAATAGCAACATATGAAACTAAAAAGAATAAAAATGGCATACCGTTTTTAAACGGAAATAAATTGATCTAAAAGGGTAGCTAATTTGAAGGAAATGAAATCTATCTAAAATGGTACAGTTCAGCGTAATACCGAAGTCCAACCTGATGTGTCCTTACCCCAGTGCTTGCCTAGTAGTGTTACAATCTTTCCCCCATCAACAAACTATCTCGGCCTTCGTCACTATGCCAGACGGTAAATAGTGTAACGGAAATAAAATTGTTCAAGAACGGTAGTCAGTGTAACGGAAACGGAATTGGTCTAAAAGGGCAATTAGTTAAACTATGATATTTTGAAAATGCTGAGAATAAATTGAAAAGGGAAGTAAAAAATATCGAAAGAGGGTATATAGCCTTTCTGTTTTCTTTTCATGTTCGATCAAAAACTTAGAAATGAAACAATCTGTCGGCAGTGAAAGGAATGTTCTCATGTAAAGAGCGTTTATTTCAACCTTTGTGAAGTCTAAGTGCCTCTACTTCATTAGTAAATCCAGTGTTCGTGGTATTGCTTCAAAGCACAATAGATAATAGAGCCATAATTAGTCCTTTTTTTCTCATCCGCTTTCCAACTTGATGTACCTTACAGGAGATGCAAAGAAGACATCCCGTTCATATCACTGGTAGCTTCTTTCTTTCCCTTTAATTGCTTGATTTTATTGCTTACAATATTTTAAAATAGTGTATTTTTATTAAGGGTCTTGGGTCGTAATCATTGACCCTTTTCTGTTCCTTCTTTTTCATTTTTATTGTCCTTCATTCGGTGTCTGTTATTATCTTATGTAAAACTCGGAGACGTTTTATCAAATTTTCATGAAACTTAGTATAGGCACTTATAATGTCCATAGGAAGAATGCTTTGGACCAAAATGAAATTTTGACCAAATCGGTTGACCGGTACCAGAGTAAAGACCAATTAACAGTTTAAAAATAGCAAATCACCACTTTACTACAAACCCACGTGGCTAACTTACTCACGGACATAATTGTTTGCCAGATGTGCCAGAAACTTGAAATTTGGCATACTTAGCCTATAGCTTATAACTGACGGAAGTATTCCAAAAGATCCGATTTTTTTATTTATTTCCCTAAAAAATTGAAAATGGCGGACGCAACTTTGAGGTATGTGTAGATCTTCTTGGAGGCTTAGAGTAGCTAAAGGGTAAGTCATATAAAAAAACCGATTGCTCCAGCAGGAAAATATTTTGAGAAATATACAAGTTTGGCCCTACGACTTTTGTCGCGTCTCCATCGGTTATACCTTTGACTGCGTTAGATATCTTAAAAACAAATTTTCTATATTTTCCTCGCATTATGTAGTTTTTGACACACTTGTAGGACAGCTAGAATCGTAAAATTAAGCCAGAATATTGGCACATCTAACTGCAATAAGCATGCAAAATTATGTTTTTCTAGCTCTTCTGTAAGTACGGAAAAAAATGGCTGGTTAGCTGTAACGTCATTCACTTCTATGACAGTCTTATCCATTCGTTAACATTTATGTTACTTACTTTCAGATGAGCTAGAAAGTTGAAATGCTAGCCTATAACCGATGGGAAAATTCTAAAAAAGTTTTACTTTTTACTTTCTCGCTTATACGTAGTATAGAGAAAGTATTGTGATCGTGACAAAAAATCGAAATCGAGTTAACACCGGGAAAGCATGTTTCACGATGCCTAGAAACCGAAAAACGTGTTTTTGGTTTGACGTCTGTCCGTCTGTCTGTCTGTCTGTCTGTCTGTCTGTCTGTCTGTCTGTCCGTCTGTGGACAAGCACAGCGGGTAAACGGTTCGTTGTATTTACTTCATTTTTTGAATTAAGGACTTTTTCGAAATTTTGTCGAGCCGCCCAGAAATTTAGTTTTACAACTGAAATATTAAGGGGACTTTTCATGAAAACTTTTTTAAAAATTTTGATTTTTGAAAAAATGGCTCTAACGATTTTAATAAAAAATTAAAATTGGAAACTCTTATCTATGACTAATAAAATGGCTATATCTGTAATTATGCAAAAATGACTTAGGGGTACTTTTCTCGTATCCATTTTCAATTTTTCTAGATTATATCCATTACAGTAGGCGATACACGAAAACCTACCACAGTAAAGTTGTAGAGAAAATTAAAATGAACATTTTTTGTTTAACACATTTCTTTATACGTTTAATAGATAAAAACGAAATAAGTACGGCTTAAATGCGAATTTCAGAACATACATGTCAATTAAAATATGAATGACATTTTGTTGCCCGTAGTAACAAGAAAACTATAGGCCTAAATGTACACTTATTGTTGTGAAATGCAACCAGTTTAGCTCAGTCGCAATGAACACACCAAAACCAATTACAGCGAGGTGATATGGGCTAACAGGGAAGAGGTCCTGAGTTCAAATCAAACCTTGTGGCCGCCCAAATTGACTTGGGTTTTTCATAGTTTCCTCATTCGCAAAGACAAACGCCGGGTTTGTAGGACATGCTTACTTTCCATAACTCATCGCCGCTACGTCACTGGATATTATAATAGTTTAAACTGAATATCACAAGAGAAGACATCACTAAACAATAGTATCAGATGACACGAATGAGTTGCTACTATAGACTAATGGTTCACGCAACCATACTAAACACGTGATATAACCTACATGCAGTTGCGTGCAATATAACCTAAGTAGTAGTAGTAGTTGTGGCGAAATTCAATTATATGTCGCCCCTTAAGTTCCGCCCATTCGATATTCACATTTGCACGGACTGTGTGATGTATTTTATTTCTGAGCGAAGCAGAGTGACCAACTGTCCTTATTTATTGCTGCAAGTGCCTTGCACCCACTATCCTTATATATTGTCGCAAGTACCTTGTATTCACCTCTACATATAGCTAAATAATGCATAACACTAACCACATAGTTAAGTGCGCGAAGCGGAGGCGGCAGCCGTAGCGAAGCGCCCTTGCATTTTCGAATAATGTACGATACACTGTTTGTAGGTTTCGAAAATGTGGCATATTATATCTCCCGCGAAGTTTGTCAGCCTGTCACCTCTCGTCTAGTGGTATGACGTCACACCTCCAACGTCCAATCACGAGTTTCTTCATAGTACGAGGAGAGAAGAATTCGCTAGATCGTGGTATAAAAGAAACTGCATTGGTTGGGTGGGGCCGATTTATCCCAAGGTGCGACTTATATTTGAATTTTCCCGTAGCAGTACTAGTAGTACTAATAATATGCAGTTTTACTGTCATTCATTATTATTATTATTTCACGGTAAAAGCATTAAACATGAAGATCGACTCTGATGGTTTCCGTTCTAGATACTTCTTAGTTTTATGAAAATGTAATAAATAAAATTTAATTGTCCCTATAATTTACTTTTTCTGTGCTAACCTTTAACACGTATATGCGAGAAAGTTTGTGCAACATATTTTTGCACCATTTATTTAATTTTTCCCTGCAAAATAAACTTTGAATTTTTTTTACTGCGCATTTGTTTTTAAAAAAATATTGGAATAATAATAATACTTTATTATCACATACGTCTACAATTGAGCAATGCTCGTAAACAGGTGATTCGTCATGGTTTCCTTAATGCTAAACTTAAAACTAAACAAAAGTTAAATATAAATATAAATATGAACAATACAACATAATATAATAGTTAGGCATATTACATTCAAACACGGGACTGTATATAATCTTCAATGAAGTAGAAGCAGTGATCAAGCAGATATGCTTTGATTTCAGCTTTGAAAGAAGACATGTTGACAATTTTTTTAATGGAGGCTGGTAATTTGTTATACAGTTTTACTCCCATATTCATTGGTCCCTTTTGACAGATTTTAGTGTTAAGCCTCTCATGGTGTAGATCTGATTTTTGTCTTGTTTTGTGAAAGTGAATTTCTATATTACGGCCTATTCTTGTCGTAAGAAAATTTTTTGTAAGTTCTTTCTGTTAATATTCAAGCTATCCCACTTATTCCTTCACGTATGATCATTCATACTTTCTCAAGACACCATGATCCAAAACTCAGTAGTTTCTTAAATATGGCCTATTAACTCCATCTGATACTGTTTAATGAGTTTACCTGATTTTATTCTCATTTAGTGTTCGTTCCAATTACATCCGAGAATTGAATGTATTTATTAACGTCATAGACTCATGCGTATTCTATATTTTAGAAATCGTATTACTGGGTATTGTCCCAACTAATGGTCAATATATGGCAATTATCTCACGATCTTTCGTGTTTTGCAATAGCATTGCTTTCCGCATACAATGTACGGTACATGCATAACGTGATTTCATTGTCAAACGAGCCTCCAAAGAGAGACCTATGACTCACATGTAAGAGAAAGTACACATTCATGTTTATAGGTTTATAGTAAAGAACAACTGGAAGGAATTCAAATAAGATGCAAAACAATCAGAGCAATAGAATGAATTTAGATAGCCGAAAAGATAAACTGTTGGCAATTTTGAGCTGCCGTCTAACTTACGATAGCCAGTATTTACATATGCCGAAATAGCGACCCTTCGACAAGCTATTGCATGGATTAATAAATCCAACTTACAAATTGCTAAATACTGTGAAAACTAAAACTTTTCTCCCTCCTGTTGCTGGTTTTCATTAATAAATTAACTGGGATGTTTGTACTTTGAATGCTTTTAGGAGGCTTTTAAAACATTTTGAATCTTCTCTTAACCTCAACATGTGACATTTATCATAGACTACGATAACCTCTGAAATCATTAATTTTGAAAAATATTACAGATTCAATCAAGTAGCATTTAAAAAAATTGTCATTTACATATGGTAGCGATGTGATAGCCTATTTACATTATCTGAATAAGTATAAAAGCAGAACAGTATAATAGAAAACTAGTAGCCTATAAAATAGACACAGACACCTACATTTGTTATATGTAATATGATACCTCTTGTGTACGTCTTGTTTCTGATGGCTGGATATTTATTTTTTCTCTCTTCTGATTTAAATTCGTGGACATTCGTGGTAAAAGAAACCTGAAGTTTAGAATGTTAAATTGCTTAGCTTAGTGGTATAAAATGAGTCTGATATCGGATATCATATGGAAATATGTACCTATGACGGTCCGTCCTTCCGTCCTTCCGTCCAAATGAAGATTTTGTATTTTTAGTAATATTTTCCACGACTCTAGGATTTAGTTTACCTCAGGAGCAGTAGTGTATACTGCAATTCTGTTAGTTGGATGGACCATAAATAAAATAAAATAAAATAAAATAGAATAAAACATAGATTCAAACAAAATAAATATAAATATGGCTTTGCTTTAGAGACAACTGAATGAGCACTCCCGCATTGCGTCCAATTACACTATTTTGGGATAAAAAATGAAACAATCGTAAAGTCCTTGCTTAGGAGAGCAATCAGTTGAGTGCTTCCATTAAATTTTTATATTTCGTGTGTATACGATTATAAATTGTATTCTTTAGTTTTTAGTATGAGGTTTATATTCAGAATACTAACTCGAACGAATATCCAAATGAAGTTAAGAAGACTTTACCAGCAACTAAGACTGTATCAGATTTACAGAGGTGGAAAAAGCCGGTAAGTAATGCTTACTTTATTAAAGACTTAAATATTCTACAGATTTTGTAATGTTTACCTTTGACAATTAACAATAAATATGTTTTATCTTCTAGGCATTCCCTTGTGTCAGAAAAATTCCTGGCCTTCCTACAGAAGATTTCATCAGGTATGTAGTTTATGTTTATGTTGTTATATTATTTTGTTACTTTAAATATCTTAATGAATTTAACTACATAATAATAACTTTACTTGAAATCTAGAGCAAGGAAGGGAATCTGTATCTTCGTTCATGAGGGGTTTTCTTTTTACATGATCGTTATAACTTTTAGCTTAGTAGTTGAATATCTCCTAAGTTTATTAGGTACATATCGGTACCTAGGAAATACTGCAATATGACGCAATACAAGAAAGATAAAATAAAGTGTCACATCTTGAACATGTCGGTCAGAGTTAGTTGTTTAGCTGACAAACAGTCGATTTTGTCAGCTAAAAGTTTAGCTTTTTCGCAAATAATCGCACCTGAAAGAGGGTTTCCCAGTGCTCACTGCTCCAAAAACCACTTGAATTTGGCCTCAAAGCCATCCAGATAATTGACGATGCGGATTATTGAAGTTATACTGTAATTGTGGTATTCTGCTATTTTGCAGTTCTTGCTTGTCATCTCAATCTAGGTGATGATAATAATGGTAATAATAATAATAATAATAATAATAATAATAATAATAATAATAATAATAATAATAATAATGATATTAATAATAATAATACTAATAATAATGATAATGATAATAATAATAATGATAATAAATATCGTATGATGAGCGATATAAAAGTGAAATCTAATCACTATGAAGTTACGTCCATTGACTTGAGAGCTAATCTAGCTTGTTTACGAAATTTGTTCTGGTTAATTTGAATTCAAACATTTTACGGACTATACTGCTGAAGTAGGTTTATATAGCTATTTTAGATACAGTAATTGTTCTTGACACTGGTAGTCTAGAAAACGTTTGTAACGGCTTTTTTGTTATTCACAATAGTGGATAGGCTAACGAATTCAGATCATCTGTCTGCTGATAAAATATTGACATCTGAAAGTATCAGCCTTCCCTTAAATTAAAAGTACTACTTAACTATTTCCAGAAAATCAGCTTTGCACCTATGCCCATGTATGTGTATGTGTATGTGTAAAAAATTGCAATTCTCGCCAACATTGTAGACCAACTTTCAGGAATTTGGAATTTTAACTTTGGCATCATTGTATGTATTTGTATGTTTGAATTTTCTTCACCATCAAAATAAGAATGAGGTATTGTTTTCTGATGTACACAGTTATGACACAAGGGGAAGAAATAATATGGCGTTACCTAAATTTCGTTTACAGAAATCCCTTGATTCTCATTTATATCTTAGGATTAAATTATATAATAAGTTACCGGTGTCTTTGAGACGGACTAGAGATGCAAATATTTTAAAAAATAGAATGAAATCTATGTTAAAAAGATATAATTTTTACACTGTACAGGAATACCTGAACATAGATGTATTATTTTAATAGCTCATTGACGTTACCTATTGCATTGTATGCTGAATGGTATAATTTATTATTATTATTATTATTATATGTACATATGTACATACATGCGTGCTATTCATTAATATTAACGGAAAGGAACAGATGAGTGCAATACCTAAAAGCAGTTTCTTGCGTGATATATAATCATGCATTTCTCTGCATTCATGAAATCGTTCACGTGCGAGACCGCCTGTTTTCTTCAAAACATTTCGATATATATGATTTGCATAAGTAATGCATGCATAATGATGAACTGGTGTGAGAATTGCCTCAGTTTAGAATGAGGATGTAATTTTATACTACACGTCTATGTTATTGTGGAGTTCTGGTAACACTCCAGGGATACATCATCAGCTCGATATAATGACTTTCACTCATACGTCACGTGTAACTTGTATGAATAAGTTTCAAATCAGCAAATCGTGGTGTCCTATTTCGATTAATATGCCCCATTTTTGTTATCGATTGACCTATCATATCTTCTCTTTATAGGATAATTATCGTTTCCGATTGTAAGCATGCCAATCAATTTGCAGCGAAATGACAGAGCTTCCCTTAACCATTAACGAAATTATAGTGAATTGTAATTTACTAATTCATCACAGAAGACGCAAATATGGTCCAATTTAATGCGTTGATAAATTTTTATTCAAGTGAAGTAAAATTTCAAGCTTGGTTTCCATATTTATACTATGATGCGGAAAAAAATACGTGCAGCAGTCGACACTCTTCTTTTACTCGGATAAATAAAGTTCAGCAAGAACTTGATCCAGGTCTAAATTGGGTTTTCTTTTCGATGGGTTTATAGGAATGAAAGAATCTGAAATCAACAAAGACAGTTATTTGCACACAATTGATGACTGAAATATACAATATAGGCCTACAGTAAATAATTGGAAGATTAGATTATTAATAAGGCCAGAAGTCAATGCTCCATCAGAAGACGAAATATGCATGCAAACACGCTCTATAATTTGTAAATCATGCTTCGGATCCAATGAAGAATGTTCTATCGTTTAAGTAATTTTAATATTTTGCATTATCTTGGTAGAAAAATTGCATTATAAATTACAAAAATAAATGGTGCAAAATGTGTTGCACAAACCTTCTCGCATATACGTGTTGAAAGCTACTACGGAAAAAATTAAATTATAGAGACAACTAATTTAGTACATTTTCATAATAGAACTGAACAAGTATCTAGAACGGAAAGCATCAGGGCCGATCTTTATGTTCAATGATTTTACCGTGAAATAATAGTAATAATAATAATAATAATAATAATAATAATAATAATATAATAATAATCTGAAAGGCAAAAATGGAGAATACATTTTGATATCGCCGAATAATAGAAGCAAATGCCGCACGAATGAGTTATTACACTAGCCTACGGGTAAATTTGGGCGGTCACGAGGTTTGATTTGAACCCAGGACCTCTTCCCTGTTACCCTCTACAACCTCGCTCTAATTGATTTTGGTGTGTTCATTACGACTGTGGTAAACTGACTACATTTCACAACAATAATTATTAGATTATATTATTCTTGTTAGCCTACTATGAGTAACAAAATAATATTAATATTTTAATCAAAATCAATGTTGTGAAATTCGTATTTAAGTCATGTTATTTCGTTTTTATCTTGATACCTGTTAATTTTATAAAGAAACATATTTAATTTTCTCTACAACTTTATTGTGGTAGGTTTTCATGTATCGCCTACTGTAATGGAAATAATCTAGAATAATTGAAAATGGATACGAGTAAAATACCCCAAGTCATTTTCACAGAAAAACAAATATAGCCATTTCTTTAGTCGTATATAGAAGCTTCAGATTTTACATTTAAAAAAAATCGTTACAGCCATTTTTTCGAAAATCAAAATTTTGACAAAATTTTTCATTAAAAGTTCCCTTAAAATTTCAGTTATAAATACCAAATTCAGGGAGGATCGATGAAATTCTGAAAAAGTCCTTAATTAAAAAATAAACTAAATACCATGAATCGTTTACCCGCTGTGCTAGCCCACAGACAGACAGACAGACGGACAAACGTCATTCCAAAAACACTTTTTTCGGTATCTAGGTATCGTGAAACATGATTCCCCGGTATTATCTCGATTTCGATTTTTTGTCACGATCACAATACTTTCTTTACACTACGTATATGCGAGAAAGTAAAAAGTAATGGAAATTGTATAAATTACGTTACAAACCCTTTTAAAAAACAAAATCAATGCAACAAATTTTGGTAAGTTGAAAACTAATCAAGCGAAACGTCATTTCCAAAAACATTAGGCGATGTAGGTCAATTATTGTACAGTCGGTTCTTAAAACATTTACTTAGCAAAATATGTTGTAAATGTTTGAATAACGAAATATATGCACAATATTTAAGACGTCACAAATATGGCGTTAAAATGTGACAAATTAATAAAACATGAATATCAAATAATAATACACAAACATTTTACATACAAAAATTTTAATAAATAACTTCCACAAATCAACGTTTTAATTTTGGCGGGAGGCGGGGTGAGCCTGTAATAAAGTGCATTATTAAAAATATGATTTTTCATGAATTTCCGAGCCTCATAATGCTGTGTTTATAATGAACTCATTAGAATTCGGTTCAGTTACATTATCTTATTTGCAGCCAATTTCTGACTTAAGTATATTTTTTCGATTCAGTTGTACTTAGCCTATATCAAATAGATTCAGTGTTTCCCTAGAGGGAATTAATTTATCATTAACCCTGGCGAGTCCTTATTCTCATGGAACGATCGTGGTCAGGAAAATATCCCCGTTATAACATGCACAAAGTTTTTAATCACGCTGTATAATATTATTATAATGAACATGGCCGTATTCAAATAAAATTTGATGGCTTGACTGAATCAAATCAAATCCATAGATTCGTTGAAAAACATGTTCTTTGAAATATGAAGCTGCAGGTTTGTTGAAATGCTGCATCAACTCGCATTTATTAGAGTGTCTTGATCTTGAACACCGGTGCACGTTTCTCTTATATATGCATCCCGACTCGACAATTTAATTACTTAATTTCTTCCTGGATTGCAATTCTTATATTTCATTGACCCGGTCACTGCATCTTAATGGTATTCAGAATAATGTTACAGTCACCGAAAAAATTAAGAATTTCTATGCAGTTTATACTTCCTCTTCCCGTTGTGTCACATTTCTTTATTCTTTATTAACTCTACTTCTCAGAGTTATTTTATTATGGAAAGTATGGGAACCATGTAAATTCTAAAATTCGTGATTTGGGCTTTTTGAGGCTTTAATTTTTACCTGTTGGCTGTATATTTCCGAACATTAAAAGGCAATCAACATGAGTTTAAGCTTAACTAGTAAACCGTTACTTACTTACCTAATGAATGCCAACATACAATTCCTAAGCAAGCTAAAGGAATATTATCTATTTTATGGAACCCGGAGGTTGATTGCCGTCCTTACATAAGCCCGCCATTCAACCCTATTCTGTTCTAACTCCATGCAATCATCCCTCGCAAATCCTACTTCCTTAAATGTATTCTAATGGTCTCTTCCCTTCGGGTTTCCCAGTCAATATTTGTTAGGTATATCTTTCCTGCCCCATGCGCGCAACATGTCCAGCCCATTTCATCCCGCGTGTTTTAATTACTCTTACTACATCCGGTGGAGAGTACAGGTTATGAAGCTCGTCATTATGCAGTTTTCTGCACCACCCGTTTTCATCTCTCTTAGGTCCGAATATTTTTGGAAGCACCCTGTTTTCAAACACTCTCAGATTATGTTGTGACGGCACGAGCCACAGTGGACTGTAATTTAGAATAGTTTAAAATAGGTTAGGTTGATTGACCCTTACCGCTCACAATATGAAAACCAAATGTTCTAATTCTTGGAAGGCGGCATTTCAATACCACTGACTTAAAGTTCGAATAATTTAAACTCTCATCTATACTTTAGTGATTAGCATGACAACCACATTTAGCATAATCCAATCTTGAAGCTAAAATAAAAGGAAAGATTATTTTGCGGTTCGGAAGAAAGTGAAACTGTCCATTAAAGATCGATAGGTTTAATAAAAAAAAAAGTATATATTACCAAGGTTTATTACAGATTCCAATTTGATAGAACGTGCTATAACGCCAGGAATGCACACCATGACTAATTCTTCGAAAAAAAAAGATGGAGGGACAGACAGAGAGAGAGAGAGAGAGAGAGAGAGAGAGAGAGAGAGAGAGAGAGAGAGAGAGAGAGAGAGAGAGAGAGAAAGAAGGAAAGAGAGAGAGAGAGATGAGTACGAAGTTAAAAATGGGGAAAAGAGAGCTTGTATCAGACTTAATTTCAATACAACTGCATTGCCTTCGGTAAGACCAGTACAAAGAGAGAGAAATTGGTGGGAGTAAGAGAAAGAGGAGACAGTCTATCTCCTTCTCAGTAGCCAGAGCCATCCCACTGCCAAGAAGATTCACTCTCGAAAGGGGGGACCTTTATAAACCCTTTCATTTCACTGTTTGAGCATCAGTTTCCATCAATTCGTCCGCCAAGGAACACCTTCAAAGGGGGATCTTATAGGGCGGCAGTGAAATCACACATCAGCCATGAAGCTCTTCGTGGTAAGTTCCTGGAGCAGTGTCCTTAAGCTTCCCAAATTCCGAAACATGCTCGAAAATTCCAGATACCGCGAAAACTTAATCCCCCCCATTTTGGAGAATACAGGGTAATGTAGAGCATATTTTGATTTCATGACGTCAATTGGAATAAAGAAGGTTTGCGAATTTTCAATATCACTATGAACTTAAACAATATCTGCGGTTGTTGTACCTGTAGCCTTAGCAGGGTGATCTCGTAGTTGTATAATTTTCGTTTGAATAATTAATCTAAAAAAATAGAGCCTATTTTTCGAGAACAGGCGATATCCTAAATATTAATTTTGCTACATCTTCAGTCATAAGTTCTTGTACAGTACACTGTTATCTTATTTAATGGCATAAGTATAGACAAATTTATTCCTAATACTATTATACTTTCAGAATGTTTCGTAGATTTTTATAAAGGCTACCGGTAGCCTATATTCCTTGCTAACTACTAGGTTCGTCAGTGATAATAAAGACCTAATATATGAAATGTTCGAATGGAAATTATGCATTTATTTCTTAATGACTACTCTGTAAAAATGAACTTGTCCACATTATAATTACACCAAGAAAGACTACGTAATTCGTTTTATTTTGTTTAAGTATGTTCAAAGATAATCCAGGACATCTAGTCTTAAAATTTAATAATTATTTTGAGGAATCCTAATTTAACTAACTTGGAAACATTATATCAAATAAAAATATTGTCTAAAATACTATGCTATTAAAACCGTTCTATAATATTGCCAATTCAGCTATAGAAAAATTAAATCTACTATCTGTATGATAACAATTTAATCTAACAATTTAAAAATGTTTTGTAATATTAGTAGCTTTTCTAAAGAGAAGTATTTTCCTTTTATTATAGCATAATCTAAAGCCTAGATTCTCTTTCATTTCCTTGTGTAATCTTGAATTTGAAGTCCTTGTATCAGGAGTTCGAATCCTGAATTCCATGCCCACTACCAAATTACTTTCACATCAATATAAGGTCAAGTAACATAAGGGCTAAATGAATTATCATATTTTGCATATTACTTTAGGAAAAACATTTTGAAATGTTTGTAATTTTTTATTCATTAACTTAAAATCTATTTGTCAAAGACACATTCCAAAAAGCCGGCAGTTTGTTTTTATCAGAAGCGAAATGATTTGTGAGTCAGATTCTAAAATTATTTCCGATAGAATACAGTAGCGGCATTCAATGTGATTGTATTATTTCATTGTAAAAATGTCTTGCTAGAGAGTGTGTATCACATTATTTGTTCTAGAACAGGTAAAACTTGATTATTCATTAGGTAATAAACGCAATAAAGTAGATTTCAAAACACGTTGGGTGGATATCTTAATAAATTATGCATAATTATATATATATATATTTCTTTTTCCCTTAAAGACTTAATGAGTTAAAGTTTCAAAGAAATACATTACAGTCAGATTTAATTTTCTAGAATGCAATTCCCGACTGATTTTTTTTCACGAGCCACATAAATGTTTTATGGACTATTTTGTTTTACTGCTGAGAACACCGTCGGCTATTACTGGACCAGTCAGTCACGCTACAGTGCGAGAGAAAAGGAGAGGAAAGTGCTCATTAGCATGCTTACACAGTGTTATCCTCTTAATATTGTATACAATTCCTTGTGAACTTGTACTGGATTTTATCAGATTCGTTCCAGTTGCAATTATCCGCCATAAATTGAAATCTTGCTAGACCGAAATTAGTATTCTTTAAATGCATAGAATGGGTGACAATACTGAAGGTCTATATCACATCTTTGTATATAAAGAGGGGAACGTAAATTCGTAGAGTATTTAAGTATTTTTTTTGTTCTACACTATTTTACAGTAATAAATATGAAATTTATATTAACTTCGTATTCCGTATGTCAGTAGTGCATAAATTGCTTGCCAAATAGGCTATGTAGTGACAATATCGTTGTATGTAGGTTATAAATTATTTTCCAAAAACAGTTAATATCCTTAATGTTTTAATTTTTGTTAAGGTATAGGCTACAGTTGATTTTTACTAGTTTATGTTATAACTTTAAATCGGGCGCAACATTCCCAGAGGGATAGTGTCTTCCGTCAGAACGCTGCGATATCCATATCTATCGTTCCACCATTTGTGTTACTAAAATCTTTTTAATCAATTTCTTCACTTAATCTTTTACAGGTTTGTAAATTTGCATTATTCTTCGACCGCACGATATGATAATATGTTAATAACACAACATTTTTTAGAGTTTTTTCAACACATAAAAACTTTTGCTACTTCTTCTGTTAAAAAATTATTATAACTTTATTTTGTGAAATCAAGATAAATGTATTTTTTCACATAAAAATGAGTAGATAATTTTTTACTAGAGTCTTTATAACGAATAGGTCTTTGGGAATCTCCGACAATCTGTGACATATAGGCTATCGAGGTATAAATTTATTTTACCGAGCGAGGTGGCCGAGATGGTAACGTCTTGGACTGGAATTAATGAGCTCCCAGGTTCAAATCCCGTGGCCGGCCAATTTGACATGGGTTTCTTCATGGTTTACTTTACCTAGTCGCAAAGGCAAATGCCGAATCGGATAATTAGTTATTATAACTCATACTCGCTATTTCGTCCTGTATCATATTCATTTAAATTAATATCAGTCGAAATTTACTGATACACCAACAATAGAAAATAGTTGACTATGATTACTTCCATGGCCTACTATATAGACACAGCTCCTGAACTCCTGATATGGCCTCGATGCTAAAAGGAGTATACATAAGCATAATGTAAAAAAAAATGAATATATCAACATGGAGGTACCCCGCAATACACTTGGTTGAGGCATGGTATTACAAAATGAAGGGCTGTGGATTCAATCTCCGGCCAATTTTCATTTCGCCTCATACTTTTAATTGCACTATGATCCTTTATTAGAATCAGTCTCTAATAGAATGTAATACCAGAAGCCACTGTAAGGATAAAGGCTGCATAAAGCTGACCGTTCTTGGCCGACTGTCTGAAATTCCAGGAGCCGCAACGACCAAGAATTTTGGGGCTTCCAAGGCGCATATAGGGAGTAATTTGCTTTAGCCTATGGTAAAGTGTGTTTTTCACCATGAAAACACATACACATGTCTAGATGGAAGTCAATAAATATTGAACTATAAACTATTACTGTAGGATAATAATTTGAAGAGATTCTTGAGTCGTACTGAAGTAGGCGATGTTTATTATAATATGTTTACTCACTGATTAAGATAGGCCCAGCTATATTTATGGAGAAATTTGCCCTGCTGTATGGAGGGTATGGACAGATAATGGTTTAGTTATCAGTAGTACTTAAACTTCCGTGTTACATCGTTAGCCTGAATGGAACAGACATTGACTTTCTTTTCTCAAGATGGCGGCTTTTCTAGGTAAATGGTATTTATGTGTACGTAAATGCGACAAGGCTGTACGTTTACATGAATCTAAAAAGATCCCTGCATTTAAGTCATTATTAAATAAAGTGATTCCACTATAGTATCATTGAATACCAGTAGCTTATTTCTTCAGAAAAGATACAAAAAATTATACAAATAATAAAAAAAAGTGTCTAAAAGCAACAACTCAACAGAATATCGTAATAAAAATAGTTATTTAAATGGTGCTAAAGAAATAAATAATAATTCTCCTGAACCATAAAACCAAGAAATGAATTGGAGGGTGGGGATTCCCAAATGCACTAGTTCTTTGGATAAATTGCCCCCGTTATTTGTCGAGGTGAGGTAAAGACGGACCCCGAGTCTTTCACATGCTCGCCATCCATGTTCTCATGAATCTGTGTCCTCCCTCCTTTTAGATGGGGTCTAAGGCCCTCTAGAGATTCGAGGTCTTGGATAAGACGGGAAGGGAAAATTCATCTATCTCAGGATGCATGAGAGTGAAAGAGGAGCGAAGTCCAATCGTTCTTATCCAGGCATAGAATTGATCACCAGATATGATTTCCGAGTTTAGAGGGATTTACGTGAAATACATAGTTGGATGAAGTTACATTACCATATAAAATAAAAACACTGTCCCTACTGCCCCTACTTCCGTCTATAGGTTGTATGTATATACTAGCGCCGTTTTTAATTAATTTCTTTTAGACTTAACTGGCCGATGTCTGAATAAGAGGACCCCTGAAGGGATCACATATACTACCTTCTACAATTAACAATATAAAATGTTTTATGAAGAAATTTTTATACATATTTGCTTTTCAATCTAAAATAAAAATATTATTTATTATTAACTGTTTTAAATTTGAATTTTCAAAATCTTCATTGTGAGATTTAGTCAACATTCTTTAAAAAGTGGTTCATGGTACTTTCAATACCATTAAGAATATTATGTTTTATAATTAATAATCATTAATATTCAGCCCAAGGTTACTATGCATAAATGTGCCAGGCGACTGCCACAGGCCTAAGATGCAGTACACCCCCGTCGTTAAATAACCATATTCCAACGCATTATTATTCAGATTAACAAGCTCTAGCAAAATTGTTAAAATATCTGGACTTCAACAGAAAAAAATTCAGATATAGGCCTATCATTATCAGAAATTTTCTTCAAAATTTAAAAAAATATATTTTTTAAAGAAAGTAGGATGTTGATCACACAAAAAAGGCCACGCAATATTTCATTAAATTGTCTTTTTAAAAATTGTTGCAGCTATTATTTAAACTTTTTTTTAATGAGTACCGTTTTGATAAAGTAAGCCATAGGTCTACAGTCATGACATTGTGACTTGCACCCAAATAGACATTTTAGATGTCTCGAAAATAATATCCACAAGTATGAAGATAAAGATTAATACAGTATACAATATACGATATTGTAAAATCAACATTTTCCACCCCCTGAAGATGTGGGTAGTTTATTAAGTTGCAGCAATTGTTTTACGGTACAGAATGTGTTGATTAAGACACCATTAAGGCTTCAAGTATTATATTCTTAGGTAAGGTGTTGACGATGTTGAGACTAATATTTAAATTTCTCTTGTTGCAGCTGGTGGCTTCTCTGGGAGTGCTGGCTCACGCCCGGCCTGAAGCCGGCTACTCGTACAGCCCGCCGTCCTCCAGTTATGGCGCTCCTTCAGGAGGAGGCGGTGGCTTCGGAGGCGGCGGTTTCGGTGGCGGAGGTTTCGGAGGTGGTCATGGCGGTGGAGGCGGAGGAGGATTTGGAGGAGGCCATGGTGGAGGAGGTGGCTTCGGAGGAGGCAGTGGTGGAGGTTTCGGAGGCGGAGGCGGAGGTGGCGGTGGATTTGGAGGCGGATTTGGAGGAGGATTTGGCGGAGGTTCCGGAGGAGGTGGTGGCTTCGGAGGCGGCGGTGGTTTTGGCGGCGGTGGCGCCTTGATCCAGAAACATATCTATGTTCACGTTCCTCCCCCAGAACCACAATTCGACAGACCAAGCAGGCCGATCGCTCCTCCTCCACCACCTCAGAAACATTACAAGATCATCTTCATCAAGGCACCTACACCACCCACACCAACTGCACCCATCATTCCACAGTTCTCTCAGGACGAACAGAAAACTCTCATCTACGTATTGGTTAAGAAACCAGAAGAAGCTCCAGAAATCAGTATTCCAACCCCAGCTCCAACAGTTCCTAGCAAACCAGAAGTATACTTCATCAGATACAAGACACAGAAGGAAGCCGGTGGTGGTGGCGGATTCGGAGGTGGAGCAGGAGGCGGTGGTGGATTCGGAGGTGGAGCCGGAGGAGGCGGAGGATTTGGAGGTGGAGCCGGAGGAGGCGGAGGATTTGGAGGTGGAGCCGGCGGTGGCTTTGGAGGTGGATCAGGAGGTGGATTTGGAGGTGGTCATGGTGGCGCTGGCGGCGGCGGTGGTCATGGAGGTGGTATTGGTGGCAGTGGACCATCAGGACCTTCTTCCAGTTACGGCCCTCCCGGAGGCAGCGGCCCATACTAAACACCGAAAAACGCCATTCAGCTGCTCGAAACTATGGATGAATGCGTTCGATACCTTGGACCGATTCCAACGGCCTTTATCGGTTTTTTTGTTAACACCTAATCGATCTTAGAGACCAAAGAAGCCAGATGCGTAAGCTTTTACGGACCGAATACGTAAAAATTTCTTCCGGTGGAATATCCTCTTAAATGTTATTTCCGGTTTCACCATTATTGTTTAAAATCAAAACGAGACCCGGAACAATGGTGATCTGGTAATAGCAAGAAAATAGAGGATATTCTACTCATAATTGTTATGTTAACACTTTTGCAGGTGGTCTAATGTTATACCTTTTACTTAGAAAGACCTGCTATTTTGACAAAGAAGAAAGTTTACGACTGGCTTTGATCGAAAACGACAATACGGGTACCTAAGCATTATTTGAACACCAAACCGATATTCTTGAATGATGAACACTTGAACTTGGCCTGAATGACAACACTGGCTTAATCTGCACTGTTTAACATCTTAGTGCTAAAGCTAAAGAGGTTTTTTTCCTAAACCTTTTTTTTTTTACTTTGTAATATATTTTGTACCTAGTGATATTTTTGCAAGAAAACGGTGGCAAATAAATGTATTTTTGTAAATAGTAAGCCTATATGTATGCTATTTTACACCCTATAGTTCCTAAAACCCACTTCATTTTCTCGTTTCTTTCCTCAATGAAATTAGTTTTCCTTAAGATTATCCGTGATATTGTTAAAGAATATTAATCAATATGATTTTCTATGCAAATATAGAAGCGAAAAAATAATGAACATATTATTTTAAATTAATATAAGTCGCGGTAAAAAATATTATAGCAAGATGTCTATATTAGTTTCGTTGAAGCCAATCAGAGTAGGTAATTAAATTTAATATTTTTTAAACTTACGTGCGTCTCCTAAATGATCAGCACAAATATAGGCTACAATTAAAAGCAACTACGCCTTCAGAACATTGTAGACGCTCTGACATTTACATAAGAATGAGTGCATTTATGACACTTCTATTAAATCTTCAAACCAAATATATATATAAGTTATGTAAGATGCAATTTAAAATCCCTTTATACGATCTACTAGTACATATGTTATTATGATTGTAAATTGACTGCAAACATTTGGGGATGTTCATCAAGTAGTTTAAAATCATAAGCTGGCCAAACAAGTGCTTATTTTCAAAGTTACATTACTTGATGACTCTGATCAGTAAAAAAACAAAAGTAATAATATCAATGACTTATTAAGAGTAATCTTATATAAAACTTTCATATGGTTTTCTCTATCCTAAGCATGAAACTTCCGATTATCTCTACTTATTTTGATATTTTGCGAGTTTGCGCATTTGGTTGTCTCACGTGCAAAAAGTGTTCCCAGAAAAATTACGCTCAAATTGTTTAAAAAGATGGCTTGCTTATAGCTCACTTAAAGACACTTTATATGAATAAAAAAATATGCAATAAATGCTTTGTTCCTAAAAGAATGAGTATAAGAAATATAAAGAAAACAGTTGGCACTGTGGTCCATAAAAGTGAAAATTGGCATTATGAGTAAGAGAAAGTTGTCTATGTAGGCCTATTTTTGTGCAATACCCTAAAAATACCTGGGAACGCTAATAAAAAAAAAAATATATATTTTTCGTTTTTATTCCATACTGTTCACAAGCAGACAAGCACACAGCCCTTAATACACACAAACACAAAAAGCTTATATTTTTTCCTGAAAATATTTTTGACCCACTTTATGGCGAAACATGTTTATTAATGCTGACAAGTCGACATTAAATATCAGATACAGGTATAATATTTCCTACATTCATGGTGTCTGTAGTGCGAGCAGATGAAGTAAAAATAGAATACCATTAACTCACTTAAATAAATGAATAAGATTACATTTTTATTTTTTTATATTGCAAAAACCTACCGAGATAATAAGAAATCAGAGGTAATGAATTGCAGCCTGCTCCAAAGACAATATTCAAAATTGGAAGCTTACCTATTCGATGCCAAGGATAAACAAGGATGCCATTCTTTAGTTAAGTCTAAAACTGAACACCTCATGATCATATTATATCAATATTTTCAGCTTAGCTGTTAGAAAACTCTCCGGAAATATCTGACGTGAAATTATTAACGTGAGTGTGACTATTCATAGGCGTAAGATTCTCTTATCATTCTTCTGAATTATATTCTCAGAACATTTATATCCCCAAAAATAACATTTTTGAATGTTTTATTGTTTTTCCGAAGTGTGAACGGAATAATTTTCTTGTCCTTATTTAATTTTGAAGAACTAATTTTTCATGATTGTGGTACTGAAGATTTATTATTTCTACCGAAGCCCCAGGATAGGATTAAACCGTTATTCTGCTGGTTTTGCTTATTTTTTGGGGGGACGGTAAAGTCATTCGGGATATAGAATCATGAAAAATAAATTTGGGACGATTATTACGAACGCGTAAAGTTACATAAGCAAAATATCCCAAAGTTTATTCTGTGAATGATAAGACGTTTCAGAAAGAAATATAATTTCCTAAAATTATTTTTATTATTTTTGATCATATTATTGCTACTACTAAACGATAAAAATTTTGACCTGTATTATTTTCACTTTTAATACTGGAAAGTCTGCAGTCTAGCCAGAATTTTAATTAAGTATTCCTTATTAAGCAAGCATGTCTAGAGTTACTGAGATGGAAAATACTGTTCTCTGTGATATAATGCGACAGTCTTCAGAGAAATGTCTTCCCTCAGCAAGATTACATTGTTCCAGTACACAATGCAAAGGAGACGGTGATAATAATTAATTTAGTAAAAAAATCCTCCCCTTCATTTTGCTCTAATATTAATCTTCAATTCGAATGTCAGCTTCAGCTACACTTTCCTTTTGTCTTGGTTTTATGTAAAAATACTGCGACTTCCTTCCTGCTTTACATAATAGAAATGTTCAAATGGTAAACTACGTTTGATAAATTGGACCAAAATTTCTTCCGGATATTAGTACAAAACTATACCAGTGGTCTTTGTGGTGTTTTTAATTTCTAGTTTTAAATCTCCTGATGATTCTGCAAGATGATGAAAATTCAGCAAAAGAAAGGCCAGTTTTCTAACAGACTACGTCTTATCTCTTTTAAGTCTATTTTAAGTCTTAGAGTAGTAAACATCGACTCTTAGAAGATGTTATATACCCTGCAGTGAGAATAGTATCTCTGTCGATGGTAGCAGATTTCAGAAGTGGAAAAATTGCCAAACATGAAGTTGATATATTTTAAAAACCCACGCGGACAGTCCCTCTACAACAATTCTCTTTTTACTCTTCTATTATTGTGCTATTCATTGAGGAGTGAATTCCGTCTCTGACGCACAAGTCCACTTTATGAACTTCATAGTGTGGAAAATGAGATATTGTCATCTCAGAGGCGAATTATACAATACCGGACAGAAGTTACATTGATCTCGCTTTGCTCAATTTGAGGGTATTATGACTATATTTGCAATATTTAGTCATTTATTAGGCTTTTCCTCAAGTAAATTCATGTAGTATCATGTACCACGACGCATGCGTGTCGTATGCGCACAATGTAATTTTTCAGCATACTAATAATGCGCACATGCGCACATGAATTTACTTTGGGAATAGACCTAATATTTAATATCTCAATTATTTTCATTTTTCCTACTGAGCTATACAATTTGTTTTGAAATTACAATTACCACCTATGGTTAGTATTTAAAACCATAAAATGTTTAGCCTATTTTTAAAAACATAACTTATTTTAACACAATCAACATGTGTAAGTAGCGTAAGCTACTAGTCTAGAGGTATAAAAACTTGTGAAATATACATTAAATTAGTCAAAAGTATTGTTAAAAATTCCTAAAACTGATAAAAAATGTATTTAAAGACTTTTATTTAATAAACTTGAAATACATTTTTAGCAGTTTTAAGAATTTTTAGCAATATTTTTTACTAATTTAATGTATATTTCACAAGTTTTTACACCTCTAGACTAGTAGCTTACGCTACTTACGTATGTTGGTTGTGTTAAAATAAGTTATGTTTTTTAAAATAGGCTAAACATTTTATAGCTTTAAATACTGACCATAGGTGGTAATTGTAATTTCAAAACAAACTAATATTTAATATTTAGTTGAACTAATGGCAAAAGCGGACACGTCCTAATTTATTAGTAGTTTCCTGTAAAATGTACAGTACCATTACAGCGGAATTTGATCTCAAGTTTTATAAATGAGAAAAGCTTGAGAAACATGCTTGTCTAGGGAAATGATAATGCAGAACGGGAGGTTGTGATTGAGCATTACTGGATGTGCTTCTTTCAGCGGCGTAACTTTTTACAGCTGGGTCCCCAAGTAAAAATATTTTGGGCCCCCATTACTTCTTGATGCATACCAAAACAACATTATTTCATACGTGTTCCTAAAAGTAGGTTGTTTTCAGCTAATAATTATGGACCAGTATTTTTTATCCTGCCAACCACTCTATATTTTTTCCACTCATAGCCAAGAGTTACGTCTGAACAACATTAAAATTAAATGGCAGATATTTCTTTTCAGAAAAATTGCAAACAGAAATGTCTCGTAAATACATAAATTTTGCTATTGATTTTATACAATTTTCATATCATGCGTTCTGAATAATTTATTTTTGCTTCTGGCCTTTTTAGAGGGAAATAATTCAGTTACTGTATGCAATTCAAGTTCCCTTACCTTCTCAAATTCAATACTCAATACAGAGTGTTGACTTGTACTTGTTAAATAGTTCTCAATTAGTTTCAACTTTAGAAAGGATATTTCATCAGTAGATACAGTAAACGGAAGTTGGTAAGCTTGATGCGAGATGCGAATACATAAATCAGATTTACACACGAGACTCAAAATACCCGAAAGTTCTCCTCGACGCTTGGGCCCCTTCTAGCCCTCGGGCCCAACCCGCTTGAGAGGTCTGCGGGAACGTAAGTTACGCCAATGGCGTCTTCATTGGCGGGAATTCCAACATTAAACGGAATACAGTAAACATTAAACGGAATACAGTAAACATTAAACGGAATACAGTAAATATGAAACGGAATACAGCAAACATTAAACGGGATACAGTAAACATTAAACGGAATACAGTAAACATTAAAAGGAATACAGTAAACATTAAACGTAATACAGTAAACATTAAACGGAATACAGTAAACATTAAAAGGAATACAGTAAACATTAAAAGGAATACAGTAGACATTAAACGTAATACAGTAAACATTAAACGTAATACAGTAAACATTAAACGGAATACAGTAAACATTAAAAGGAATACAGTAAACATTAAAAGGAATGCAGTAGACATTAAACGGAATACAGTAAATATTAAACGGAATACAGTAGTGTTTCAGTAGTGCAAAAGAACGCGTGGTCGCAGTAACAGAGACCGCTTGGTGCATAAGAAAGTGGCGAACACGCAATAATAATGCACTGTCACGTTTGGATGACAGTGATTTTAGAAAGGACGCGATGAGAATCTAGATAAATATTCTGTGGTGACAGCTGCAGCTACACATGCTCAGCTGATGTTTACACCTAACAACAATAGAATCCTCAGTTCTTCACCCAAACTGCACTAATAGGCCTGGAGGCTCACTACAGGACATCGCCCCGAGTACTTGGGATGCAACTAGGACATAGCTATAAGACCTTAAACTGTTTTCAAGTTGTCGTAGTTACCACCCGGCAGCAGTAGCTGGTTTAACGGTAAGCGGTCTAAGCGGCCGCGTGGGGACGCGGGATACTATAGTGCCCCTAATTTCGCAGCATTTAATTTTTCTAAGAGTTCCCTTACCTTATGCGCCCGGAGAAAGGTCATTTTTTGTTTTAAAGAGTGTAAAAAATTATTTAATTTTAATGTATGCAGTGGAAGAAGAAAGACTAAATAACTTGGCCATTTTGTATATAGAGCAGGAAATTTTAAACCGCATTGACACTGCCAAAATAATTGATGATTTTTCAAGAAATAAAGCAAGAAGGAAATTAATGTAAAAATATGTTTTAAATATTTAATGCGTAACGGTATGAAAATGTCTAATACTTTTTTAAAATAAGTTTATGAGAGTTTACTTATAGCTTATATTTCTAACTTAAGAAGGCCCCAAAATTTTTACCGCTTGGGGCCTCCACTTGACTTGAGCCGCCACTGTCCGACAGCAAAAAGGAAACTTGACCTCGAAAAATACCTAACTCGACCTCGAAAAATACCTAACTCGACCTCGAAAAATACCTAACTCGACCTCGAAAAATACCTAACTCGACCTCGAAAAATACCTAACTCGACCTCGAAAATACCTAACTCGACCTCGAAAGTACCTAATTCGACCTCGAAAATACACCTCTTCAAAGTTTTAATTTCCAGGTACAGAATGCTGCGCATGCTCGTCTCGTCATCGCCTGCATACACGAAGACAATATATTATAATTAAACTACCGTAACTTTCTATACATTTTTTAAAGTCTGATATTTATTATTAAATAAAATGGAGAGTCTATTCTAGATATTTACTTTCCACCAGACAAACCTCATGAAGTTTATATTGCTGATGGTCGACTTCCAATGAAGAAACACCACAGTGACTAAATTCATATACAGTTGTGAACCTCGCCCTAGAACTTTATTTTCCAACAATCAAGAGTAGGCCCTAAATTTTTGCAGTCGGCTGTACAATACTGTGATATCCCTTGAATCGTATCAGATCAATTTAAGAAGATGTGGATATGTGTGTGACTGAGTCTGTGCCTGATTTTTATGCCTCAAAAAGGGAAATTAACATGAAAAGCAAACTTGGTCACTGAGTTAATTGTTTAACTTTCGGTTGCTTGTTTAACAACATTTCACTAAAATGTTGTGTTTGGCCATTTGAGTTTTTCGTATGCGGATTTCTGAGAAGGGAAGTTTCGACGAAGTTAGGTGAATTAATAGTGGACTAATGTATTTCTCAATAGTTTAATAAAAGTATATAACACAGTACAAATCTTAAACGTGACTGTAAACAGATAGAATTGAAAGAAGACTGTGAGAATTCTTCTTGTTGAAATGACAGAATCGTGGATAAACATATTATTTCAGAAATCATCACTCATAAGGGTATAATAAAATTATTTAAACGATGACGGTAATGCTTATTTATTCTTTGTAACTTTTTCTACCCATTCTGGGTTTTGTGTACATAGTATAAGCATATTGAACAGGACCACCCATATGAAATAGAATATTGTGTGTTCGCCAGTTTCTTTTTTGTAGTAAATATACTGTAGGAAAATTATAACACCAGTAATATTATTATTTTCCACTCACCAATGATGGATCCGTTTTGTGCTGCTCTCTGAACCTGAATTCAAACGCGGTTGAAAATGGGATTAGTCTAGAACCTCTAAGGGCTTGTGTGAGTTCTGCTTCAGTTATTTTAGCTCCCTAAAGAGATTCAAGTTTGGAATAACTGGCCTTTGATGAAGACGAGTTATAACATAGGTAATAAATTTTCAGGAGTGTCATATCACTATGACGTCACTATTAATATAAGTACCTAGGGATATCACTAGACAAAACAATATGACTATTGCTACCCAACCGCCACTAAACTACAGTTATCACGTCTCTGCATAGCACTCCTGGAAACATACACAAAAATTCAAGGGACATGATATGATACGTGTTATATCTTCGTGAAATTTATATTATTAATTTACGGTTACACTATGTGTTATTAAAGATCTTAGCTTTAGAATAACATAATTCCATCCTTTGGCCAAGTTACTACTTTTAAATTGTAGAGTAAAAATTGATATAAGGATAACAGAATTTCATCCTTGGTGATATTACTCATTTTAAATTGTAGGGTACATTAAAATTTCAGCCTGTCTTTTTGATTTCATACAATAATGGTAAGTAATAAACAAATATAAATAAAGATAAAAAAAGTTTGCTATTATCGACCAGATCTGCTATTGATAGATAGAAATATTATTATATAGGGTATAATAAAATTATTTAAACGATAGCGGCAATGCTTATTTATTCTTTGTAACTTTTCTACCCATTCTGGTTTTTAATAATAATTAAAATTATTAGAAATTAATAATAGTAATAATAATAATATTTGATGTCCATCCATTCATAACTTACGGCAAACAGAAATGCACAAAATTAGTAAATATCAAAACCTGGTTTTAGAACTAAAAAACATCTGGAAACTTTCAAGGGACTTTGGAAACGTCGGAATTGCAGTGAAGATAATCAGTAATATAATAATAACAATATTATGTTAATAATAAGCAATAATACTGTAATAGGTTCAACAATAATACTAATAATAATTTATAATGGTAATATATGTAGACCTACACATAGCATTCTCTGTGCATAATCTATTAAATGAGAAATCTGAAACTGATATTGTTCAATGTAACGAAGAGAAAGGTTCTGTTCTCCCTATATTCGAAGGTGAAAAGTAACATTTCACCGGTCACGACCGCAGCAATATTTCACACCCACATGGACGTCCATTGATGGCCAAGTCGGGAGAAATTACTATGCCGAGGATTCACAAGGTGACAGAAGAGAAAGGTCATTCTTAACACACGTATTCTGCATTTGCATGGAACACCAGGGAAATTTCTTTGGCACTCGTAACACATAATACAGTTCTTGCCACAACATACGTGTTTAAATGTAGGTTATGTGGGGAAGTTTTTGCACCTTTCATGAATCCTCTCTAGCTGTGTGGAATTGAAATATTCGGGGAAACTTCCTGCCATTTGTGCTTGCGTTCGCTGATTGCCATGATGGAGTTATTTATTATGGCTAATTCCAACGACATTGTTAAGGCAACCAATCAATCAGTGAAATATATTTCAATTGCCGGTTCGTGAAATTACATAAAGGTTCATGAATTTAATAATTCAAAAGGTATATATCCATGAATTTGTCAAGTATGCTACTTTATTACTTAACAGGTGTACCAAAGATATCGTTGTTGAAGTGACAGGGCTATTATGAGGAGCTGTGTGTTTTCAGTATGAACAGTGTATATCTGAACCATAGAAACATCTTGATTCTATGAAACAAATTATATTTTTAAAGAAATAATGATTAAAATTGTGCTGCTTTTCTAAAATTTCGAAGAACTTACTAATTAAGTTCAGATTGATCTTGAGACACAGATAAAGAAAACAAGTGTTTTTATGTTATGAAGAGATAAAAGTATGCCTACAACAAAAGGTGTGATTTTTAAGGAGATAAAATATTCTAATTTGTCTAGATGCCTCTTTTCTCCTCAGCTGTGGGAATTTATTACGCGAAAGTAAATAAACAGTGTGAATGCATTCAAGAAGACAGAATATTTCCGCAGAATTAGGCGAAGGAAGTTACCAGGAGAAAACTTGTGCAGTTTTGCACATGGTAACTTTTCTCATGAATTCTTTCAGTTATGACAGGAGCTCATAAATTACGACTAAAGCAAATTGCAAATATCATGGAATCTTTGCTTACAATTATCTTTAATGATTCATAGAGGATGTAATCAGTAAGTGAATCTAGACAGTGGACTACCCAATTGTTCATTGTTCCGACTGTACAGTAGTTCAAGTTTCCAACTTCCGTCAAGAATATGATGAATGGCATAAGATAGCTGGTCTGTAACTACTGGCCTATATAATGGCTTTCATTCCTGGCTAAGCAAACGTGCAAACAATATACAGGGCTGTAAAGAAGTTTTAATTAGTTCCACATCTTATATGACACTGTACAATAACAGTGGAAATCCGGTCATAGAATCATTAAATTAGTGTGCCTCACTACATTAGCGTATATGATTTAAACGTCTTTCTGTAAGGTCGACCATTAAGGGTAATCATGGAAGAGAGATTCCATCTGGCGCTGTGTAAACTCGGGCTAGCTCAGTTGATAGAGCATGTCACGGAAAACCGAGTGTCACGGGTTCGATTCCTGGTGTCAAAGAAACTTATCTCCTAAACATTTTTTCTTTAGTCCAAAGGCTGTAATTGTGAATTTGAGTTCTTTAACCAGCCGTAAACTGTTTACGTTCCCTCCAGGAGGACTTCGTGTACAGGTGTCCAGAATGTTACATTAAAAACAAATTCGTCACCATCGGCCAGGTTTGAATCCGAAAACCTCGGATCATGAGACAGGCTCGCAAATCTTCAGAAAGCTTCTTCACAGTCTATATTAAGGAATGAATGATCATTGCCATACTACACTGTATTGGTGGTTTTTATTTTTGTCCTTCAATAGTAAATCCTATCCGGTCACCTCTACTTTATCTGTTTATCATAGAGGCCCGTTCCTACAGAAATGAACTGATCTAGAATATAAAACAAGCATTCCTATGCCCGAATATGGCCACTTCCTAGCAAAGATATAATATACAGAGAATAAAGTGATTGTGAAAGAAAGAAAAAAAATTAAAAAAACGAAATCCAGATAACGCAAGGAGAACATGTTTCACGATGGCTAGTAAAATTCTTTATGGAATTTTGTGTGTCTGTTTGTCTGTATGTGAATGCTTATCAACACATTGTATCTATTTTAAACGGTTTAATTTGTCTTTACTATTAATACATAATTAACCTTTTGGGTATATCTAATATATAAAGTCGAATGTGTGTTTGTGGATATGTGGGTTTGTATGTATGTATGTTCCTTATACAAATCCACATTTCTTTACCAATTTACACGAAATTTTGCACACATACCCAGTTAAGCCCGGGAAGTAACGCGGTCAACATTAAAATTCAAACAAAATACTTCTTCCCTTGAAAATCATACAATTTCTGAGAATATTATACTGAAAAAAAAATGAAGTGCTGTTCAGTTCACATGACAACAGTGAATTGTTTACTGTGATGACATAGGGCCTTGGCGACTATATAATGCTGGACTTTAACGAATTATGATTCCATCGATGTAATATATTGGCGAAAATAATTACTGAAAATGAAATCCACGAAAATAAAGCACAGTGTGATGTAGTCACATAACTTTCTCTACCCTCGACATAAGAAATATTTTCTCATATCTGTAGGCTTTGTATTAGTTGAGAAATAGGGATGTTTATCATAGGCCTAAGCATGGGATGGAACATTTTGAGTCCTATGCTCGCAGTATTTTATGTCCCGGGTTTTAGGGGAGGAAAGTATGAAAGTGATACTGCATTTCTCTTTTATTTCAGCCCCGAAACGGTTGTATGGTAACATGAGAATGAGAAATAAAATTTTCCGTCAAGTCAATACAATCTTATGTAATTTATGTTTCTTCTTATTTCAACCCCTCCCAGGCATGATGTGTAGAAGCAACGAAATGCAGCATTCGACATCCTCTATGAACCATAAAAAGCTAAAGGCGTATCTAGCGTTTTCTGATGGAATCGTTTGAGTGTGATAAATCTTTTCCTTCATTTCAAGTTCTACAAGTCCTCCATAATTTAATTTCAAATTAAAAAATACAAAGCCCGGGCGACGCCGGGCCTTTTCAGCTAGTTTCTTATAACTTATAAAATTGAGAGATGATATTAGCAGAAAATGAGCCGTAAAAATATTGACAATAACGCAGAACCTCCATTTTTATATTTAACCTAATGGTACTTTATTATTTTATTGTATGGTGTGATACATAAGTGAACATAAGTATGTCCTGAAACCACGCAAGAGCAGAAATTCTTGTTCGGGGGCATTTCCAGTAGGCCTATTACATTTTGCCACACGGCCACATTCATGTTTTACGAATGAAGAAAGTGTAATGTTAACTTACCTGATCTTAAGGCTAAATAATATTATAACATCATTAAAAAGTACCAGGGGAGGAAGGCAAAAGCTCAGAGTAGGGCATGACTCAGGTGATAGTCGTAATATTAATTAATTGTAATACTAACAATTTAGTAATAATTATCATAATAGCAACAGGAAGACGGAACTGACGAACTGGCAACACAAAAAAGTGGATGAAATTAAGAGTCTAAACGCTTTTTTAAATTCTAGATCTGAAAACTCCAAAGCTACATTTGACTAAACCTGGATGTAATTTGATTTTAGAATTGTACTGACGAGGACCGAAACTAGAGCTATGTGACAGACCAGCAGAAGTGAAACATCTAAAGTGCGAATTCTATTACGTCTTGTGCTGTGTTACAATGTTCATAAAATAGAGCCATATTGACAGTCCTGTAAGTTTAAAATGCGGAAACTCCTCCTTGTCAATATAAAATGTAAAAAAAATATATATTTCGGCCAATTTGTGGTCAACCTCAGTGATAAAATCCATTAAGTAAAAATAATTTTATCATTGAGTAATTCTTTACGTAAGAAGAAAATTTATCACTGAGGATGACCACAAGTTGGCTGAAATATATCTGATTTTTAACATTTTATATTTTTATATCGATAAGGCGGAGTTTCCGCAATTTAAACTAGCTGCTATGTCCATGTGGAACCACTAGAAATTTTCTCTTATTTTTATAGTTATACTAACCTAGTTTTAATATAGAATGCCTATGGTCAATGTTAAATATATTATAATCGGAATGGATTAGTTCAGTTGAGTAGTCCAGGCGCTTTTTTTTTAAAGCAGAACTTGGTTATGCGTTTTTGTAAATAAGTTAATGGAGTAGGAATATATGCTGTAGGTTTCAAATACCAACGTGCTATCGTTTAGAATAATTTCCAGCTATTACTTTTTGCTTGTGATTGCTTAGACACCGAGCCGTGCTTGTGCGTGTTTGCGTGAGGCGAGTAGATTATCTAGGTGTCAGCTCGATCATACAACCTCTGTATACGCACTAGCAATGCAGTTTATTAACTGTGTTTATGTACTTACCTCATCATAATTACTCTTAAGCCAAACAAGTGGTAGCAAGAGGGTTCAGGTTTCAGATAGTTACTTTTTCACGCTATTTACTCGTAAGTAGTAAGTTAATATTTTAGGAGAAACAAACATTTATCTACATCCTACGTAACCCTTCCCCGCCGTGGCGCGGTTGGCAGCGAGGTCCAGGCTATAGGGTGGATTTTTAAACACCTCCCAGCAAGTCTCCTGCAGAAGTTCGACTGGGAGATGCTTAAACATTCACCCTACAGCTCGGATCTCCCATTGATTTCCATCTTTTCCTACACTTCAAGAAATGACAGAGAATGACAAACAGGCGGAGATGGTTGTAAACAGTGGCTCAAATTCCAGGCAGCAGAGTTCTACGACACAGGTATTCAAAAGTTGTTCCCACGGTATGAAAAATGTATCAGTTTCGTAGCGAATATTTTGAAAAATAGCTGAACACTTTCAATATCTGTTGCAATAAACATTTCCATGATATTGTGTTTTGTTTCTGTATACGGCCTCAGGGAAACTTACCTTATGGACGGCCGTCGTATCAAAACTGAAAGATGCTTTTCAACAGCAACCTGGACTTGGAATAGCAGATGAAAAGAACCTATTATCGTGATACATTTAAGATTTCGTTTCCTTACCTTTCTCCACTGTTCATGTCTGTTTTTAAATTGAAATGTGGAATTGATGATAACCGCACCCAATTCATATCAGGCCAGATCACGCCTGTCTTCGCCTATACCTCATGTCGTGACCACGGCGGCGGCCATCGATGCTATTCAATACGGATGTATGAAATACACGAATCATGTGTCACATCAGACTTCATATCTAAAGGTAACGAACACGATTTTTAAGTGTTCAATGTAATACGTGCAGTGTTGCTGCAACACTTTCCAATTTAAGTGAAAATATTGTTTATTAACGATCTCTAATATCCTCCTTCTTAAGCGGTGCTTTGCGCTGCCCCTACAGGTATATATTATGTGATGAACGCACTGCAACGTCACTTATTAACAAGACAGTATTTGGTTGTGAGATTAATTGGCAGAGGAACCGGGAAAAAAAAGAATTGAATGACTTGGACGAAACTAACTAAGAGGGAATTTTTTTTGGGGGGGGGGGGGCTAGAGTACTCGAATCTGAGGTATTTTTTTCCCCCAGTCATCTCACTTTATTCGTGAAATGCACGTCGAAACCGGGATTTTAGTTTTTTTACTTATAAATAGTGCTAATTGTTTATGCATGATTTTGCTAAGATTCATGGTATCACATGGAATTCCGTGAGGCTACCACCTGTAGTCACCTCGATGAGTAAAATATATATGAATTGATTAGGCTTAGTCAAACAAATCTATAGGTTTGTTCGCAAAGCAGTCAGAAACCAGGAACAAATCGTTCGCGCATGCGCTCTTTCTCCACACGCGTTCGCAAAGCGAGAATCCGTGATTCTGATTTCAATCTTCTGTTCGCAAAGCTCTCACGGACAGTTTCTGTACCATAAGAAAAATTTGCAGGCTCTACCATGAATTGTTATCAGAGACATGCGCAGTAACCTATTTTCACGCGCCTGACTCCTCCCTCCAAATCCTTGCTCCAGATTTATAAGCATAGGCTACTTATATGTATGAATAATGGAAGATAATTAAAAGTTTCCCAAAATATAGTTTATATTGCCGATGTATATTGCATGTATAACATGTTAAAGGGAAATATATATTTTATTTGCATATCATATCGATTAAACGCAGAAACTATCGATTCCAAATTCTTCTAACCGTTCGCAAAGTGCAAATCACTGGTAAGTTACAGACTGGACATGCGCAGTACAACCAATTCTCAAGCAGTCACGGATTTGCTTTGCGAACAAACCTTATATTTCTGGTATGATAAATCATAGCATAGAATATTTATGAGTTTGTAACAGCTTTTCCTTAATCGACATCGACGTAATAGTTAGAGTTGTGAGTAACAATTACAGCACGTAAGGAAAGTGTCACGCACGGGTAATTATAGAATGAGTTGCACAGGGTATTAAGCTAATTACACGTTCTGACGTCTGCTTTATTCCAAGGGTCAGGAGTTCAGACCTCTGTTTGGACCATCATGCAAGCGATCGTCCTACAACTCTCTCTGGAAGTTGAATTCGCGTTCTAAGATTTTTCAGTCTGGAATATTGGATTAACCTTGTTAAACCAAACTTTATCTCCGGATATCATCTGGCCGTCATTATCAGCTTCACCCCATTCGCGCTTTGTTCAGAATGAGTGAGTGTGCGACTAGTGTGTCTCGTCCTATCTGTTCGTGTTGTGTCGGAAGTGGCCTCGGCACTGGGCTGATCACCCATCCGGGGAGGCCCTTTATCTCTTTGTCGGGTAAAAAAAGTATGTGATCCAAAGGTAATCCTTATCCCGACAGGTCGTGGGCGGCGTGAGCCGCATAAACGTCCCTATAACGGGAGAGGGTAAACTACGAAAAAAAATAATAAAAGAGAGGGTACCGATCAGCAGACAAATGCGACAGCATTATTTTTCATAGTCTACTTCACTTGTACACAAAGACATAGATGGAAAAACTGAACTAGGGTCCAGAAATTGGAATTATTTGGTAGCTTGTTTTCCTTGTGTTCAACACATTTTGTTCAAAGTAACATATGCAAGGAAGAAAGTTCGTAGTTTTCATGGCAATCATCATACAAGTAACCATGTAGAAAGAGGGATAAATAGTAGTGTAATTTTAGTAATTTTGAAAGCCCTCGTACATCAGATGAAAATGTAAAGCTATAACGATTGCAAAAAGTATAAATTAGTTTCATAAACAGTAGGCCTCACGTAAAAAAAAAAAAAAAAAAAAAAAAAAAAAAAAAAAAAAAAAAAAAAAAAAAAAAAAAACAGGTAAACTGGTGTAACAAAAGAATATTATAGGAGAAAAATTCCTCCGACACTGGGACTTGAACCCAGGACATTTGGCTATTCGCGCCAATGCTCTACCAACTGAGCTAAGCCTGAGTTCAATTCACAGCGCCGGATGGAACCTCTCTCCTATGACTGATTGCCCTAATGGTCTACCTCACAGACAGACATGTTATGTCATATGCAGCACTGTGAGACACACTAATTAGTGATTTTTGTGACCGGGCTCCCACTGTTATTGTACAGTTGACATTCAAGATAGATATATAAGCTTTCATGAACCACAGATTATTGTCTCTGTTGGACATTACATGAGAATATTATAGGAGAAAAATTCCTCCGACACTGGGCTAGCCAAAGGTCCTGGGTTCAAGTCCCAGTGTCGGAGGAATTTTTCTCCTATAATATTCTCATGTAATGTCCAACAGAGACAATAATCTGTGGTTCATGAAAGCTTATATATCTATGGTGTAACAAAAGTGCCAGAATGCTTTTGTTCAATCAGTGATAATTGCAATTATGATATACAGAAAATAAGTTTTTTTTTTTTGTAATCGATTTCCGAGTTAAGTTCCAGATCGATTCATTAAACAGGGCTTACGGAAATACAAAGGTCTAAAGTTTGATAAGCATATGTGAAGGAATATGTGGATAGTGTTATTTGTCAAAGCTAACTGTATTGCAACTTTCAAATCCGTATATGAACACCGTAAAATGATATGTTGTCATGAGAACTGATTTGCATTTGACTCCGGTATCAGTCAATCACTTCGGTCCAAAATCAATTGGATCGTCCCATAGACATTCTAAATGCGTATACAAAGTTTTATGAAAATCCGATAAAACGTGAGTTATCGCGCGGACTGACACACGGACAGACAGACAGAAACCACCACAATTTCATAAAGTATCTTTCTGGCACTTAATAAACCTAAGATCTGCTCTTCATCGCAGTCTTTAAAGGTTTAGCCAATGTTGTCACACATTGCTTCCAGGGGGAATCGTTGAAAGTAGCTGAACATTGCCTGAAACAAAACCATTAAAACGACTGTTATCTTGAAATGGAGTTTAAAATGATAAGAATCCTTACACCGTGTCGATTTTAATTGCTTGAAGGAACATTCATACCAAATCGGAAGAAAATCTAACAACGCGTTTGGTCGTGATACATAAACAAATTTACAAACAGAAACAAATTTACAAACAGACGAAATGCCGAAAGGTCGAGTTAAAACTAAACCTTGCTTCCCTTGTTCAATAATAAAGCCTTAAAATATTTGACTTAGAATGTTTGGTTAATTTGACAGGATCCTCAAGAGGGCACCACATTTGCAGCAGGGGAGGATTTAGGGTCACATAATTGGGAACATCACCTTCTGTGACGTGGGCGTAAAACCTGCCTTCTCCCATATCAATTCTTTGTCGCTTGTGCAAAAATATTTTAGACTGAATAAAGCATCCAAACATGGCAGTGGAGGAATCCTGGTATCTTTGTCTGACAGAAGGTAAACAACTGATTTAACTAAAACCTATCAGAAAATTAGGTACTGTTCCGTTGTCCAGCGAATTATTTTTGTGATAAATTTAGACTGATCTATGTATAAAAATAATGTAAGTAACAAGTTTCCAATACTTTTAAACTGTATACAGTCTAAAGTTTTTTCTAACGTCCCTCCAAAATATGTAACTAACTACGCCCTTCATTGCCCCAAATCAGAGCAGCGAAGTACGAGTGAAAAAGTCACCATCACAATCACCATCAACACGAAATAAGAAGTCACCGTCCGTAACGACCTCTTGGAAACACTTTAATTTACAACTAGCATTTCTTTAATCTCAGTGAAAGATTTCCATACATAAGCATTTAAATAAGCATGACCAGTATATGCTCCATTTTAAAGTGCCTGATGCATGGTAACGACTTGCATTTAACTAGCGCTTTCCTTTAAGTTAGTGTGAAGCATGATCTATACATTGGATAGCGCATGATACAATCATGACTAGAAAGTAAGAGGACATAATTTGTATTTACTTGAAAGAGCATCTCGTTGCCGAGAGGGGACCGTGAGTTTATAGCCCTTTTTTAACACCTGACTCACGACGACACAGTGCCTTCAAGATGCGCTGAAGAACAGAGAAACCACAGACATCTCCGAGACCTGGTATTTTTATACAGCGAGAAGATAACTACAACACCGCAACTGTTTATTAATAAGAAAGCAATTTATTTAATTTTTTTGTTCCTTCACTTTTACTATGAAATAAAAATTACTGTAATATGCCTTTCAAATACTTTTCATATTAAACGATCTTCATAGATTTCCCTCGTTTACTTCAGATGATGACTGTTCAAATTGCAGTAATCACTCTGTATAGACATACCTATTTGCTCTCAATTGCAATAATTCTATCATGTGGAATGATAATTCTTCCACGCTGGCCGTGTTTCTATTCCATGATGTCTTTAACGTACCGGTACTGGTATAACTTAGCATGATAGACTTTGTACATATTGTGACAACAACAGTATTAATAATAATAATCATACAGTAATAATAATAAAATAATAATAATACTAATAACTACGATAATAATGTAACCTGAAAGGATGCATATTATAGTAGAGTCCCGCTATTCCGAACTAATTGGGACTGAACACCGTTCGGTTTAGCGGGAATTCGGATTAGGCGGATTTCGTGAATAATATCAACATATGAACTTGTTAAGGCGTAAATTAAGGGCTGGGAATTGTATTAATGGAGCCGACATATTGTGCTGTAAGTAACCAGCTATTATTCCACTTGGTTTCAGGCGTATTCATCAAGCTTAGGCTTTATGTACGTCTCTATTAAGCTTCTTTGTATAACAATAAATGTACGTTTTTTTCACGAACGTCTTTTTAATTTCACCTGTTTTTAAGTTTAAAAAATCTGTATTTTTTTGAACTCTGTTCGGAATAGGCGAATTTTCGGAATAGCGGGACTCTACTGTATCAAAATAACTTTCCCGCCAATAAAACGGAGAGCAAAATATAAGTTAAAAACGATGTCTGTATTTTAAGACTATTTTCTGAATAAAATGCATCAAAATAGAATTTTAGAATGCCCATACGCTCATATAACCGAACTGACCGAACTGACCGAACTGACCCTGGCCCTGAGCGATAGAGGTTAAAAGTGATTCAGGGTGGATTGGAGCTGTTTTTAAAGGCCACTCATATGTGCTACAGCCGATACGGAGGCTTCTGTACACTTTCAGGTATGGAATGCATAATGAGAAATTATCTTAGTTCTCACCGGCCGCATGTGACCCCATAGCCACTAGACCAGACACACATATCGTTAAAAATTTGATTTCGTTCTTGTAAAATGGTTGTAAATGCATGAAAAAGTAGTCGCCAGTCTGCATGTCATGTTCAATCTCTCCTCAGGTTGTTTGTATCCGCAAATGCAGTAAGATCCATGTTTGTAGATGAGCAGGATGTACAATGGTTTCTGTAAGCAAAAATCCTTCCACACTAGCGATGGTTATTAGTACTTTGAAGTCAATAGCAATAAGAAAAACAGGCCTAATACTTATTTCGGTAACAACAATAATAATAAAGGAAAATAAAGTGTTCCTAATACAGGTCGTGAAGGCCCTTAGTGTTCCAGAAGGTTGCGACTCCCAAGTATTTTAGACATTCGGTACTTGAAGGTAGTACGGTTGTAGGCTTAAGCATCGACCCCTTTTGTCCTAGGACTGCTTGTGGTACACACTTCCTTCAGAGGTTGAGTCGAACCCGGTTCATAGTTCCACAAGATGGATTAGACTAATTGAGAAATTCAACGATATCGTCGGATATCGAACCCGCGATCTTCTGGTTTGTAGCGAAGTTCCACGGTGTACTCCATGATAATATTATAAAGTTCATAAAGTCCACCACCTAGAATCTTAAAAAGTAATGTTGGTCCGCGATAGGAGAAAAATCTGGCCCATGGTTGAAAAATAATTATTGTAGCACAATAGGATGGTAGATTTTGCTAAAAGTCCCCAAATGTTGTCAAAATAAGTAATTTTTTTAAGCATATTAAAGTCCATTATTGTCTTTAAATCCGCGATAAAATGCGAAATCAGTATAAAATGCGAAATGGACGCATTTCTGCGAAATAAGTGCAAAATTACATTGTAATTTGTAAGGGTTATTTATGTAAATATTATGACAGCTGTTAATGAACTCTTTAATACAACACTGGCTGGTCAGATGAGTACCATAAATCCTAAGAAAGCATTCGATATGTATATATGAAGAGAATAATTCCATATTTTAATCATATAGATCCAGATAGTTTCTTATGTGGTTAAGATTAATTTCATAACATTTGATAACCAGTATAAGAGACAATTCAGAGGTTGACTGGCTGCAAATTTTGTTAGCAATGCAAATAAAATTTCCACTCTTTGCCAATGCAGCTATTCAAGTAACCTGGTTATCTACCAATTGCGTGGATGTAGAACTCTTTTCAGCAAATACAATGTCACAGATTGCAAGAACAGGGTAAAGGAGAGTATTATTGAAATTTATTCATTGTTAAATTTTTAATGTGTATGCTGAATACTGATTTTAAATGCATGTAGATAAATACAAAAGCTTTCGACTGCGTAGATCATAACAGGATGCTAGAAGCAATGCGTCACATTGGTATTCCTGAACATCTGGTATCAATTGTGAAAAACTTGTACACGAACCAAACAGCAAAAGTAAAGATCGAGCAAGGAGAAACAGACTGGATTAAAATTTGCAAAGGAGTTAGACAGGGGTGTATAATTTCTCCAGCTCTGTTCAATGTTTACAGTGAACTCATTATATCGCAAGCTAATCTGGACCAGCTATCAGCAGGTATAAGAATTGGCGGACGGAAAGTGAACATACTTAGATACGCGGATGACACCACCCTCCTAGCGGATAACGCAGAAGAACTACAAGACATGATCACAAGCATTATGAATATTAGTGAGAGATATGGCCTTCACCTAAATCTATCCAAAACTAAAGTCATGTGCATTGGTGATGATATCAATATCAGAGTGAACGGTCAGACCATCCGCGAAGTTACAGAATTTAATTTCCTTGGCTCACTGATCAATAAAGATGGTTATATCAAGCACGAAATTAAAAGAAGAATAGGTCTGAGTAAAGTGGCAATGGTCAAATTAACTAAAGTAATGAAAGACTCTGACATATCAAGGAATACGAAAATGTCCATTGTAAAGACCATGGTATTTCCAGTCGTGCTCTACGGTAGTGAAAGTTGGACTCTTCATAAAGAGGACAAAAAGAGACTAGACCGATTCGAGCTATGGACGTGGAGGAAAATGCTGCGTGTATCCTGGAAAGACAAAAGAACGAATGCATCAATTTTGGAAGAAATCAATCCTGGAAATTCCCTAACTGCAATTGCTATTAAAAACAAACTAACATATTTCGGTCATCTGCTCAGAAGAAATGATTCGTTGGAAAAAGACCTAATGATAGGCATCACACAAGGCAGCAGGAAACAAGGCAGACGTAGAATTAGATGGACAGACGGGATTAAGGACACCCTTAAGATGGAATGGGCACAGATCATTAGGCTTGCAGAATCTAGATCTGAATGGAGAGATGCTGTTCAACAGGTTACGAAACGCATAACAAGAGACAATGTTAGGCTGGCACCCTAAACTGCTGTGCATATCCTATAAAAGGGGATCTCCAGAGATCGTTCGCGATCTACGGACCTACTACTAGATAAATACGTGTTAGCAGTGCATATATTTTGACGTATTTTAGTGTTCACAATTTCACTACAAGTTTATGTTGCTATGTGAAATTATTGTAATTGGAAAATCAATCAAATGCACTGCTAATTTTCCAGTAGTAAAATTGTATCAACCCAATTTGCTACAATATGCAAATTTTAACGTTAAATTTGCTATAAAATGCTAAATTTTGTTTTTAAAAGGCTAAATTTTATTTTTAAAAGGCTAAATCTTATTTTTAAAAGGCTAAATCTTTACATTTTAGTTGCTAAAATCTACCATCCTTAATAATAGGACCACACAAATATAGACGTACAGCCCTTGTTTGAAACATAATCGATCTACGTGGGCAGATTTAAGTAGCTGTTAAGTATTGCAACAGTCCAAGCATCGCTGTTCTAGAAGAATTTGTTTAATTCAGCTTTTCCTATCAACTGGAATGCGTTGTTGAGACGAATCCAATGATGGGTGCACTTTCACTTAGTTTATCTGAGTAAGAAAGTCTCGAAAGCATACATTCATCGTAAGTTAGGAACTTTTTTCTGATTGCAACGTGACTGACGCTTATCCAACCTTTAGCTAGCGAGACAATTTTTTGTGTTTCCCGGAAACTCCATGCCTATTTATTGCATGCATTTATTGTAATTTAACCTTTACGTAATCATGAGTTTTAAATAACAATGAAGATTCCATTACTAGGGATATTATAGTGAATATAATCTATTTTGTGAGATTTGTGTTCCGTTCAGAATGTCTACAGTTAAGAAAGATACTAACAATTAAATCAAATTACTTATTCATTTTTCATTAATAGCATTGACTAGTTAATGGCGTATTATTAAATAAATCAATAAATCACTAGATTCATAAAAGATAGCAGAATTATAGTAATAATATATTTAAGGTTTTGTTGACTGCGCGTTATTATTTAGGGATCTCTGCGTTTGTCATATTGCCAATGCATAATTATAAGTTAGGAGGAACCAGAAGAGTTACAAACTGTGACTAATTTCTTAATTTTCATCAAATACACTTTTCCCTTTAAAATGACTTGCACGTTTTGACGAATCTAATTGACCTGAAACAAATTTATAAACACTCTATGGCAGAAGTGGATATGGCGTTATGTGTGAAGCGAATTTTTATTAAAATTTTAACAAGCAGTTCCCGGGAGTTTATTTTAGCGTATAAAAGTAAACTTTTCTTCACAACAACTTAATCTTTAGATATCTGAATGTTTCACTATTTGTTCCTAATATACAATTATATACCGGTACTTAAAAAGTAAATCTTTATATCATGATTTTATTTTATAAATAGTAAATAAAATAAACTTTAATGAATTAATTTTTTACTTGCTTACTTATTAACTTACTTAATGGCGATAGATAATTCCTCAGCAAGCTAAAGGAATATTATCCATTTTTTGGAACCCGGAGGTTAACTGCCGCGCTTACATGAACGCGACATTCAACCCTATTCTGAGTTAACTCCCTCCAATCTCCCCTCGCCAATCCTACTTCCCTTAAATCTATTCTAATATTATCTTCCCACCCACTTCTCTTGTCTTATAATTTTTTTATTTTTAAATTTCTTGACAGAAGACGAGAAGATAGAAAGAAGTGTCTGAATTGCATAAGATTAAGCATTTTCTGATTATAGTCGACACTCAACTTATGCTGTAATATTATTTGTATCGGTAATTATTGCTCCAATTTATTTGAATTTCTCCACTTATTTGAATGTTTTACCGGCTACTCTAATATTTTGTAGCGCATTATTTTGACATTTAATTATCATATACTTAGTTTTTTCTGTATTAATTTCCAATCGAATATTCCTACAGGCTTTCTGCGTTTCTCTCGATTGTGTTCATGTTATCGCCCAATAAACTTCATCTGCATCTGCATGATTGACATCTTCTTAAATAGCATATTCCAAAACAAAATTAAATTGTAAAGGTAATAATGCATTTCCTTGATTCAAGCCACTTTTAACGGCAAACCTACCTGATTTAGTTTCCTTACCCTAAATCCATTGGTGATCGGCAGTGATTTCGTATTTTATAGAGTATAATTTTAAATAAAAATAAAATCTTATTAAAATATTTAAAATGTGTCTCATACATATGTAGCCTATGAATGACAGCTTAAAAAGTTGACGTTAATAGCATAAACAGTTTTCGAGAAAAAATACCTAAGCAATACCAAATTTAATATGTAAAGGTAAACAATTCCGGATAACGCTGTATTGTTAAATAGAAAAATATTATGTCCGATTATTAAAGAAAATCAAGACTTTGAAATGAAATCCCTTATGCAAGATACTTCTCACAAGCCACTATTTATTTTTAGTGAATTAAATATGCAGACATAACACAAAATTGGAATGACAAATATTGCATGAATATAAGTTCTAGCGAGCTATTGTCAGTTACACCCAATAAAAATCAAAGTTGATATAAAAGACAACTTGAAAAATTGTGATGTAATCTTCATTAAAATCAAGAACAAAGAGCATCATCACTCCAACAAATTGTATTTTTAATTTTGGTTAAGGTATTTGTTGTGCTTATGCAACCATGCGACGGTCTTGGAAATTTGTAGCGTCCTGAGCGCATCGATCATAGCTGTTTCAGAACCTCAGTGTTGTGTTATTAATTACGCTTCGGATTTTAAAATTCTACTTCCATATCGGTAACATTTTTATTTTCCCAGCCCCTGTAACAGGGTTTAATTAACAAGCTGTTTGTGAAATGATTCGGACTGCAAGAGTCTAATGTGGAACAAATAATTTTCATAGAGTCTGACATTTACAGTACGCGGAAATGAAGGGAAGGGTACAGGTAGATATGTCATATTGCAGATAGTTCCTGTCGGAGCAGAATATGCAATTTTGTAACAGAGGTTATTAAGTCTAGAAAGTAGAGAGGAGTGCGCTATTATATAGGCTATGTGAGAACACGCGAACCAGTTTTGTGCAATTATAATCTGAGTTTGCGAAAACCACAGTCTGTAGCTCCAAATGGACAGTTCAGATTAATCCAATTGTAATTATCTATACTGCTGGCTCAGCTTGCAGATCGTGAGCGAAGTGATTGCTCAGACAAACGTATTTTCAATCACACCCGTTAAATAAAAACACAAAATCACCTCGGGTGATGATCGTGGTACGGATGTTTGCTCCGATTAACTTCTGACTTTCGTATCCACGCCCATCTTAGATTCTCTCCGGCTATGCCTATAGCACAAAGGCTTAAGTGTACACTTTCTGATAAAATTTACCAGACCAGAGAAATCCATCATCCATCATTTAGAGCTGGAGTGCCAAACTTATCCTCCGATCATCTTTAAGATGGTCCATTATACTAAATTAGGCCTGTAAGAAGATTTTGACCCTTTCCGCCTTGCGCTAATCAAATGCCCACACGCAGTTTCAGAATGTAGTAAGCACGTATTTGTCGACCCTTAACTTGACACCCACGCACTTCTAATTTTAAAAATATATATATTTCAAACTGCTTCAGAGTGATTACGATTGGCAGCATTTGTGATGGAGGCGGGGTGTCATTTTTGAGCAGACCAGACCAGATTCTCATACGTGGTTCAAAAAGATTGTGAGGATAGTTTATGTGAAGAAACAAATCTGATGTGAAACATAGGCCTAACTTCTTCTGCCCAAATAAAAGTTTTGCCTCCTAATATAATATATTCTGCCCAAATAAAAGTTTTGCCTCCTAATATAATATACCAATAGAGTAAAATTTTTCAGGCTTGTTGTCTACCTTATACCCTCAAAAAAAAAATTATGTAACCATATACCAACAAAGTAATATTTTGGGATAACTACGAAAAGATTTTTACAATATTTTTTGCACACACTTTTTTATTTTCTATCTTATTTAAGCTAGATTAGTATAATATATGCGTTAGACAGGTTAAAACATATTACAGGTAGCTAAAAACAGTGAATTTAGAAGAATTTTGACCTTTTATGATTACATTAAATTGCATAACATTTGTTCAGAATGTACAACATTCAATAATATCAGTAAAATATAAAAAGTCAGTCCAATATTTGTCATGTATAATGGAACTTTTTATAATTAAAACCCATGCAGAATGGAACAGTCATAATATATCATTTCGACATTCTCTTCATCTAACTTGGTTGTGAAAATGAAGAGAATGTCGTTACCACATAGTAACGCACTCGAAGCACACCTAACCCAAATAAAATAAAATGTGATTAATGCACTCACGTAGCTGTCTTTACTTTAAGCATGGGCAATAGACCTTTCTCACTTCATATTCTGATTTAGAATAAGAGACCGTAATGCAAAGAGCGCTTATTCAGTTTTTTCAATGCGATGCAAAGCTTTGTTCACCAGGCAAGATTGAATTTCTACAAACAGTGGGTGGTTTATAACTATCCCTCAGAAGTTTTTTGCTAAAAATGTTTCAAATAAACGTTTTATCCCTTAGTATAAGCACTTAATGTAAACATTTAAACAAAATCGTTAGCTCCGTTTTGGGAAATTCTCTTCATGCAAAGTGGCATTAGAAGTAAGAGAAAATATTCGCCAATCTTCGTGTGACATCCCAGAAGATACCTAACTGAAATATAAAATTTTGTTTTAATACGAATTTTTTTTCTGGAGCTAAGCTATACACAGACATGCATACAGACTCCCCCACACTAAAGCATTTTTCTGAAAATAGTATTTTTGGATTCAGGGAATCTCAAAACGTGTACTTATGCTGAAAACTCGACTTCGAATTTCAGGTACCTATGGTACGGGCAGAGGAAGTAAAATTAGATTAGCCTACATTTAAATTAATTTTTAGCGGAACCCGGAAGCAAACCCGAGAAAATCGAGAAATTTAGGTGTGAGTTATTCATCTCTCTCCTATGTAATGGAAAGCATACTAACAGAATTGGTAAATTTTCCTTACGGGATTTAAGAAGCAAATTCATGCAACCTTATACGTCAGGAATGCAGTAGAACAATAACAACATTAGTCACTCAGCTCCTGTAGATAGCAAGATTTATGTACGACTGGAGACTACCAGTAACCCTTCGGCGTATTTAAAGCTATCTGCCAGCTGCTTCACAGTAGAAAGTGCGAGCAAAGTAACCATGGTCAGTGCTGCATCTTCGGGCACAACAGGAAGAGGAGGTTCACCTCACTCAGGAAGCCATTTACCTGAAGACAAAAAATAAAGAAAAAACTTTATCATTGGTTTTGCAAACATTTCACTTGATAACAGGCTTCGAGTGATTTCGAAGTGAAGCAATCAGACGGAGGAGACTAGCTAGACTCCTAATGACTGTTAAATAAAACATGCTATGCCAGAGGGATGCCTGTGGTCGATAATAAATAAGAAAAAAAGTAAGAAAAAAGCCGTCTTGTTAACCCAGAAAAAAAATGAAACTTGTTTTATGTACGCTCCCATGGTTTATATTACCATAATGTATCGTCTGACATTTCTAAGACTCTTGAGAAATGCCTGTCTGCCTTGAAAGTTTTTCAAGTCTTGAATGGTCATCATAACGAAATAAGTGCAAAGTTATATATAGCATTTATTTATTAACTCATTTATTCTTTTTTTGTTCGACCATACAACTATAATACGCTTATTACATGTGGCGTAACGGTTTCATAATGATATCCATTTCGAAACAGATTTTCATTTTAACACATGTGTGGTATCGATTTTTACAAAAAAAAAAAAAAAAAAAAAAAAACGGAACGATATTGAAACCTTATCAGGAGCAAATCAACGTGCGTAATAAGCCCCTGTATTTAAAATAAAATAAATTATGTTCGTGTTGATTTTAATATTGTACTAAATTGAGTTCATTTCGGCTTGTAAAAATCCGTGTGTTTTAAGAAAACGGCCAAGAACAAGCTTCGACTTGATCTATGCCATCAGCTGCCAGCTATCGCAGAAGACAAGAAATACGAAAACTTGCTAACAGCTGAATGCCGCGGTCAGCCGATTAGTTTTTTATGAACCTAAAATCTCAAAATTTAACATTTATTTATGCTCGAAGAAAAGCAATCGTATGCAGCTTGCCTATTACTCCTATGAAAATTTGCTTTGCTCGTTTCATAAACATTCTCGTTGCTAAATGCCATTATAGCCTAGTTACCTCATATACTATTTAAGATTATGTTCGCGTTAAACACGAATTCTTACAGTTCAACTTCACAGGATTAACATTGTATCTTCTCTTGGTTGTGTCTTGTGTGATGAAGAGGATAAAATACATATCATTGAACCGTTGAGCTTGAGAATAAAGGTTGTTGAGCTGATAATACCATTTATCCATTTTACTTTATTGTTTTATGAAAACGAGTTAACTGAGAACGTTAGAATATTTGCAGTACTTTAAACAATATCAGAAAGAAAATTAACGCTCCTAGTGAACTTATTTGGAAAGAAGAATGCAATTGTACCAAGTATTGTAGAGTATTGAATAAATAATTAAACAATTAAACAAATAAATGTTCCCTTAAATAATGTAAGCACACCACACAGTGAGAGGCAATATTTTCATTGCAATTCCATTGATTTTGTTCCACAAATTTATAGTTTACCCCCAGTGCTGTTTCATCAATCTCTCTCCACCTTTCTCACACAATCTGTTGGAATAGCACTTTTTAGTTTTTAAATTATCACATAAACAAGTCACATGGCTCCCTTCATACTCAGGGAAATTGGTTGAAAGTTCATTACTTTAGTTTATTTACAAATCACATGCCATCAATAGACACAGTGGATAACAGTGTCAATATTACTACCGCCAAAATTATTTTCATACAGCTGGATACTTGTTTCTGTATTATTAGCGGTGATTAACAGGAATCTGACTTAAAAAACTACTGGATGCCAAAATACGTCTCAGGAATTGAGCATGTAGGCCTATTTTAAAGGGTTCTTCCAGTAAGCTTTTTTGTACTCGGGCAGTCAAAAAACCCGTGCCTGGAGGGACCTTGCGCTAGACAAGATAAATATCGTTCACCATTCTGAATTTCTAGTCCTGCTGTTGCTAGTCAATATACTGTATTATAGACAACAAAACAACATACACTTTTAAGACCTGATAAATTTCTATTAGTATTTCTACTTTGACATAAATTTACTACATCTCACGACAAAAAATTTATAGATTCGTGAAACCACTTTGGCATAGCGTCTGATTAAAACACAAAAATGTATTTTCTTATATACAGACCATTACAACTACATTAAGTGCTTGTACAAATTCTGTCTGTATTTCCTCATTATGTTAGCTCGGTAATTTCATCCGACTATTGGTACTGGATTTCGCAGGCTAGATTCCTACAAAAAGCAAACTTTTTTTTATTTATTTTTATTCTTGTTAGCATTGAAGGATAGAGAAGTATCAGCACACTAATAGCAAGTTAGTACTAACATTTTACTGCACAGCGTATATGAAAATTTCCTGTTATCAGTATTATGAGTCATAAATAATAATGTTCAATTATTGTTTCAGATCCATGGATACCTTTTGTGGAAAAGAATGTTGTATCAGAAAGAGACACATTTAAATGTAAGTACGAACTGTGAGAAATGAACATATGGATCGTATTAGATAATTGAAATTTGTAGATATATTTTACATAAACAAACCGTACAGCTTTGTCGAACATAGACTCATGCTAATTTTTCAGGGGAGACGATAAGAATGTGTAGTAGGAAGAGAAGTACTATCTGACCGATACTTTTGACTGCTTATAATAGAAGGAAAGCGTAACCGATTAATATTAGTAGTCTAATCATTAGCTTTTATTAGGGCAATCCATTTCACCCAAGCTTTCGGTGACAGTTTGTCAGGAACTTGCCTGATGATGGCGACGGAGTGAATTACCAAAAGTTCTGTTGACCTGGGTGTAAGCCAGAGAATTATAACAGAACTATTCATAGACGTGTTCTACCTCAATTAGCCAACATGACACATGCATTGGTGGGACCTGGACAACTCAAGTCGTTCATCACATATACCAGGGGTTGCCAAACTTTTCGAAGAGGGGGCCACATTCACCGTCAGAGAATGATTCGCGGGCCAAGCCACAAAAGATCAAAATAGGATAAAAAATACTCGGAGGCACGAAGATTAGTTTTTGAACACAGTGTTTTATTGAACCTGTAGATTATCATAGCAGAACCTGCAATACAAAACATATTAGTAAAAACATATTACAAAAACATAATAGTAAAATAACTGCTTCCCCTTCTTCTCTGCAGACCTATATCCAATATATTTACCATTATACACCTATAACTAGAGACCGGTAGAAATTATCGTATTAGAGTGCAAAAAATTCTCACTAATAATAAAATAACTTCTTCCTTTCCTTCTTTACATTCCTATATCTAATATATTTACCTAGAACTAGAAACGTGTAGAATTTCATAGTACTAGCAATAGTTAAAAGGTTCCCCATAGTATACTCTGAACCACTTGTTTAAAATGCTGAGTACTTAATTTTAATTCGTCCATATTCGTGAATAAATTATCTAATTCAGAGACACCATTTGTTATTTATTTAAATGTGTTTAAGTTTGTAGGCGGGCCAAACAGAAGCATCTTGAGGCTGGATTTGGCCCCCGGACCGTAGTTTGGCAAGCCCTGGCATATACCATAGTCCTGTACAATAGACCACAGTCGAGTCAACATCCCATGGGAACCTTAAACCACATCTTATCACACTCCCTGTTTCCTACGAAATTTGATTAAGAAAACCAAAATATGCCTTAAACCGTTATAGGCTACCGGTACCAGTTATACCGGGTAAGCTTAATAATAATAATAATGAAAAAGTGCATAGTCCAGTATTGTTTTTAGACTTCCACTGTAACTGGTATAACTCAGTAATTCTTGAAAAGTACTTGGATAATGTACAATAATACGACAGTCAAATAGCTATAACGTACAGCATCAACCAGGCAAGATCAAGCTCCTTTTCTTGAAACTTAGGTTTAGATATAGTCAAACGTGATAAGTACGTTTATACAGCCTACATTTTAAGTTTATCAGATTTTGTACTTATAATTTAAGCACCTTTCTATTTTGATGAAGAAGTTCAAATTTATAACGTAAGGTCACCAGTTGAAATTATAGTTATAAATTGGCAACTCCTTTCATAACATATATTGTTCTTTATGTTAACAAAACAATAAGCACCACTATTTTTATACTAATACAATATATTATAAACAAACTGCATGAATAAATGTTTGGCAATTTAACGTGCTTGATCTGCTTACATTCTCAAAACCCATGAGTAGGCCTACTGCATTGCTTTTTATTATGTAGGATAGATCCGTCCTTTCCATACACTATTGACACATTAAGGGAATAAAGTTGGAGTACCCAAAATCCAACTCTCAACGATTCGCCCTCAAATGTAAAAAGGAAGTTTATCAATTTCAAATACTGTTAATTAAATTTTTCTGTTAAATTAACTGTTAAGTGAAACCAAAATGGAAGACAATAATTATTGTACCTCGTGCCTTGTAATTAGATACACATAAGCGTTATTAGTCAGAGGGAAAGCATCAGAATTAGGAGGGGTTATCAGCCTTAGAGGTTCTCATTATATGCACCATGAAACTTTCTTCTGGTTAATTCACACATTGCACCATCCACACTACTTTCGGCAGTGCAATGCAATGACCATGGGCTATTCTGCAGTTTTATTTTACACTGTTGGTCATGGTCCAGAACAGGTTTAAGATATGCAGTATTTACACTGCCCATGTAAGCAAAATAATAGCCTGTGTACTAGTTGTTACAGCGAACTAAAGATCCACAAGGATGACAGGAGGGATAGACATAGGTAGAAGTCTGATTTCTTTGTGGTAAAATAAAATGGAAGATTTCTGTGTAAAGTTTATTCTATTTTGTTAAACTTTCGCGAAATAAGTTATTCTTTACTATGTTTCAAGTTATGAAGTATACTCCTTTAGCCTATTTACATTTCTGCCATTATGAACCATTATTGCCATTATTGTCCAATGAATCTAAGATCCCTAAGATCCTGATGCATATAATGTCCACTTAACATTTATATCCAGCAAATTATAGTCTATTGTTCGAATAAGCAAAGGTTCAATAGAAGTAAGGTTCAGCATATAGCCTATCTGTACCAGTGCCATGAAAAAAAAAAAAAGATCATAAAGTGAATTTCAGTAACATTTAATAACTCCTTATACGATAGTGTAATTTTCATCCATTTCCTGTTGCTGGATCATGGTGTCGGTAACCTTGCTTGCTACACTACTTACCACATATCTGCGTCAATATATCAAAATTTATAATATTTCATAATTAGTCTATAGACTATGCCTACCTATTATTGCAGACATAAAATATAATCATATCTGCTACTTTAAGATTACAATATCAATCTTCCTGTATCTTTACTGCCATTTTATTTGTTAATATTGATTTAAGATGTAATTCGCAGAAGCTAACAATGAGCTTGCAATGCAAGGTGTGTTTCACAAGAACAAAATCTACAGAACATTATGGTAAATTCAGACCTATATCCACCCGATATGGTAGGGGCACCAGGGAAACAAATAATACGCAGAGCTTGGTGAAGAGCTGATAGAGAAGGACAAACGGAAAATGTAATATTTTTGCTCGGAGAAATTATGAACGAAATCTTACCAACAAAATAAACATCAGCTTAATTGTATAATCGTACGGATTTTTTTTAAAATAAATAGTTTGGTAACTCTACCAGTTTTGTTAGGGATAATTTTCTGATTGGACATTCAGATAGCATACAGGTTATTTCTATAGACATTATAATATTATATTGACTTTTCCATACAATATAAAGGAACATCTTCATGATGAATGTTATGAACAATGGATCTTTTGTACTTATGGAAACTACAATTATGTGATGGTTAATGAAGATTGTATCTTTTCTGATATTATAATTCTCTACAAATAATTTTATTTAAAATGTTCTATTTCAACTTAAAATTAATTAATATAACAAACAAAACAAAAAAGAAGAAGAAATGAAACCCTCATTGCAGACCATGTGATGATTTTTACGTTTTCTGTTAGATCCTTTGAAAGTATGAATGGCAATGGCAGATAATTTTGTAATCGAAACTTGATTTGAAGTCCTATAAAAAGGATATAATTCCACTTTATTATACTTTTCTAAAGGATAAGTATACCACTTTTCTAAAGGATAAGTATAATATACATAAAATAATAATTTATGTTAAGCAGTTCTTAAATTTAAATTGTTCTCCACCTTGAAAATTAGACACAATGCTTCGAACATTATGGACACAAATTGATAAGCCTGAGTATTTGTGTGATGACTAAACTGGTTACATTAAACGCTAGCATGTTGCATGTTCCTGATGCTATTACTCAGAAGTACAATGTAATGCCCAAGGCTTCGATTAAATGGCTCTGGGTTTAGTTATATTGCCGAGCGAAGTGGTATGACAGCTTATTGTGAAATTGGATTGAACTGCTGATATCGGGAAAGAATCCAAACACGGCCTATTTCCCACGCTAAAAAAAATGACGGTACCGTGTATTATTTTTAGAATTTATTATTCATTCTTTTTTAATATATCACAGAAACCTTGTGCATTGTATAGTATTTTATTAATCCATTTTATCAATACATGATATGGGACACGTGAAATACTTATAAATAATTCATAACCTAAATTACTATTATAGGCTAGGCCTAATAGATGAAAATAAGAAATTGACAAATTTTTACAATCAGTATGTAAATAACTTAACTAACCTAATACAGAACACACAGTATTCACATCTAATAGCTCAAATATTCATATGCAGAATAGTATGTTTCTTTACACAGGAAAGCAAAAAATTCCGACTTGAATTTGTTAAAATTGTCGATATCCTTCAGTTTGTTTGGTACTTTGTTGAAGAATTGTAGTTCATTATGTGCAAAAGAATTTTCAAATAATTCTGTACTGTAAATAATCGTAGCTAAGTTCGATTTTCCTCTTGTGTTATGAGTATGAATTACTGGGCTTTGAATTGACTAATAAATTAGTCTATAATTCATGCTAAATAACATATTAGGCCTATATGTACATAAATGGTTACCTTCTTGTACCGTACTGGAACTGATGATTCAGGCTGTTCTTTTGCCATCAAGGAAAGTATATTTTAACAGTTATTTGGATAACTTCAAATACTTGATTTATTGGTTAAAATGGTTATCTGGGTAATTGTAATCCTTCTGATAGGATAAAAGATATTGGTTATTTGAACGGTTATTTTTCAGGTAATTAATTAAATTAATCCGGTTAATCTCAATTCTATTCGGAATGGAACACTTGTTGGTGTAAACTTTTAGATCGAAAATTGCAATATACCATTTTCTGTAGGATTTACTGAAGACATGATTCATCCTGTATACTTTTTTATTAAGTGCCAGTATGGTACTTTATGAGATTGTGTGCGGGACGGGAAAATGTCTGTCCATCCAACCGTCAGTGTGTCTGTAAGAGCGATAACTCAAATACGCTTTATCGAGTTTTCATAAAACTTGGTATACACATTTATAATGTCCATGGGAAGAAGCCTATTGACATTGGACCAAATTGGTTGACCGTTACGGGAGTAAAGCCCAATTTAGTGTCTATTTTATAGTAATATAGCAGAGAGAATTTATCAAATGCGAATCAGTTAAGTTATCATGACAACGTTATTGTTTTACAGTGTTCATATACGGCTTTGGAAGTTGCAATAGGCCTACAGTTAGCTGTGACAAATAAAACTATTTCTTTACATAAGTTACGCTTATGAAACTAAGCTGCTAAACTGAGCGAAGTGGCCGAGATAGTAAATGTCTTATACTCGCATTCTGGTTCAATTCCCGAAGCCGGCCAATTTGACATGTCTTTTTTTTATGTGAGTGTGCGATTGTCAAAATATCACAAATCTGTATAGCTCTGCTGATTGTGGATGATTTTAACCTGATTAAAAAAAACTAGGCCTTTGTTCTTCGGTAAGCTTGCTTAATGAATCAATCTGAAGCTTATCTCGGAAATCAATTAAAAAAACTTATTTTCTGCATATCATAATTACAATTATAACTGATTAAAGAAAAGCGTTCTGGCACTTTTGTTACATCAGTCTACCTGATTAGTTTTTATTTTTTTATTTGCTGAACCGCACCAGTTGTTAACAATCGACCTTTACTTTGATCCCAGAACCCAAGGCACGAAGTTGTATTTCGTTTAGGTCCTAAGTTATATTTCGTGATCATTTGTAAAATGTCACTCGATTTAACTTGTTATATTAAAACGGGTTTAAAATGGTCCGATGATCTCAGAACTAAAATAACATGTAATAGTATGTTGTGAACACGTTCCTAAAGAGAAGAGCAGGTTTCTAAGGTCCATTATAGAGTACTGGATGTATCCAGGTGTATAATCATGTTCGTAAGTGTTATCATTTCGCACGATTTGTCCAAATGTCACTAGGTAATAGTGATATTTTTCCGTCCACAATAACTTATACATTAAGTAGCCCAACACATTGTAAGTCCAGTGGGACAAGTTACAGAACAGAGCAGGTTTCTAAGTGGTATGTTAAATGCATTATCAAAACCGAATGAAGTTTGGCGATTCACTTTCATTACCAACTCCTTATACCACATAATAATTGCGGATTTACCACACGTTCGCTTTCTTACGCTAGGAATGTTAAGGGAGGTGCGGAATTCGTTTCTAGTAATTATTACTTTGTGTGTTTACATCCTCGGGCAGGAAGAACTTTTTCCCTGTTGCTGAAGTCACGTTCTACTAAGAAATCTAGAGGGAAATCAATATCATGCATCGATTGCAAAATTCAATGCAGAAGTAACCTACAGGCTTGTATACCGATATATATAATATATATATATATATATATAGTATAGTATATATAGTATAGTAGTATATAGTATATAGTATATATATATATATATAAACATCTCAATTTGTTTTTAACGAAATTGAATCTTCTTCACACAATTTTTACTTCGAAATAATAATAGTTCCTGTCAAGAATATATCGCACCCCTGGTGGAAGACTGCCATAAGTAAAAAAAAAATGAATTTTTAGATAACTAGTACTTATAAGTGCTTGTCATCATGTCCATGTCCTGGAAAAGTGCCACAACCCAAATCGTAACGATAAGGATTCTACAGCATATAATTCAGTATTCTTCTCACTAGCATCTGATATCTCAAATAGCAGAAAACTGCCACATCTCAGTTTTTTTATCATACGCAAGCCCATAAGACCGAGATTATGGCAGTGTTCTTGTCCGCAAGTGGCAGCAATGTTGTGTTAAAGTAATATTTACTATTTTTCATATTGAATCAAAACCTTTAAATGCTCCTCCTGAAAAAATGTTATTTTTTACTTGTGGCAGTCTTCCACCAGGGGTGCGATATTTTCTTCATCTGAATAATATCATGGTCGCCAGATATAAAGCAATCGGCTGATCTTCGTAAAATTAATGTACTTAAACTAAGAAACATTGATAGCTGAAAAGTATTTTCTTTTCACGCTAACTTTTTGAATAGAGAGATCTAATGCCAGATAACTGTAGAAAATAATAGTCTCTTTAGAGTACAATTTTCTTCCGTTGGCTTACAGAAGTGTTTGGAGGGATCGGATCTCTTAAAATGAAACCACCGTCTTACGACATTAAAATTGGCTTTAAAGTGGACAATACTGAATACTCACAGCGTTGCACTAAAAGATCTTTATGTATACATTTACTCTACTTTTTTATAATCAAAATGCCTGACTAAAGTATAAAGTGAGACCGTTATCTTCTGTATAAAAGTAAGGAACTTTCACCGGAGGAAGAATAAAATCAAGCATAATGTTCTCATAAATTTCGATTTCAGTCTATAAAACTGTCAGCTAATAATGTACACTATGACATTTCTTTAACTCTATCTTCCAATTCGATTAACTTTGATCTGTTTTCTCTTTAGAAATGAAATGAAATGAAATGAAATGAAATGATGTCAGTCTTCGCAAAGTGAGTCAGCTTACTGTTCTTTATTATGTTTGTCATTTATTTTATTGACATGCGCTAGAAACCAATAGTTCGTTTCCCATATGAAGGGAAATTCGTGTAAGTTTGAAGACACGATAATAATTTACCTATGATACAAATGTGTAAAAATGATTTTTTTTAAATATTCGATCATACTGTAATACGGTTATCACAAGTGAAGTGACATTGTCATTAGGGGCGGATTTTTATGTAAATAAATATTTTTTTCTGCTTATGGATAGAAGACTACAACTAACTAGAATTCCTAATGAGAACCCGGAAGTTTAAATATGATATTCTATTTCACATAAGAAACACATTTCTGTAATATTTTTATTTTTCGGTAAATACATAGGCCTATTTTTTAATATTTTGGCTATAAATAGCCTATATAATTTTTTATATTTTCCTTAATCTGATTTTTAAATTTCAGTCCAAAAACTGCTTTCAAAGACATAAGTTATTAATGAAAACACAATTCAATTCAATATATTTACAGTCATAAACATCCAGTGGTGCTATAGACATTGTCAATGCAGAATGCTTCAATAATATACTTGGCCTATATCTACACATGTAAAGCTACACTTGTCTGAGCATCAGAAAGTTACAGGCCTATTTATTACTGCCGTATAGTATTCTTCAATTCTATAAAAAGGGTTATCAGTCAGCCAACGGCGTAACACACAATTAAATCTACTATAACTACTATTGTGAGCTTCACGAGGCAAACAATTGAACATGTCCATTGCCGCAATCTGAAACCATTTTTTGCTCTTGGCCAGTCTAACGTTTGGCGTGTTGATACGGAAATTGTTCCTGGTTGGGTACTGATGGATATCGGATCTGAACTGCATTGAATTTATGTTGCGTTTTACGTAAATCAAGGACTGGTATATGTTCAGTTTTATAACCGTCAATATCTTTTCACTTTTGAACATCCTGTCTCTTTCCCGCTAAGGTACGGATGGCCTTTTTTTGTATTATCAAGATTTTGGAGACGCTGGAGCTGTTCCCCCACATGAGGATACTATATGACATAATACTATTGAAGAAACAGTAATATGCGTTTTTCAAGAATTCCTTAGGAACTAAACTTCTGAGCTGTCTTAACAGAAAAATTACTCTAGACAGTCTAGTACAGACAGCAGAGATGTGGTGTTCCCATGTCAATGTATTTCTTAATTCGTTTGTTGATGAATTATTAGGTATTCTAGAAACTCAAAACAGAAGCTTGTTTATGATCCAACAACAACAAAAAAGTCTCGTATGCAGCTTGTCTATAATTATAATTGAGGCAATCAGAAGCAAAGTGATATAAGTGACAAATTTGAAAAAAATTATATACGTGCATATTCCAAATACATAACATCACTTCTGTTCGGAGAAAAAGTAATACAAGTGCAGGTTCTATTGTACGTCACTGTAAAGTTACAACACCATAGCTCTGCAATTTATTTTTTTAGTGCTATTTGAACTTCGAAGTACTTTATCTTGAAAGAAACTAAATGTCACTTATATCACTTTGCTTCTCAGGCCCTCAATTAAGACACTCGTATGAAAATTATGGAACTTGCTTTGCTCGTTTCATAAACGCACTCGTGTCTTGATAAATGCCATTATAGGCTCGTTGCATATTGTACTATTGTATATGTCCATCATGCAGTGTTTTTTCTATAGCTGCACGAAATTAAAATAAAATTAGCATTTGGTAAGAGTTTGGAATTTATTGAGATGACTAATTGCAAGGTCACAAACAACAGCGATTATCCTTGTGGCCAGGGAGTTTCTAGGCTTGACGATTGAGTTAGCTTCGCGAATAAAATTAATTGCAAATAATGTTAAAACATGGCTAATTTTGAAGAAATTCTACAAGTAGCTACAGTTTAGACAACACTGATAATGTAGCGGAACTTGCTATAGACGATTAAATGCCTTAAAATTACGTTTATAAATCTCAGTACAACAATTTCAAAAAGTAGTGTTTGAAGAATAGTGAGCATTAAATCAAAATGTTCTTCTTGCTTATATTTTTGAAGGTTTTCGTGGGTGATAGTAATCGTAGTTATTGTTAATGCCTAAGCAATTGTTTTAAAAAGAAATAATTTGAAGTCATTAATGAACTCCATTTCCATAGAAGGTAGTACAGTAATACGAAAATGCATTGCAATATACGAACTTAAAGCCTCTATAAATAAAGTGTCAAAATACCTTATATTACATGTTACGTTACTTTATTATACATTTTATAGTCAATATTAAAATACTGTGTACGTAAAAAGCAAAGTCAATATAATAAAACCAAAGAAAGTTATGTCGTAAAAGAAATATAAAAGTGCAATACAAGATTCTTCTAGATTAAAAGAAATGCTGAACCTTTTTCTGTTGCCCGAAACATATTGAATGGAAAATTTAATTTATTGAAACTACACCCACATACAAAACCGAGCTGGGCCAAGATATGTATGCATTTGCCATCTCTTGGGAGAAACCTGTATCATGAGCTGCGCAGTCAGTTATTACCTGTTAGATGGCGTTAACGTCATTCTATCGAACTGCCATCTCTTCAAGCATGAAATGTTATGTTGTTTAAAACTAAAATGCTGTTTTATTTATTTATTCAGAAAAAATATGCACGTAGCCGTTGAATATTTTTTCGTGTTTTCCCTACAAACGAAAAGTATTTAATGTTTAGGTATCCACAAGAAATTAGATGCAATAAAATCGAAAGCATAGTCATATCCAGATATAAGATAAATACTGGTAGGCCCTATGCAGTTCGTATTTTTTAATTAAAATTAGCCATATCGGTGTGCTAAGCTAAAAAAATGCATTGGATAAACTTGGCCATTCATATCTGTTGATAAGATCCATTGGCTTCTCTGTTAACTTTCATATGTGATGGAAACAATGTATTTATCTCCGAATAAATTCTAAACTTTAATATTTCATTTTGGGACAGTGTTCATGATGGTGATTAGTGTTCATATAAATATATCCTCGTTAGGTCTCTTATCGTGTCTGTCTGTCATCTGTCATAAGTGAACCACTGCACATAAGTTTTATTTTGCAAGACAACCAGAGTGCAGAATGTTTTCCACATAGTCCCCTCCCAGTTCAATGCACTTGCACCATTGGATAGGAAGTGCTTAGATACCGCGTGAGAAAAATTATTTTGGTTGACGCTGTAGCCACTCGTTCACCGCTTATTGGACTTCTTCATCAGACTTGAACTTCTGCCCTCCAAGATGCTCCTTTAATGGACCAAAGATGTGGAAATATGATGGTGACAAATCTGGCGAGTATGGCGGATGTGGGAGACATTTGAAGCGAATGCCATTGATGGTTTTCATGGTTGCACGAGCAGAATGAGGACGGGGGTTATCATGTTGAAGCAAAACACCTGTACTCGGCAATCCCCTTCACTTTGTCACCATCAGACTTCCACATCTTTGGTCCATTAAAGGAGCACCTTGGTGGCATAAGCTCAAATCTGATGAAGACCGTCCAATCGGCAGTGCACGAGTGGCTACAGTGTCAACCAAAATAATTTTTCTCACGCGGTATCGAAGCACTTCCTATCAGATGGCGAAAGTGCATTGAACTGGGAGGGGACTATGTGGAAAAATAATTTACAAGCAAGCATTCTTTCTGCAGTAAAATAGTGGGAAAAAATGAATTGCGGTTTTCATTTGATTCTCCCTCGTATGTCGAAATTCCCTTGTTCTAGAATCAAAGACACGTAAGTGGAAACTTAATTACTGCGCCTACTGTAGGTCTACTTAGGCCTGAAACCGTAGTTGGTGAGGCATAAGGTACCGCAAAACTTTTACCTATTCAATATGTTGCAAATAGGCAAATTTTCGGTAAAAGCTTAAGTTCCAGGTGGTCGGTTAGCAGAGAATTATTCATGACAGGGTGACGAGACTACTATAGGGAATGATATAGTGAAGAGGGGACAATTTAGAATAGACAATAGAATAAATTTTCTGACAAATACCAGTTTCACTAATAAATTACATTTATACTGTATGCATGATTAAATCCATGTGGAGACAACTCGCTCAATGGGTTCTAGATGGCTCTCTCTACGCCGGCGACTGTATCTCGATCTGCCGGTTATATCGGGAATTTCATGGTCGGAGGCATCAACAGTCATGTACCGGTGCTAAAACTGTGGGCAGACGAATGTTTTCTGCATGCTAGTACATTATTAGTTTATTACTTTATTATTATTATATTTATTATTATATCTATTACTATTAGTAGTCCTCCAAATAGGGCTGGATTTAGCCTTATACTAAGAGGAATAAATTGTGCCAATGGAAGGCAAGCTTCAGAACCAACATCTGAAAAGATTGACAGCGAAGACCATGCTTGTTCTAACTTATAAAAGGAAAGGGAAATAACGTACAAAGCCACTAATTTAAGGTGCGTATTAAATGCGACAGAGTTTTCAGAAAATAGTTAAAGGACTGCCGGATTTAAAAAGTTGCGTTTTTTGTTGTGACTGTACTGGAAAATTTGCTAAGTTTAATGAGATGAAAAAGGAAATGACTTTATTTTTTGTTTGTTTTTTGTTTGTTTGTTTGTTTGTTTTTTGTTTGTTTTTGTTTTTGCTAGGTATTAAAGAGAAAAAGGTTTCTTCTCTGCAATTTTTGTTTATGAAGAATCACACAGACTTTCACCAGCAATAAAAGAACTAAACACTTTACGAAGTTACTTTAAGTTATCTTCTTTTTATATATTTTTTGTGGGTATTATTGGATACCTACAAGACTAAAAATAAAAAAAAAAAAAAAAAAAAAAAAAAAAAAAAAAAAAAAAAAAAAAAAAAACTTGGCGCAAGAAGCCTTTCTAGAACTTGGAAAAATATAGACCAAATTAAAAGAGAAGGAAATCGCGTTTAAAGTTTAATAAAGTCGAGCCCAAGCAAGCACAAGATAAATTAAAGAACCTCGATAAGGGCTCTAAAAATAACAATAGGTTTAAGTGGCCTAAATAACACGGCCTACAGATTTATTAGATGAAACATATCCTGGCCAAGAGAAAAGCAAAACCTTAATGTCGAATCTTACCCTATTAAAGTAAAAATATTAATTAATTAATTTTTAAAAGTTTTGGCAGAATGTAAACAATCCAAGAAAGCTATTGGAAAAATTGCCGTACTCTTATCATTCCAGAAACATTATGCAAGGAAGGACTTTTGAGAGAAAGTCCCGTATTTATTACCTGACTGGGCAGTTCGATGAGTCTACAAAACACGTGTTTCTAGAGTACAAAGCTCACTAGAAAAACACTGTACCTTTATCTCAAGGAGCCCATCTATCTACAGTAGATGGGGTAGATGGTCCTGAGTACATGGGAAACATATGGAACTTACAAAAGCCCTTAGAGTGGGAATATTTCGCTACATGAAATTGTCACATTTCAGCTCGAAAAATCCACCAACAACGAACGACAAAATAAAATTTTTATTCGATTGTCCTTTTTTAAAGTTCAAATATGTGTCGACCTGGATAGAGAAAATAACGATAATTAGCATTCATAGCACTGTAAATTAAATGAGTTAGAATTATCGTAATGGAGGGGGAGGCCAATGTAGATTGAGGATTCACGAATTATATGGGTTTGAACCATGACCATCATGACTGACAGCGAAACCTGGCGAAAGTGTTTCATCTAATTTTTGATGAACGGAATCATATTCCGCAGCTTCGCCCGCAATTTTTTACTCAACTGATAGATGTTATATTTAAATCATTTAACAAAAAAATAACGAAAACATATTTATTAACACTGGCTTCGTTTTTACATAAATTGCAAGAATTACATAATTGTATTGTTAATTATATCGTTTAACGTTAAAATTACAAATAATTAAACAAACGAAACTAATTTTATGCTATCATATGGGCATACAGATTCCAAATGAAACTATTAAAAGGAACCAGTTACAAATATTCTTGTCACGACTGCTGATATTATGCTAAAGCTCTTGCTTTCGTCGTCTTTTTTGTGTGTAGATTTAAGGGCGTCAGAAAGAGGAACTCACAATATGGAAGTGCTGAACTGTTCACTTAACGACGACATGTTCCCATAGGCCTCGTCGTTTTTCTACAAAAGATACAACAGTATTATTCACTAAACAGAAAATTTGTACTGATTATCACAGACCAACAGCCATGTTGGTGCCTTAGAATTTATACTTATTATTGGGTATATTTAGGTCGCTGATGCCAAATGTGCCATTAGTTTTGCCCTATCAGCTTTAGTTTTGTGAGATATGGTATTACCATTATGCATATTATCCTATTTTGCGTTTGATATAAATAAAAAAACAGTGCCTATTTTTAGTTTCTAAATCATGTGAAGAAAAAAGCAACACACTAACATTGCATTAACATTACAATAACAGTATAACAGGGGTCTTTCAAAAAATTGATATTATCACATATTGTACGGTCATTTATGACTTATGAGCTGTCAATTTGAGGGCCAAAATATAATCCAGCTTTTAGTTTTTCTGTACTTCGTACAGTTTTCGTCCTACGTGTCCAAAGTATGGTCAAGAACCTTCACTAGCTATATTATCAAGCAAGATTTTGTTTCGATAGACTAAGAGTTCACGAATAAAATCTATATAAATGTCAGCTGGTAGAGAAAAACTGTTTACATATTTGGAATAAGCACACTACTAGGTATAGCCAAAGTCCGGTAAAACTTCTGAGACACCAAACAAAAAGTTTTTTTTTTTGTTGAGCTGTATTATGTAATTATAGGTTTTGGATATCCATCTTGAGCTCTCCTATTATTACCGATGTCTCTTTCCGTTGCGAAGTCTGAAGTAAAACATTTCTTGTGGACAAAGCATGGCTACCTCCTCTCACTATGTCGCTTGAAGTTGCTGTCGACACTAAACAAATAGTGCTAGGATTATCCGGATAAAATTAATTGGTAATCTAAATAACTATTGCTCAAATGGCCATTACCTTTTATTCAAATAACAGGGTAAGAGTAAACCTGTATCTTTGCTAGCTAACCCTAATACTAATGCATGGACTTATTAAATACTGTAATTTTAACCACATCTGTAAGAATAAAACGTAAGCATTTTGACTAATATCCGATCTCGTCATAGTGTAAATTGCGTCTAGCAGGAGTGTGGATTAGGATTCCTGACTTTCCCTAATGCAGAGTTGGTCACAATGAGAGGCTAGTATATAACCAACCTCGACCTCACGAAAGAGTTTTTATTTCAAAGAAAATTTAAAACTGTAATTATTAATAGGTGCAATCAAGAAAATGTGTAGAATGATTTTTCAGAAAATAACGAAGAACGAAGCTTTCATCTTTAATAGGTAGGCCTACAGGGGCGCCGACTTATAAAAAATATTGGGGGGGCCCATACCGGGGTCCTGCCCCGGGAAATTTTCTGAATTTTAGATGAAAATTAGTGAGTTTTAAAGTTTTTTTTTAAGTATTTTAGAGTCATGTGATCAACATTAGAACCCCGAAAACTCGACTCTCTATAACTCCACACTCCGGGAAACTCGACAAGCCTGAAACACTTTTTGGCTTTGAAAAAAGAAACAAAACATAAACACGCACGGTATTTTCGTAAAAAGCTAATTTAATTTACAGTAATAATTATGCTTATAGACTATTACAGAGCAGTGAATATATAGCTCTGAAAAGACTGAAATTATATTTAAATAAATCCTAAACTATCATTAAAAGAATAAAACATAAAATATTGCTGTCGCACAGTAATAGCACTTTGATTAATAAGTGAAATAGCTAATTTAAGCTTACTTTGAATAAGGCTGAGGGTTCATTAAATAAAAACAATATCTCAAAGTTAATGCTTTAATACAGTTAATAAAGTTAATACAGTATGCCTAATACTTTCAGTAAAAAAGTTGTAAATAACGGGCTTTAATTGGGTCTTACACCCTAAAAATATTTAAGTATTTGAAAATAACTAATACAGTACTATAGTAATATAGAAATACAGTACTAAACTAGTACTAATATTTCAAAACTGAAAATTTAACATTCTGTATGTATTTAATTCTCTATTTTATAAAGATTTTTAATATTGCTCTAAATACCATTATTAGGGCTAGAGTGTCTTTAGAAAGGTGCAAATGTCGACCGTCTGACTGGATTACTGAATATGAAGTCGTTGATGACTGGTCGGATATCCAATTCATCCAAAACATCTCGGTGGGCTTGAAGAACAGCCAAGTTGTTCAATCGCTTCTGTCCCATTGTTGATCGGAGATATGACTTCAGACGTCTAAGGGTGCTAAATGACCGTTCTGCTGTTGCTGTCGTGATTGGAACTACTTGGAGAAGCTTAATGCACTTCACTGCTTCACATAACATTTCTCCAACTGCAGGCTCTTGTGTAATGTACTTTCTCACATCACGCATGTTTGTTAAGACCAGTTGTTTTTTATTAGCGATATCGGATAACATATTCAAGTGTAAGCGCAGTCTCTCAATGTCTAGGTCATTTTTGAAAAACTCAGTTGATTTTTCAAAATTTGTTTCACCTCTGTTTACTAAAAGCAAGCACTCTTGTTCAACTGCAATGATCTGTGTGAGTCCAGTTGATGCAAACCGCTCAGTAATGCAAGATTGCACCGTTTCACAAACTTCAATGTAAATAGCTTTGTAGTATTCCTTTGGGGTTTTGAAAGTGTGCGGTGAGCTGGCTTGGTTGTTTTCATACTTCTTTGGTATACGTCGATTCCGAGGAAGCGAAGGATCATCAACTTGTGAAGGTTTTTCTTTTAAACACAATTCCCAAAAGTGTTCAAAACTATCACGCCTTCCATTCAATATACATATCAAGCCCTCATATATTTTTTCCAGATCAGCAACACTTAGATGAGGGCATTGAATTTTTTCATTGACATCCTCTACTGGGTTCATTGCATGGCAATAAAGACGTAAAAAGAAATAAGTTTTGAATTGTAACATTGACTCAAGGTAGCCTGCACATTTGTAACCTGCCTCTGTTTTGTCCTCTGCAGAAAATGTTTCAAAAAACTCTAGAAGTTCTTCAAAGTTTTTCAATATTCTCAAGATACTAGAAGCTCGCATAGTCCATCGAGTCGGGCAAAGGGGTCGTAGACCAGCTTGGTCGTTGGTGCTCTCACAGCGTATGCTTCTGAAAAGTCCCATCCTTTTGTTGGATTCCCTTACGGTGTTTATTAAGTCCTTGGCTAAGGCCATAATATCCCTCATAGACGTAAGATGGCGGAGACTGTCTACAACTGCCAAGTTTAAACTGTGAGCAGTGCAGTGCACATAACGTGCTTTTGGTTGTATATCCAAAACTAACTTTTTTAGTCCTTTGAACTCACCTCTCATATTCGAGGCACCATCATAGCACTGTCCTCTTAAGTTATCCATTGACAAATCAAGACGAGCAAATACGTCTTTTAAAATACTAAACAGAGTTTGTGATTCAGTGTTGGGGGTCTCGTATAAGCCAATAAAGTCTTCGTTGATAATTAAGGAATCATTGACAGTACGAATACAAAATGACACTTGTTCGTGAATCGAAGAATCACTTGTTTCGTCAACCATAATAGAAAAATGTTCAGTCTTCTTGATTGAAGCCAATACTTTTCTCAACACAGACTTTCCTAGTAGATCAGTGATCTCGTTTTGAATATCGTGGGACGTCCACTTATACCCCGAACGCCCTAACCAATCTTTTAACCATTCTTTCGGAGTTCCAACAATTGAAAAAAAGTTGAGTTTACATCTTCGTGCCCTCTAATTGCTAGGCCTTGTCGGCATAGAAATTGCACGGTAGTAAAAATTGTCTCAAGAGCTAAACGGCCTTTCTTCATATCACTATCTAACTGTTCATTCAATTGGGAGGCCGCACTTCGGTTAGTGATGGCATTTAGTTTCAGAACACCTTCTTTATGCGTAAACGTATTTTCATGAAGACGGAATTTTTCCAAAGCCTTTTTCCAGTTAGAAAACCCTACGGAAATAAATGCATCTTCTTTTTTTGAAGAAAATTGTAATAGATTTTTAGCATCTGCCTCTTTGCAGGTTTTGCAAAAAACTTTTTCGGTAGATGCTTCATATTCTAGCCATGTATATTTGATCAACCAAGACTTCTGAAATGATCTTCCCTTACCGGATTGTCCAGGTTTTGGCTGTGAACAGTTCTCTCCTGAAGACGACGAAGCAATTGACGACACAATTATTGTCGGAGGTTGACTTGCAGTATCATCAACTTCCAAGCGCACCTTTTTGGTAACAAATTTATCCATTGCAAACTTAATTCACAATACACTAAGAGACTAAAGTAAACGAATAAAATATAGTCATATAAAAGAGTCCACTAAACACTAAAGTCGGAACGCTAAACACATCTGCAGCATGCACTGAACGAAACTATCCACACTGAATGACTGCTCCAGCAGGGTGGGCTTTATATAGCCACGGCGTCGTAATGTCTCGAAGCGTCAAGGCGACGCGAGGTGGAGGGTTCCAGGCACTTCTGCTCCAGTCCTTTTGATGTCACCGCGGCCGCAGCGCTGGCCCGCCAGACCTTACACGAAGGTTCGCGCACCGGGACAAATTCTAAGTGTGCCCGCAGCACCGTAACACTATCATGATTCACACCACTCGTTTTCAGTTAACCTGCTTACTACCGTAATAATTATTTGTTTTAACTCATTACTGAATGTATTTTAAAAGGTAACTATCGTCAAACAAGGAAAATAAAAAATACCAACATAATTTTGTGATTTTACTAATAATTTTCTTAAATTATTGGGGGGCGGAGCCCCCCCCAAACGAATTTTTAAGGGGGCTCGGGCCCCCTCAGGTCCCATGGAGTCGGCGCCACTGAATAGGTAATAAGTGTAATAGAAAGTTGTCGACATGGTCTAAGTCAAATCTCGAAATACAACTCTTGCATTTAAAGATTTCAAAATTGTAATTTTTCTATAAGACACCGACCTTGAATATAAAAGATTTTTCCGGTCTAATGTTTTGATTTCGAGCTGCTTTGTACACAAACAGACACAAGAGGATATTTTTATGAAAACAGGAGACGTCAGAATATGTATTTTAGGTGACATTCCACTCATACGCCACGTATTTGATATTGACCAATAACGTTTAGCATTTCCTCGCATATAGACCAATCTCGGCCGTTTATCTTGCAATATTCTTGTAGGAATCGCGAGGTTGGTGTTTTATCGTGATAAAACCGTCTGCTCGTTACTGGAGACGCAAGTATCAGTGTGCAGTGATTAATAGTCAGATGCTGCCACTAAGCGGCACGAAAACAGATTATTTTATACAACATAACTTGTTTGGAAATTGAAATAATAGAAATGTACATTGATTAAGAACACAATTTAGACTCGGTGCAAGCCAATTCGTGTGCGTTTATTCTGTTCTGCTGTTAGCTTACCTGAATGAAGTTAACTATGTCTTACATGCACCATTGGTAGCTCTGATTACACCATGGTAGCTCGAATCGATTCATGGATGCTTGATTCACAGTATGCCGTGATCTCACAACTGTTAGTTTAGTTTTTATACAACAAAGCACGAAAGTAAATATTATTTATATAATCCGTTACATTTTATTCATGGAATAGTCTTAATAAATCCAACTCGAGTTGACGAGTTGCATCAGATAAATTCGCTCCTGCTGCTCAGTCGTGAATCTATCGATAAACTCGTCAACCCTTGTGGGATTACCTATGAAAAATCGACGTGGAATTTCAATATTTAATAGCTATACTATCTACTCTATGACATGGGTGGCGAAAATAAAATGTTTCTGTAGATCACAGTAAAAAAAGAAACTGCCAGTTAAGGCTAAATATTATAGGCGATATTACAACTTAAGTGTAGGCCTACTGCTTAAAATCGTTACTTACCAGCTTAAGGAAAACATAGAATAAACCAAAACCTAACATTGAATAACTTACATAACATTCGCGTGTAGCGTTGAAATCCGGTACAATGTCCAATTGACGAATTTATTAGTTACTCTCCGAAACTGAAGCCCACAAAATAGAGATAGTTTACCATATTAATTGTTTTTTTATATTAGTTTGCGAAAAAAGAGAGGATGTTAGCGGGAAGTCGCATACAGATGATTATCGAAAATTTTACGCCTTTCATTCACGACACGGTAACCTGAGCCACGTTATCCAGTCCTATTGTTATAAATTTCTATCTATGAAATGCTACATTTACTGACCTCGTAATATCATAAAACTTATAGGCCTATGGATATGAGAATCAGATATCGAACAAACTAATTATGGTAAACCCGCCCATAAAAATTACGCGCTTCTCGAAGTGTAGCGCATATATAAAGTTTCAATAGAACGGTTTCCGCCTAGTTTGGGTCAGCATTCCCCAAAATGGACACCTACATTTTTATCAAGCTTTTGTGTGTCTTCTTCACATTAGGATTTAACTTCTTAGACACGGAAGCCTGTGATGGATACAAGATCAACATTATCAGTCTTGAACCGTGCGGCCAAAACAGTATTAGTGTGAAGGGTGTTAAGCTGGTGTTGAACAAAGAATGTCATGTGGAAATTCAAGGATGTGGTAATATCGGTAAGCAAATCAAGTCCTGCAAGGCCCAGTACGATGTAAAGAAGAAAGGTATGATGGTGCCGTTTAAGGGGGAGAGGGATTTGTGCGAAGAGTTGGAAAAAGCAAGAAACGATCCCGAAACAAAGGCTAAACTAGAGAAGCATCAGATGTTTGATAAGTGCAAGTGTCCCATAGATCCGGTCGAGGCCTGTGCTCCAGAAGGAACCTCCATTGATGTCTCTAAGTACAAAGACAAATTCAGATTGGCGGCTGGTTTTTTTTCTGGAAAAGTTACCTTGAGCTGCGACAGTGGTGAAAACTGCTTCGAGTTTACTGCCGAATTCAAGCGCGGTAAATAGACAGTCCTGGTAAAAAACTTGGTTTGCATTTTGTAGCTTATTTTCATTTCTGTAAGGCATACGTGAATAAACGCAGAAATTGTATTTCATAGTGTGGAATCCTTCATAGAAAACCCTTGACAAATATAGATATTTATTGACATTAGACAAATGACTTACAAATTTGGCTACTAAATCATTAATGTGTCACACTTTTTCTCAAATATTGTCAGATATTTTAATTGATGTTACGATTCACGCTTCTTGTCTCAAAGTCATAAGCTGTTGATGACTCCATTAAATTTCTTAAAAAATTTACTTTCTTGAAAGTACTGACTGAATCTAATAAATGACTTCAGAACGACATTGATATACAATGCCTAAAGACTTATTTCTAGGGATGGGTCCTCGATACTTTCGATACCTCGATACTCTCGTTACTTGCATGGTATCGGCATCGAGCGATACTTCAGAAAACTCGCTCGGTACTTTTTCGATACTTTAGTAATTCTGCAATTAAGTGAGAATGCTAGTATTTTTTTTACAACAACTTGTAAGTGGACTGTTTCAAAAACTAATTTTAGTTTTAATGTAGAGTTTAAAAATAATTATAGGCTACTGATGATATTAAATGTTGTCTCATTAAATATGCACACATAATTTATTTGGTATTACACAGTTGTCTCAACTTTTAATTTTTAATGTACCTATTTATTGAAACTGGAAATGTTGACGGTATCGAGTATCGAGGGAAAAATCTCTTATCGGTATCGAGTATCGAGAAAATCTGGTATCGACCCATCCCTACTTATTTCGTAATGTGGCCTTGAAATAGCTTGTGGAATATTTAAAGTACAGTCACAACCACTTAAAATGTATTAAATAAAAAGTTTATTATTATAAGGGATTGCAATAATAGTATGGGGAAACAGTAAAGACTGGGAAACAGTATTTAAATTACAAAGAAGACTAATTCGAATCATGAATCATTCATCTTTTAGGCAAACTTGCAGGCCACTATTTAGAAAACTTAAAAATAATAACTTTTCCGTCAATATATTTGTTAGAAATTTTATCTTATGTGCATACACATTTTGATCAGCAAACTACCCAGCATATACATGAACATGATACCAGACGTAAAAATTTATTACAATTTCCAGTACATAGATTAGCTCTATTTGAAAGATGTCCTAGATACATGGGCATGAAAGCATGCAATCATTTGTCAGAAGAAAAAATACAATTGCATGATAAACAATTTAAAGCAAAACTTAAAAAAAACATTTTTGCAGAAAGCTTACTACTCAATAAGTGAATTTTCTCAGGGCAAAAATGTATAATTTATATGGTTATTTTTTTTAAAAAATGCTTCACCTCATATTTTACATTTTCAAGATCTGTATTTGTACCATTGTATTTTCTTCTTTTTTTCATTTTATTTTTTGACGAGTCACAAGCTTTTAATTTTTTTAAAAATGTTTGTGACAATAAATTACTTACTTACTTATCGTCCTAATCCATACAACATAAGCCAGGGTTAATTATTCGGGCTGAAATACGTTTCCCTTTTTTGTGCAATTTTGTAATATCTGACAAGTTCTTTAAAAATGTTCGAAGTTGACTTTCGTACTTCGTTCATGACGCTTTTCTTCACGTTTTTATTTAATAATACGGTTCAGTTCTAACACGTACGTATTCTTTTGCTTGATAAGCAGATTTCAACCTATTATGAAACACATGAAATCATGATAATATTATAGGATAATTATTCCTCTGACACTGGGATTTGAACGCAGGACCTTTGGCTATCCCTGCCACTGCTCAACGGAGGTAAGCCAGAGTTCACTTCACAGCGCCAGATGGAATCTCTCTTACGACTGATTGTCTTTTCTCCTATAATATTCTCACATAATGTCCAACAGAGACAATAATCTGTGGTTCATGAATGTATATATATATCCATATGAAAGTATGCTCTGAAAACATGAAATATAGTGCCTTCAGTTTATATGTTTCTTCAGTTCTTCCCATTGTGAGTGAAAACAAAGTGAAATCCAAGTGCTTGGCTTCTCTGTTTTGAACAAGTCGCCTACTGATAATCTTTGGATCAAACTCTCTGGGATCTGTGTTTAGGAGTTAAACTGTGGACATGTTCTTCTGGTCGACAGAACTAATGTTTAGTCTTTACAGCAAAGAAAAGCAGATTCTGTAAAGGCATGTAGATATGTTTGAAATAAAATCCATATTGTTAAGGGTCAATCCATATCAAATCAACCAATGTTGGTTGCTGACAAAATTAATTAATTTATTATTTTTATTTTTATCTTCGTTTGTATTATATTCAGAGAGTTCATTAATTTTTTAGATGTTCAGTTTCTTTTCGAGCGGCCATTTTGTATTGGTGCGTCAGCATATTTTGCATTTACAGAGGTTTGCGTTAAACTCTGTTACTTCTTTGTTTCTTAAGATATTTGGTTCAAACAGAAAACATGTTAAAGAGCATAAAATGTACAATATTTTCTGTCCAGTATACATAGGCCTATTTAATTTAAGATAACCGAAACAATAGGTAAATGTTAACGTTTTCAAAATAAAAATCTCTTTTAAAATTAAAAATGTTAAAGATAAATCTAAGGATCACCTTCAATTTTTTGTATGGATGTAGTGTTTATAGTATACTAGTTCCCTAAAAGGGTTCAGACCTGAGAGTTATATCCTTTTTAATGGGTCTTCAAATATTGCGCCTTTTCTAAAATCAGGTATTTTCAATCTGAAATGTCTCAAAAGGGACACGCTTTAAAAATGCAAAAATTTCAGAACACATTCTTTCATTGTGTTGTAATAAGTGGTTAAAACGACATCACTGAGACTTTATTGGTTTCTTAGTTAGACATTTTAAAATATAGCTAACGTTTCAGGAAGAGCTATTAAGTGCGGATATTAAATTGCTTGGAGTAAAAATCTTTTTAAAAAAATATATATTATTATTTTTATTTACACATTATTAAGTGTCAGAATGGTACTTTATGAGATTGTGTAGGGGACGGGAAAATGTCTGTCCGTCTGTCTGTCTGTTCATGTGTCTGTACGCACGATAACTCAAATACACTTTATCGGATTTTCATGAAACTTGGTATATGCATTTCTAATGTACATGGGAAGAAGTCTATTGTTATTGGACGAAGTCGGTTGACCAGTACCGGAGTAAAGCCTAATTTAATGCCTGTATTACCCACATATGCTTATCAAACTACAGTAGACCTTTGTTTTTCCGTAAGCTCTGCTTAATGAATCGATCTGGAGCTTAACTTGGAAATCGATTTAAAAAAAACTTATTTTCTGCACATTATAATTGCAATTATCACTGATTAAACAAAAGCATTCTGGAAAGTTCTTACATCAGTTTACCTGATTTTGTTCTTTTAATCTTTACAATCTTAACACAACCAAAGTCATAGTCCGTTATATATTGTCATTTCATTGCTACTCTAAAGAAATCTTCATAAAAAGTTCACTAATTGTTGTATGGTACACAGTTTTTCACTATTGTTAAAAGTGCGACTTGTAGCAGTTGTGAATTCTGATGGCGTAAGTTTCGTTAGTACCTTACTGATTGGAAATTCGAAATAAAGTGCCGATAATTCGAAGTAAATTGCTAACAGTTCGACTTAAAGTGCCAACAATTCGAAATTAAGAGCCGGAAATTCAAAATATTGTGCGGATAATTAGAAATAAAGTGTGGGTAGTTTGAAATAAATTGCTGGAAATTCGTAAGCAAGTTATTTCATATGCAGTACTGTGATGTACAAGTAGGGAAAAGAAAAGCGGACCGACTCTTGTAGCTGATTTCAGAGCCTTGTGATACGTAAATAAATGTAAGAGATGCAACGGAAACGTTTGTTTTCACAATTCCACCAATTTATCGACACTAGAACCAATTTCAATACATTCCCTGCTATCCTGCGAATGCTGCTAGGCATTAGTGATATTTGTGACTGAACTTCCTTGGTTCGAATCCCAGTGTCCGAGGAATTTTTCTCCTGTAATATTCTCATGTAATGTGCAACAGCTCTAGTTCATGGATGCAGATTAACTATAATATAATTCTACTGTGGCAGTTATCGGTTCTACAGCACCACAGTAAATACAGTGCCGTTTGTTCATGTATTCTCGGTATCATTGGTGTAAGAAAGTAACAGGAATCTTTTTAAATAACATGTGTTTATTTTGTTACTTTGAAACGACTGGACGTTATGTAAGAGAACATGGTTCCTTAATTCACGATGAGTGTTACGATGTGTGTAATTTGCACCTAATGCTGAGCTAATTTAAACAGCTGTTGCGTCAACAGCTTGCACGACAAGTGAAAAGCTAAGGAGACACTCGAATCACGTTAGGGGATCGTCTTCTCTCTTTTGAACTTTAAAATAGATCTGCTATTGTAAAATTCTGTAATTAATGTGCATGGAAATCAGGTTTTTAATTTTTAGGAACGTGATATAATCATTTAATAATGAAAGTATTAATGAATTTCAATAATTCTCTGAAAATATAGAGATATGATTTAAGGAAGAAGATAAATAGGATAAATATTCATGCTCAGAAGAAAGGAAAAAAGGTCGATTTCACTATGTTGCACTGCAAGGATTAATTTTACTACCATAATTTTATTCTGCATATATTATCTTCAAGACAGTATAGACGTATTGCAGTAGCTTCTACGTACGAAAATATATTCCTAGACAGTATGAAATACGTGAAAGTTTCGAATTTAATTTAAAAAACGAACAAAAAGAGCGTACTCCATTAATACTTTGAGGATTCCGTAAGCAAAAAGTAACCGAAGAAAGTGTTTGCTTAGAAGTCTTTTCTATGTGATAGGCTATGTAAGTAGTTGCAATTTAATAACACAAGGGAAAAACAAGTTATTAATTTAATAATTTATATTCGAAGTGATGCTGTATATGTGTGCGTTTATTATTGAAGGATAAGAATAATTTCACTTGGATGCATGCATATTAATAGAGAATAGTCTAACAAATTAAAATAAATGAAGCATTTAAATGATAATTCCTTAAGACAGTTAATTCATCGTGAACTGAGCAATAGATAATTATTTTATATTTATTTATTTTCAAACCAAAGAAGCACATGCAGTCTCATTTTATTAATTAACCCCGTTAAAAAGTTATAGCCAGGGCTGGAAGTAACCAGTGTAAAATACACAAAATATGCACAAATTTGTGCTGATATTTTCCTTCAAATATGCTTTTAAATATGTACTTGAAATGGCAAAATAAGCAGGTTCATAATGCACATTTTGTCGAATGTTTATGGTTTTAAACATGTTATGGTTATATTTCGGTTATTTTAATTTTTTTTATAAAGGTTGGATGTCAGTATTTTTTAAATGATATAAGGGGTGGTGTGTTTATTGTTTCTTTCTGAAATGTTATTTTCTCGTTATTCCTGTAAGAGAACTTTAAATATGATGGCATGTTATTTTTCATCAAATAATTAAAATGAACTTTTCTGTTTCTGTTCTCCACCTTTCTTTTGCCGAATATTTACCTCTCTCTTCCCTTTCGTAAGTTTGGCGAAAGTGTAAGGGTTTCTTTCTTCAAACTGGAAGTTAACAACTAGAATAAATAGCAAAATTCTTGAATGCATGCTAAAGGATGGAGGTATCTTGAAAAGGTATTGTGCAATGTTAGTCATAAATACCCTAAAAATATGCATTCTCATATAAATACTTTTTATAGCTATCCTCCAAGGAAATTCTATGAGAAAATATTTCAAATAACGAGTTAGTGTACAAAAATGAAACAAATTCATTAGAGCTGCCTTTTGAGAAAATTGGGAAGAAAGTTTTCTTCCCTTAGAAGGGCAATAAGAATAAGATAAAATCGTAGTCTATATGCTTCATGTCACATCCTAGAAACATATGTAACCCAAATATAAAGTTTCACTTTTATAAGATTTTCCATTTTGGAGCTTTGCTGTTCGCAGACAGACACAAAGGCGCACACAAACAAAAATGTTTCCTAAATAGTATTTTTTGTTTGTTTGTTTGTTCTTGTTTTTTTGTTTTTTGGACTTAATGTGATCTGGAAACATGGATTAATGATGTGAATTTTACACCAAATTTCAAGGCCGAACTAAAAAATTTTTCTAAGTATAGTACTATTAATGACGCAAATAAAATAAAAAGAAGCTGTAGATCATAACGAAACGTAATGAAGCTGGTACGAATTAAGGAAAGCGGACGGAAATCAAACCATAAGTTTAGCCTAATTCCATCGCAGGAAAACTGTATGAAATATCATGGCCTGATTAAAAGTGGCTTGGTTCTAAAAGGGCCGATGTAAAAAAAAAACTTGCTTTTGAGATAACTGACTTGGAAGCCTTTATACAAATAAATTTTTTTACTGAGAACTTCCGACATTTTCTTCTAAGGTTTCTGTATTATGTCTATTAATAGCATCAGACATTAGCACTTTCAGTATACGAAAGATAAAGAGTAGCCGAGCTCAATAATGCATAGATCTCATTTTTGTAAGAAATTGACATTGGCCCTTTTAGAACCAAGCCACATTTATTTAATAATTACCTGCGTATTATTTCACACTCGACCATAAAATGTGGAATAAGTATTTACCAACCGAAAAGGATGGTTCACAATTAGATTTGCATATTATTTTTGGTGTGTATTCGCTGATGACTATGCACTGGCTTGACGGATTTGAATAATTTTGTAAGTGCATTCATGTTTACGTACAGGTGGTCTTATATTATTTTGTTCTGATATAGGTTCAGTAATTTGTTTGTATTACTTAATAAGCTGGGTTTGTAAGGTTGATACTAACCCGTAATAGTAAGTGATCATGGCTGCTTAATCAGGTGGTTATAACTACAAAGGTGACTGCAAGAGAACTATCTCCATAACTCCTCAGAAGAACTGAAGATAGCATTTCCTAGGTGCCAAAATGAATTCATGGCACAGCTGGGCTCCAAATTAGAAATGCGAACTTTTTCCATCGGCTTCATAAACAAAAGTTCATTTAAAGAAATTGTACAGGCATTGCGCAGCTGTAACCAGTTCTGGAGGTGCCAGACGAAATTCGTGGCGAAGCGTCAGGAATAGTAAAGGACAAACCACGGCCATACAACCCGAAAATGGAAATCACATCTAGATATTACATTTTTTAAATCCCGAATTTACAATGTACGAGTATATTATATAATATTTATATTTATTGCAACGTATTTAGGCACTAATTCACGCATTTGACAACTTACAGGTACAGTACAACATAGATAAATAAGCATTCATGAACCACAGATTATTGTCTCTGTTGGACATTACTTGAGAATATTATAGGAGAAAAATTCCTCCGACACTGGGACTTGAACCCAGGACCTTTGGCTATTCGCGCCAATGCTTAGCCGGCTTAGCCGGAGTTAGCTCAGTTGGTAGAGCATTGGCGCGAATAGCCAAAGGTCCTGGGTTAAAGTCCCAGTGTCGGAGGAATTTTTCTCTTATAATATTCACAATACATCATGTTTAAAATCACTTTAACTTTTAAATTTCATCAAGATTGTAGATGGGATTTCTTTTAACCATTTGTTGGCTATGTTAGGAAACTACTGTTGGTTGTAGTTTTTTTATTTCACGAGGAAAAATGTTATTATAACTGCTGGGACCTAAATATATTAATATGAATGTACTGTTTGTTTGATTTTAATTTTGGAATGTTTATAAATGAATTTCTTTTGGTGTTGAATCCATTTAGTGTGCATCTTTTCGAAGATTGCTATCATTAATGTTGGTATGGACATTTGCTAAAGTATAAAATCGTTAAAGTTTCATACGTTTCGAATAAATATTTATAATGAGACAAACTGGTACTCAGAATTCTCTGTTACAGTCTTAGGAATTCTGCAATTCTACTTTAACTCCAAAATTCTCGTAATAATTTACAATTCGTGACTAACTGAAAAAAGGGAAAATAAACTGTTTCATATATGAAGTTGGTAAGCACAAACTAAGTTTTTTAATAAACATACTTATTCTCTATAACTTAATGTGTCTATACAACAAGATAATCCCGGATTTCTAATCCGTAAAATCATTAATTGTACCAATAACACGTCAAACCTACAGCCCTTAAAAAATGTAACGTTTGTTCATATTGTAAATTTGTTATTCCTCGATTTATAAGAATATTACTTACTCCATTCTAAGTGACATTAGTAATTATTGATAATTTTGTGCCCGCATACACGTATTATTAAAGTTTAATTTCTCGTAAGATTTTCTTCCTTCACTTACCAACATTAATAAGTACCCGCATTGCGGGAGTGGGCATTCAGTAAATTAGCCTCATGCATAGCGACATTATTTACGAGGAAATAATGAAAAGACTAAAATATATATTTATATATAATTTCACGTGTAGGCTACGTGTGAGTTTAAGATAAACACGTGTACATGTGAATATAAAACCAACTGAGTTCCATGATGTACAGCAGTAGCCTACATGGATGAAGAAGGGATTTTCATCTGTGCAATGATACTGCAATAAACCATTTTTCTTATAAAAGTCACTTTTTATTGCATTTTTGTATATTGTTACAAAAAGTTACAAATCAACTATAATACACTTGTATAAAAAATGCTCATACAAAAAAAAATCCAAAATTCACAAGCATTCATCAGTTGAATTTTGTTTTGGTAATTGTAATTCCTGTTCCTCTTTATATCAAAGAGGGACGTGTTTCTGAGTAGACGTCGGAAACGTTGGATAAGTGCAACTTGATGCATTGCTTGTACGGATACACACGGTATCTGGTGCTCATAAAACATGAATAAAGTTGTCAGACCTCTTGGCGCTCCAAGAAATTACTTCCTCAAAACTTTTTGCTTTTATAAGAACAGTCCAAGACACTAACCATTTATGACTTCCCATTCAAACTACTTTGAGTCATACAACTGGCACAGTTTCTCATGAAAGTGCATCTGAAACAGCTTCAAGTTCGCATTTCGAATAAACACAATAGTTCAACAAAATCTAACCTACATAATACACAGTAAAAATATATATACATTTCGCCATCGTATTTTTTAATAAATGCATTACTAATCTACTTATAAGACATTACAAGGCAATAGTTATAACAATGAAACACGTCATAACAAAGCATAAGCTAACTACTAGTAGATGTACGTAGTGTTGTTCATAAAGGAAACTACTTAATAACATACACATCTTATTATATTGTCTACATGCTATAAGTGAGAAACTTAAAGGAATGTTAAAAGAAAGTTAGTGCTTAAATAGTACGATCACACACACGAATCCTTTTGGGTCTCTCATTTCATATTCGAAAACTGGCTCTGTTCCTCAAACAGGATCTTGCCGTTGACTTAAAATTTTGGCACTGTTTAGTTGCACGCGTTTGATTTTGAATACTTGTTGTTTATGTCTCAAAGTGCATGAATGGGAAACAAGAAAGAAACCATTTCTATGTTTTCTTAAAATGGATGTCAAATTTCTTAAAACATAATGGTAGCATAGTTTTAAAGCTTAAAAAACAGTTCTTTTCCATGCGTACTGACAACATTAGAAGTATCATTTCCTAGGGATCAACACATTTTACTTCATACTTACATGCAGAATTTATCTACCACGACTTGGCAACTTTCAGGAAACGTATCTATTATGGGTTCCTTCCTAAACTGATCTCCTTCGAAGAAGTTCTATAAGCTGCTAAAATGCAGCTGAAACTGGGCGCATAAACTAAAGAGATCAATATTAAGAAAAGGCCCATAAGTGAAACGTTTACTCCGCATTTAACACTATAAATGTCCGTTATCCTTCTCATATTATTTGGCCGAGTAATGTCAAGTACTGGCAGCACGTAAAAAGAAACAAAAAGCTCGTCCGAATGAAAGCGTGACTTCCTCACGGACAAGGGAACAGCCTGAAGAGATGTGGATTGCGAGGAACTTAGTAGGGTCCTCCGGCAGAAGGAGCTCCATAGGAGCTGGAGGGTGAAGGTGCTCCGTAGCTGTCCCCGGGGGCTGAAGGAGCAGGGCCGGCTGGGGCTCCATACCCGGAACTCGGCTGCGATGGGGCGTAGCCTTCCTGTTTCTGAAACACATCGTCAGTCATATGAGTACTATAATGAGCTGGCTTATAATGAATAGTAACCTTCAGATTTTGTCTTCGTTAAATTGTAATTGATTACTAATACATCATTATTAACATAAATGTTTATTTCCACAATAAAAATAACCGAAATTAATGACATTGTAATGTTATCTATGTATTTTTATAGGCCTACATTTATAAATTTATTTATAATCGACATTTTAGATAAGAATTATACTCGTAATTTTAATCTTTTCATAGGTAACTTTATACTTTATACATCCATCAACTGAAATCATGAGATGTTTAAGTTTTAAATGAATGGGGAAAATTCCAGTGCAGTAGTTGTTTTCCATAAACGACAATTCTAACACAAGGATAAAATCTTCACTTTTCACATAAAGCATTATGGTATTAATCTTAATATCTTTTAATACAGCAGTGAAATGGTTAAAAGACGTATGGACACACAACAATACAGCTGTATCTTTAAATGTCTCCGGTCTATTTCGTGATAATGTATTGAAAACATTCTCTGTTTTGGTATCTTATTATTTCACCTGGAATTTCCTAGACTCTTCTAATCTTATATTTATTTTCACCTTTTTTTGTTAGCCACCACAAGATAACTACTTCGATAATTCTAATTTGAGAATAAAAGTTATAGAAGGTCAATGGAAATTTTAAAAGATTGGAATGATCCTGTGCTTTGAATGGCAAAACATGAATCTGAATTTCTTCCATTGTATTATATAGCCTAAATTATAATAAAAGGAAGTTGGGTATTTTTGCGACAAATTTGAACAGACAAGAACTATTGCATTTTATTTAAGTATATGATATAATTAAAATAGTGTTGTTTGTGACATGCACTAAGATTCAAATTAACTGTATTACGTAAGGAGGTAATCATCTTACCTGCGTCTTGTATCTGATGAAGTATACTTCTGGTTTGGATGGTTTGGTTGGTGCCGGTGTTGGGATCGTGATTTCTGGTGCTTCTTCTGGTTTCTTGACCAAGACGTAGATCAGAGTCTTCTGTTCATCGGGTGGTGGCAGAGCTGGGATGTCGGGCACGGTTGGTGGGGGAGGAGTGGGTGCCTTGATGAACACGATCTTGTAGTGTTTCTGGGGAGGTGGTGGAGGTGGTTGAGTCTTCCTGGGCTGGTAGTATGTTGGTTCTGGAGGAGGTACGTGGACATATACGTGTTTGTGGATTACTGGAGCCTGTGCAGGGGCTCCATATTGTGGAGATGGAGCTCCGTAGCTGCCAGATGGGGCGCCGCCTCCGCTTGGAGGAGGGGCTGCATATGTGTCCAGTCCACCACCGCTACCTCCGAATCCGGATCCACCAAAGCCGCCGCCACCGAATCCACCGCTCACTCCAGGTCGGGCTGTGGCTAGAGCCGTGAGTGATGCAAGGAACTGCAAAAAAAAAATATATATATATTTGATATATATTTTTCTCTGTAAACCGGTTCTGCATAAATAATGGTTGAGTCAACCATTAGCTGAGGATGAGGGAGCTCCTTCCCTGGAAACCAGTTCTGCATAAATCATGTAAGTGGAGCAAGAAGTGTTTTTAAAGTTGACTAATTTTAATTTTAATTACACATAGAAAATTACCATATTTTCTCGAATATCCTGCGCCATCGAATAAACCACGCTATGTAGACTATGAAAAGTCTATCAAAAATTACAAATTTAAGTCCATTTAAGAAAACTAACTCATACATTAATTGAATCGAGTAGCTAACTAAAATCACGAATAGGTTTATACCTTATAACACACCCGTACCACCCGTTTTCGTTGTACTGAGTTAAACTTGAATTTATTTTCGATTTTCTACCCGTACTGTAATTACTGTAACCTAGGTCCAGGTAGAAGTATCATGTTCTACTCTGAAATTTGTCATAGAGTATTCGGCATTTTAACATGGTTTTTAGGCCCTTTGAACCCAAAATCATCTTTTTCTGGAAACATATATCCCTTGTATTTGTGTGTGTGTGTGTCTGTGAACAGTATAGCTAAAAAAACTAAATAAAAAATATATAATCCAAGTTTTGTATTTGGTTTAATAATCTTCTGGTTGGTTGGTATATGGTATTTAACGACGGGTATGTACTGCTACTTAGGCCTGTGACCGTCGCCGGTGTGCCGGAAGTTTGTCCCGCAGGAGTTCTTTTACATGCCAGTAAATCTACTGTCACATTTATGCACATATAAATGCCATTGACCTTGGCCGGGTTCGAACCCGAATCTTCTGTGGGCATGACTCGAAGACTTCTCACTTTTACTAAGTTACCACTTTACATTTTTAGAATTTCATTTTTGCTCTACATCCAAAACTGTTCACAACTTGTTCTCAAATCGAATTTATTAGGAGCTAAAACTTGAAACTTTTGTCCTATAAATTATTTTCTGAATGTTAGTTACAAGGTACCTAAGTCGTCCACAAACTCATATTTTTCAAGTCTTGCCTAGCAAATAATATGGCTCTCAATGAGGCTTAGACAACTGTACGTGCATTCCTGCAATGGGGCCACTTACTCTGGGGCACAATATGAAATGTAGAGAAAATTATGTCAGTGTTTCATATATAGGCCTATTAGATTTTTTGCAAAAAAGATGCTTCTACTTTTTACTCGTATTGTTAAGAAAAAAATGCGCATTGTATTTGAGAAAATAAGATATAAGAGACTACAATGGCATAGTAGTAGACAAAAAATATATATTTTGAAAACGAAGCTTTAACGGTGCAAGAAACTAAGATAATGTTATTTACTTGCATTTTCATTTGGTAACCACAACAAAATTCAAACCGGAGCACAGTTTGAGAAGAAAATATAACCAGTACCCACACAAGCAGGCGAAAAGGTATTTTTTCGTGAATAATCATCTTATTATAATTCTGTACTGATAATTATTTTCAAAAGCTCTTTATCGATAAGCAATGTATGTTTCCAATTTTCTAATGAATTTAATTACTTTGTTTCTCACAGCCCTGTATATAAAGTATTGAATGCAATCTAGCCTAAGTTATAGGGTAACTAAATCATGTTGGTTTCAGATTTTCGCAGCAATCGGTTGGTGATTGGATTTTGAGTTATTTTGCATTGAGACAGATGGGCGGCAAACAAACTTGATTTTTGTACTGTAGGTCTTATGTCAACACAAGTGTCTTTCAGCTAGAGCTCAGAAGTTAGGCAAAATGTATTTTCTATTTGGGTGGATATACGAGAATTTATCGTATTTAAGAGTTAAATAGAGATAAACATGTTTCCGTACATTTAGGGACGGTAGCACCAGTTTTTATTTTGCCTTTTTGCCTATAACTACTATAATTAATAGCGTTTAAAATAAAATAAATGCCACTTGGTTTTATTACGAATAATATATTCCCTTTGCCAACAATAAAATCTTTTCATATCTGTATAAAATAAATTAAATAATTTATAGTTTATGCTTTTAACTCGTAGATAATATCGCACGGCGTTATCTTAAAATTCCGTAAAAATCTTTTAGTCTTAATATAAACACAACACAGTATAGTATTGTGATATAAATGTTTCTCACGAATTATGTATATGGACATGACAAATGAGTAGCCTTTTGTGGACACTATTTACCGATATTTACTGCCATTCCATCGAGTTTTATCTTCCCCTCGAGTGTGCGAATTCAAAATTATACACTACTAATATAAATCACCATATTGGTATCGGGATATTCATCAATATCTCACGAGTGATTCAAGCCCATATTAGAAGACCTTACTCTGTGATAATTTTAATGCAGTAAAACTATTAATTAGAGATAATAAAATACGTCTAAAAATATTTAATAGGCTTACATATTTGATTTTTCAGAAGTCTAGGCTAGTTAGAAAGCCCTCTTGTATGTTAAGTACAAAGGACAGAGTTTACTTTTGACATGAATGACATTAATTACGGTATGTACAATTGCTTAACTGTCTCTGTTAACTGACTTATAATTTTAAAATTTATATGTATTCTTGTATTCCTTGACGTTGTCTATAGCTTTGTAAGCTCAATGGCAATAAAATATTATTATTATTATTATTATTATTATAAACAATAACATGAACACAAGTGACGTATCTAGTCATGTCAACGTATATCGTTCTATGTGCATGAACGGGTTTTAAGTAAAGGAATAAGGCATCATGTAATGAACTTGAAACAGGAGCTGTTATTTTCAAGATCAAGAATGATGATTTGTTACATAAGATGTAATTCGTGTTATTACTTTCATTTCGCTTTACGCTTCAATGCCTTCATTCATAAACGTTATAGCATAATAGCTATTGCATGGAGCCGAATATATCGCACCAGTCCGCCGTAATAATATTCACTTCAGTGTGCGAATTATCGGGGGGGGGGGGGGGGAATTCCCCGGATTATAAACTAATATTTAGTCATAAATGTAAATGCTATTAATGATTATTGGTATTAACACTTACCTCATTGACAGATTACTTTAAGGACATCATCACATGCAAGCAAACTATATATTTAAGGCCATGCACTTTCTTGACCGTTGCATTTTTAATTTAAAAAATGTAGGCCTATTCATTAAAATATAAACTATTTTTCTAAATAAGTTACAATAATGTAAAATGAGTTTTTACTAACGTAAGAATGAAATATTATTTACTTCTGACATTTCGATGCGCGAAGGATAAAGATATGGGAAACGTTTAGTTAAATTGCCCCCCCCCATAATAAAGCTTCATTCTCACTCTGTATTCACTGCATAACATGACATTGTATTATATTGTATTATTATTGTCATATCTTTTCTGTCATTAGTACAATTTTTTCTTTCTTTTCCTCATCTTTGTATAGTATTATTAAATTATAAGTTACCTTACCGTACTATATTGTATTGTATTATTAGTGTTGCATTTCTCTTTCTTTGTCTTGTGCATAGTGAAATCACGAACGGCCATCTAGGCCTTTGCGTTGGATTTGTTCTATAGATAATGTATTTAAAATGTATATAGGAATAAAGATGCATAACATGACGTAATAAATTCAATAAGCTATCCGTATTTTGATATAAATGAGATATGGTGGTTTTAACGATGATCTTATTTAGTAACATCATTATATCTTTCGTGAACTAAACTAAAATACCTGGCGCGGCTACCTGTGAAGGGCTTACAGTCTGCTATGCGTTCTACGTTCTCTCTTTCGACCACATTGGTAGATAAATATTGGGGGCATGTGATTATCATGCTGGCTCCCATAATGTTACTTGATGGCTAATTCTTTATTCAAGTAGTTCATCATTTATCATATTAGCAACGGTAATAACTTGACCAGCTAAGTTGTTAATGTTAATTTTTAATTCGTAATAGAATACACAACATAAAAACACTCTATATAAGTCAATAATTTTTTTTATGAAAAAATGATAATTGATTTTAAGTTCCGCTCATACAATTTCTAAATTTTTGTTCAGAAGAAATATTGACCACAAAAGGATCCAGGGTAAGAAGGGAAATAACTGTAAACAGTAGACAGAATTATTCCCGTATTAGAATTTCGAAGTAAAAAGAAATGATTCCTTTGAAGCAGTAGAGCAATGTAGAATCACAAAAAAGATTTCAAGCTTCTGAATTAAGTTTAAATGAAGTTGCGTGGTATGTTCGAAATCCGTTGTGATATGTGGATTGCTTAATGTCCAATAATCAGAGAATCCAAGAAGAAGGCACCGGTATGTGCCCGACATGAATCGAAGTGTAATTTTGCCTTCTCTTCCAGGGCTTTGGGTTATTGATATGCCGTATATTTACAATACATAATAAACTACTTTAATCCCATGGTGAAGTAAAGATTGCTCATGGCAGACTTCTGAAAAACTCAACTCATCAGCCGGATTTGAACGGGGGAAATTTGGATGTAGACCTAACGATAATCATGACAACTGTTCAACCTCAGTGACCACAAACGTGATCAGCCCAATGTCGGGACCACCTCCAAAACAACATGAACACGTAGGACGGGGCACACACACTCACTCCGAACAAAGCGCGGATGGGATTACAGGCAATATCCAGGGACCTTAAGTGCCTAAATTTTTCCGACATTCGACCCACATGTGAGGGAAAACCAGGAAAGAGCTAGGAAACTTGTCCCGACCAGGAATCGAACCCGATTCTCCTGAATGAGGAGAGCCACAGTGCAGTGGTGTATTTTGATGCTATCCGTTCCTCTTATTTACTCGTACTAAACGAAGATTTCACGGAAGTAAGTCAAGAAGTTTCCACAAGTTAGATATCGTTGACTGTGGACTGTCATAGCAAGAGGTTTGCGTGAGAACTAAAATGCATTTAAATTGTACTCTACATGCACTTCTACTTCCTTCCTGTGGCTGAGGGACATTTATGACATTTCCGGTATCATAGTCATAACAATATAATTTGCGACACACAATTACTCTACTAAATTTTTATCTGTGTGGGAATTTCATAGCTTAATGTATATTGTTTGAGGCGACCCAGTAATTAATTATCGTGTACACACTTGGCAAATTTACTCTAATATCATGATGAAGAAGACTGTGTGGTCTGGTAATTCTGGCAGTAATTGGAGAAAGCACGGCGTCCTTGATACTTCCTGCAGCTACCTTTCGAAAGATTTTCTTTCTTCTTTTTCTTACTCTAGACAAGCTGAATCTTCATTATCTGGTAATAATGGTTCACTGCTCACGGCTATTTAGATGCTGTAGTGTTTTAACTCCGGGGAATGCTGAGAATTAGAAGAAGACAATTGAAGAGATGAAAGTGTGTGGAAGTCGTCGGCCTTGCTCATGACCAAGCTATAGAAGGAGCCATTCCTCATTATGCTACCAATATGTAATTGTTTCTTACGAGTAAGCGTAGATGGCGTCCGGACGTCTGCTTTCACTCTTTGTCGTGTCAAGTTTAATACAAAGACGCATGGACCGGATGTACGTTTTTGGTTTAGTTCAAGTATGTCACCTGGACATAATTATAGTGAGCAGGTATACAATGAAATGATCCAACCTTACACTTTCCCATTCAAATTGCTTTTCGAATTACAAAGTTATTAAATGTTATTCAGCAGAAATCTTGGCCTTGATGAAAACTTTGTCCTAAATCTACAAAAATAAAAACACCTGTCGCCAGGAACTTGAACCGTTTAATTGAAAAAAAAAATTGTTGTCTAAGATTAAAAGAACTTAGTAATTTCATCTATCTATATGTTATATTTTTACTGCTTTCTTGTAACGGGTACAGAAAGCATACAAAGAAGGTGTGTTAGAAAAATTAGATAAATATATTATTCATGTATAAATAGACATATAAATAGACACACTCAGGTTTAAGTAAGCAAGTAGACAAATTTCGGTAGGCCTAATCGCTTTAGCAATACATTTAATAAGAATTGACAATGGAAATACTGTTCTGTGGACAATGACGCCAAAACTGGTAGAATAACATTTTGAAACAAAATTCTGATTATGAATTGCATTGTAATGTTTATTTTAAAATCATCTTTAGCATTAATTAGCCACAGCTTCATCCATAGCATTATCTCGAATTTAAAGATTGGCCCTTCAGTTGGCCTATTTAATATAATATTAAATTTCAAAGAGTTTGGCTTGTAAAAGACTATCAAACAATGCGTTTCTTTGTGAACCATCGCTTCCAAAATCTTACGCCAAAATCTAGAATGAGGTTATACTTTAGCATAGATGTATTTACGTAGTATACTCTTATTATAAATATGTATAAAAATTTGTGGAAGATTAACAGTCTATATTTTATAGTATAAGCTGGATTTTTTCAACATTAGAAACTATGTCCAGGCATATAGGCTATTTAATTTATATATATGCTAAATACGAAGGTTTCTATTTTTAGAACAACTAATATGTACCATAACAGACGTTTGTGTTAATTTAGAGGACATTTAGATGACGCAGCGGTAGGGTGGTAAGCCTTGACCCTCCGGGGATGTTAGCGCCACGGAGAGTCGGAGTTATTTCTTCTAATCGCTAAATCAGGGAGGCATCATACCCAATTTTATTAATGTTGAATCCTACATTCATTCATTTCCATTCCCAGTTAAAGAAAATCATGCATTGGCAACAGATGGAATACCAAATGAACACAGTAAATTCTGACAAAGAACGTGTAGGAGAAAGGTGAAAGACGAACTATGCAGACAAGAGTAAAAAGAAGTAGTAGGAGAGTTATAAAAAGAACGAGTTTGTTGTTTATTTTGATTAAACTAGGAAACAAAAAAAGTTCCAACTGTAATGACTAAAGGCTATCTAAGTACTAGTTGAATATTTCAAGAGACTGGTATTCGATAAGTACGGAGAAAGTTATGAGTTTGGTTCATGGCAGCCAATTATGGTTTTCGCTAGAGGAATTTGCGCAATTTTGTATTAAGAGCCCCGGAATATTATAATTCGGTTAATAGGAACCGTCATATACTGCTCCAATGCTATCAACCGGTGTCTGTAGTCAAGGTATAAAATGGCATTTCGGTGGCAATCAATAAGTCCGGTTATCCCTTATATCTATCTGTCTTTACCTTAGTTTTACCTCTCCATGTTAGGGACATTTAGGCGACCCACGCCACCCGGGCCTTACAGGGATTATCTATGGATCACATACATACTTTTTAAACCAGACAAGGACATGGAGGGCCTCCCCGGTTGAATGATCAGCCCAATGCCGGGGCCAACTGCGGCCCCGGACAACCGAACACATAGGACGAGACACACCATTCACATACACTCACTCCGAAAGGCCAGATGGTATCCGGGGACCACAAGGGCCTAAATTTACCCGATATCTGTCTCACAAGTGAGGAAAAACCCGACCTAGGTAACTTGTCCCTACCAGGATTCAAATCCGGGCCCGCTGCGTGAGAGGAGCGAACGCATCCCTTATGTCACAGCGGTGAACGGTTATCCACTATACTTCCCAGAAATTACAGAAAAATTGTTAAAGACAGGGCAAGAAATTTCAAGTAGGCCTACATAAAACCAGGAATTTTAGTCACCATTATTGTTACATATGGTACAGCATTACAGCCTTTTCGAAATATGAATTACCCCTTTAAATTTGCAAAATAAATAAATGAATAGCAATACATACTAACTTAACTATCCCAAAATAAAAAGGAAACTAGGCCTATAAACACTGGCTTGTATTGTTTATAAGGCACAAGCTAATTTATAACAACAAAATACTTTGCACTTATTTCATAGATTGTGAACATTAATGACTTTAACACACAAGAAACAAACACAGACTACACTGCTTGCGACTATAGTAGTAGTGTGTATTTATTTCTCACAAAAAATTCTCACATATAAACCACATTATTTACATTAACCGGCGCACGGGTCGGTGTCGACCATACGTGCTCACAGCATACACTTAAATTATTACCCCATAAAAACCCAAACGAAAAAAAACTATATTCTATTATTTACATAACTACGAGTAACCTCAGACGTAACCCCCCACCCCCAAGCAAGTACAAATTTCATAGACACATAGACATTATTAAAACAAAAAACAAAAAAGATAATAATAAAAAAATAATACTTAGAATTCCTTAATTCTCTAAATCGTGGCTTTCTCTCATACATCTAACTTTCTGCAGAAATTTACATAACCCGTGCCAATTGTGCTCATCCAGTAACAGATTTAGACATGCCTCCCTACTTCTTTGCGAGTTTAAAAATTTGTCGGGTAGCATCATAACTCTCCAGCGCTCTGTAACTCCACATCTCGCCAAGATATGAACCCAGGCGACTATAGTAAGGTGAGGAAGGGTGGAGGGGAAACTCTGTGCCAGCATTAGCCTACTCTTGTCGAAAGACACATAGGGAACCGCCAAAATTAACGTCCCCCTCCGACGAACAAATCACTATCAACTGTGACATATGCCTCCATGTTTTTCGGCTGCGGAGAGGTTTGGAATTGAACCCAGATATATGTTTCACAGACATATTGATTAGAAGCAGTGCATCGCCCTCAGGATCAGATTAAAACCACCCCTACTGGAAATCGAACCCGCACCTGCGGGATAGAAGGCAGGAGTGCGATGGCGGACTGGTAAGAAAATAAATTTGGCATTTGCTTTCACGACTGGGGAAACCATGAAAGAAGACAAGTAAAATTTGCCGGTAACGTAGTTAAATTCAACAATTGAGCATAGGTTTTTTATCAAATAAATTATCTCAATTTGGACTATGGAAATAACCCAAACAATTATGACAACATTCAGTTTGGTAGTAGAATATAGATGTGCTTTGAAATTTTTTGTTCATTATGATGTTGTTCTTGCTTAGCTCTTGAGGCGCCATTGAACTTTGCTTTGTTATTTAACGCTGTCACTATGGCTTTCAGTTTCGAATTGTACAGTATCGAAATGTGTCAGTAGAATCGATCGCGTTAGCAACATCAATGTGGATTTGTAAGAAAAATTCCTGCTGCATGCAACATAATAATAACATTTATTAACTTATAGCATGAAGGAGAAGCAAAAAAGTTAGATTTTATGAAACAATGTTTTAATTTCTTAGTAATATAAACAATGCAGTTGTTACGTGAGGCAATGAACGCTATGCTTTATGAATTTATTCTCTTCTTTACAGTATCAGAACCCTCTAGAATACTTTCACCATTTCTTCTGTGATGGCATTTCTTATAACACGTTAACACGCAAGAACTTTTTGTGTAAACTTCAAGATAATGACTTGATAGAGAGTTAATGCTCACTTCAGAAGAATTACATAAACTTGGTAAAAAAAAAAGGCGGCAAGCAAATAAAGGTATAATAAAAAATTAATACTCTGTCCTAAAGAAGTTTGATCAGATATTTAAAAAGTAGAGTGAAGGGCTCTCTTTAATACGGGAGTGGAGGCATCTTTAATTCCTGGGGGATGAAGGTACCGGATTTCGAGGCAGTTGGTGCATAAGGCCAACCACCTCCACCCCAATTGGTTCTGGTAGGCTACTCATTTTATTTTAGATACCGAGGAGTGGGCTCACAGCCACAATGTCACCAGAAGGATAAGACTAATAAAAAAAAAAATTATGTCCTCGATAACAAAGGATCAAATCCGCCACTTTCCGGTTGTTAACGCAGTGCCTTAACCTTCTTCTTTTCCTTAGTTTCACTCATTTTATTTTAGATACCGAGGAGTGGGCTCACAGCCACAATGTCACCAGAAGGATAAGACTAATAAAAAAAAATTTATGTCCTCGATAACAAAGGATCAAATCCGCCACTTTCCGGTTGTTAACGCAGTGCCTTAACCTTCTTCTTTTCCTTAGTTTCACCCCTTTTAGGGACGTTTAAGCGACCCACGCCGCCCGGGCTTTATAGGGAGAGGGATTATCTATTGGATCACATACATTTTTGACCAGATAAGGACATGGAAGGCCTCCCCGGACGAGTGATCAGCTCAATACCGGGGCTACCTCCGACACAACACGAACACATAGGACGAGACACACCATTCACACACACACATTCACTCCGAACAAGGCGAGGATTGGATGAAAATGATGGCCAGATGATACCCGGGACCACCAAGGGCCTAAAGTTACCCGCGACATTTGTCTCACAGGTGAGGAAAAACCCGGGAAGAAACCCCCGACCAGGATTTGAACCCGGGCTTCGAACGCTTCCCCTGCACCAGAGCGGTAGACAGTGCCTCAACCAGTGCTGTACAAATAATATATAACAAATAAGTTAATAAGAAATGATGTAAACTGCTAGAATTTTTATATTAATAGTAAATAGTAAAATGGAAGTAGTAGTCGCGAGACTTTGTAATCGTATGTGCGAATGAGGTGTGTAAGTGTTGTCGAGCATAAGGATTTATTCCCCTGCAAATGAACGATTCTCAGTTTTAGGTACAATTCGGACAATTCGGAAAAGGTTTCGGAAAGTTTTAATGTAATCACTGAATCCAGATTATTATCTAGTAACTTAATATTAGCTGTGCATTCTTTGGAATTTTTTTATTCAAGGCATATACTTTTGGAAATGGTTTCTTTAAGATTTGATTTTTTACTGGTTTTAGTCTTATTAAAATCTAGTCCAATCTAAAGGTTTCTCCGGCGAATTCAGCTTGTCTTCTACTTTCTCTAAGTCCAAACATATTACTTATATAAGTTCCGAGACACTCGAATTAGTGAACTAATTCGCGGAACAGAATATATATCGTTTGTCAACCGAGCTATACAGGTACAGTGATCCCTATACAGGCCATGGAGGCCCAGAGGGTTCCAGGAGGTTGAGGATCCCAGTTTTTGGACATTCGGCACATGAAGGTGGTAAGGTTGTCAGCCTTACGTTACAGGCCGCCTTTACCCCCCAGGATTGCTCCTGGTACTCATTTCTGTTAGAGGGCGAGTCGACCCCAGGGGCATAGTGCCACCAGAAGGATATTGCCAATTGAAAATTCTCAACGACCTCATCGGGAATCGAACCCGCAACCTTCCTGTTCGTAGCGCAGCACCTCAATCTCTACGCTACGGCGTACCTCGAGCTATATTGGTAGGGCTACATAAATTCTACCAAACGTTGCTTGGATTCGGCTTAAAGGAATCCACACCAGACAACGTAGCATTAGCGGCTATGTATGCATCAGGAAATGCAGCTGGACTAAAATAGGCCTACCTTACACTACCAATTACTGTAAATAAAACAAGAAATCTTTAAGTGCAGAACCCATTCTCTGTATTCAGTACCAGTAATTAACATAACCAAATGAGAGAAATGATGTTTTTCGAGACGTGCTCGCAAGATTGCCCATGCATGACCTCTCGTGCCTTCATTGCCACGGTCTGCTGTTCGACTCCGTGATCGCTACCTTCACCTCATGTCATCAGTGGAATGTGAGATTCGCTCCGTGATATAAAACTTATTCTCTGTGACCAGAACTTGTGTTCTACATAACCCTCACCATTCTACATGGAGACATAACATGTCCCTACTCATGAATTGTAGGCCATATTTTTGAACGGTACCTGTACAGAAAATGCATGGACTTACTTAAAATAAGTTCTCTTAAACAAATTCTCATTTTGAAGAGAGTCAAAAATTCTTATAAAAAGAATACTAGCGTTTATATATGAATCGAGCATAAGAAGTTCGTTTTACGCTTCGTTTTCAGTGGAGTTACGTCAACCCAAGCAGTGATAGTAGAGCAGAAAATGAACATGTCCATTTAATCTGAAAAAATTGAGCTAAAGATTGACTTTTCAACCAATTAACTGATATTTACAAATTTTGTATGACTGTTTTTAAACCAGATTGTTATTATTTCCTTAATTTTTTGTATAATTTATTTTTAACGAAATAATTCCTTATAGATATAACGATTTTTTTAATTTTATTTCTTCCTGCAACACCTGCAGGTTGCCATTGACAAAGAGTACCAACAACAAATATAAATTCAAACAGTAAAAGAAAACAGATTAAATTAATAATGAAGCTTTAACAATTAGTATATATATAACTACTAAAAATTAGAAGTCATGGTCCACAGATATAATTGCGAAATATGGCAATAAACCCTTTCAATGCCACCAGTGATATTTCTGTAAGGATGGCTTTGTGCAGGCCGAACGTTTTGGAGAAGTCAAACAGCAGTTTTGGGATGGTGCCATGTGCTCCAATCATTAATCCTGTCACTGTTATGGATGTTTGATGGTATTTATCCTTGTAATACCAATCTACCTATACAGGCTGTAACGATTATAATACCTTAACTTTTACGTGATCTATTTATGCAGGATTGTTTTTTATTAACAGCTAATCTACCAGAACATCTGAAATCCTGGAAATTTTATTTTGTGCCAGGAAATATTATGAGTAGAACCTTCCATAATGTACTCAAGAAAGGATTTTTTTAATCCATTAGCAGTGGCCGAAAAGAACCTGAAGAAAAGTGACAGATGTTGGCAGAAGTATTAACTGGTAAATTAAGTTCTAGAAAAATCCACGATTTATTTAATATGGTTACAACTACACGCAATTAAAAATTTTATATGAAATACATATTTTTAGGTATTGCCTTGTAACGACAAAACATACAATTGCTACGCTCATTTGATCAAAAATGGGCATTTCTAAAACATTATATTCAATTTTATAATTAAATCTCAAAACTAGGCCTTTATTACAGGTACTTGTGAATAATCATGTATTTTCATTTTTGTTAAAATAAGTTAAATTTTCAAAATGTCATTTTATTTTAATTTTCCCACAAACAGGGACATATGACCGACAACTACGGCTAACCACGAGGGTCCATAATAAGAAATAAACGTTAGAATATACAATACACAGACAGAAAAGTAACAGAAGTAAAAGTAATTAGTCTAAATCACATAATGATACATGTCTGTATAAATGATTATGAGTTTTTCAAGATGTTATGTATGTCCTTATTTGAGAAGTTCATTCTGAGGAGGAAAGATTTTCTCAATTTCTACGAAGTTCTTCTGGCGCCGAAATTTTCATATTGAACCCCCACTTCAGTGAGGAAGATATGGGTTGTAAATGGATTTCATTTCATCATTCACAAGGGCTGCTTCGTTCTCCATTCTTCTCAACCGGATAGTGTGGTTTAATATTACGAGGCGCGTCCATAAAGTAAGTTTCCCTGGGGCCGTCTACAGAAACAAAACACAATTTCTTGGAAATATATATTCCAATAAATACAGCAAGTATTCAGCTGTAATTCAACATACTAACCACCGGAATTGAAACATTTGTCATACCGTGGAATCAACTTTTGAATACCTGTGTCGTACAAATCTGCCGCCAGGGATTTGAACCACTAAATGACAAACATCTCCTTCTCTCTCTGACATTCTCTGTAATTCCCTGCCATTTCTTAAAGTGTAGGAAAATATGTAAATCACTGGGAGCGAGGTTTAAACACCTCCTAGCAAGTCTCCTCCAGAAGTTCGGCTGGGAGGTGTTTAAACATTCACCTTACAGCCCGGAACTCACTCTCAGTGATTTCCATCTTTTCCTATATCTTAAGAAATTACAGAGAATGACAGACAGGTGGAGATGGTTGCCACACAATGGTTCAAATCTCAGGCGGCAGACTTCTCCGATACAGGTATGAAATGAAAACTGACTCTATTCCAGTGGCGATTATGTTGAAAAATAGGTGAACACTTGTTGTATCTGTTGCAATAAACATTTCCATGAAATTGTGTTTTATTTCTGTAAACGGCCCCAGGGAAACTTAACTTGTGAACGTACCTCGTATATCAAGTTCTGATTATTCCGGCGATCGATAGTTTTATACAATTTACTATCATTGCCTACATTAGCCCTACCACAATTTTTACGCAATATTCAAGGTAAGCTACAGATCTGAGTATTAACAGTATGCTTTAAATACCAATATCAGCTCATGATAAAGGGGAATTATCAGCTTTTTCGACCTATCTGTAGTTCTTTAGGGTATGGTTTGAAACTTTCTTCGACTACACTATCTGGTAAGAACTTAAACCATGTCTATTTTATCAACCCCGAAGATATTTCACTAATAATTTCCCTGACTGCTGGACTTCAAATTTATTGACCGTCAAAACATTCCTATCATTTCTCCACGTGGTAGAAACCAAGGGATCCGCTGCGAATATCCCATCCAGAAAGGAAAGCACATATAAAGTGTTTTAATGACTATCCCTCGCTATCCTTACTAGATTCAACAAGAAGACAGAAAAGCATACAGTTTGACCAGAATAGGAGCGAATAGAGTAGAATAGAATAAAATAGAATAAAATTCAATTGCATCACCACACAATACGAGTGTAACCCCCGTGAATAATTTTGCAAAATTATATTCAATAACGGTGGAGGCTAATAACTAGACCTGGGATTTTAGGCTCTAAAAAAATTAGTTTTAGGCACCTAAAATAGGCTTTTAAAACAAGTAAATAGGCTTTTAAAAGAGAAAATAGGCACTTAAAATATGCTTTAAAAATGTGTAAATAGATAGAAAATAGACTTTAAAATATAACAATATACACTTGAACTGTAACGTGGTCTTTTTCTTACTGCAAGAAACATGGTATACCTATTCTTAACAGAATTAACTGCAAAATTAGGCATCACGAACTATATTCACTTAAACGGATGTTCTTTCACTGGTGACTTGGCACAGTAGTCCTACCCCCTTAATCCTCCCCCTCCCCGTCTGTCAGCATTCCTATTGCGACAATTGTTTGGAATAATCAAATTTCTGGTGAAAACCCACCTCTGATGTTCTGCTTTTCATTGAGAGATGTCCATTATAAGATTGTAAAAATTACAGAAGTTGAGTTTCATTTGAAATGTACAAAATAGGCATTTTAGGCACTAAAATAGCAAAATAGGCTCTAAAGGTCCAAATAGGCATTTTAGGGCAGTATAAAACTCTATAAATGTAAGTGAATTATCATGAAACGTCCACATATTTAAAAATGTTCATGATATTTCAAAAGGAACAAAATAGGCATTTGCCTTAAAATCCCAGGTCTACTAATAACTAATATGCGATGGCATATGCATGGTAAAAGTATATATACAAAAACTTACAGTAAACAAACTAGCTATGGACCTTTATAAATATTATGTACTTACATCAAGAACATCTTATATTCGTGAGAACTAATTAGTCCTTATACAATTTAATCGTCCATCAGGAAATTTTATCTGCCTTTTTAAAATGCTAAAGGCAATGAATTTTAAAAAATGGTACAGAGGATTAAAAATCACATACTAATACAGGCAGACTGTGCAGTGCTGGACTCTAAACTGCGCTACAAACAGGAGGGTAGCGGGTTCGTTCCCCGATGAAGACATTTTGGCTTATCTGCTGGTGGCACCATGGCACTGGGGTCGATACAGCTTCTTAACAGAAATGAGTGTATGGAGTAATGCTGGACGTAAATGCCATTGGTGCGTAGGCCTAAGATGAAAATCTCATGACGTAAAATTCTAGATTGTCTAAAAGCCAGGAAACTAAACCTGCTCGAATTTTAAAATCTATAGGGTATAATAGAGCACATTTTATTTTTAGTTTCATAGGTATTGAAGTTAATATTGTACAATGCTGAATAAATATAATTCATAACAACTCAGGTTCAATATATTGTTGTTATTATTTGGTTCCAAGGATTTGTTTTGGGCAATTTATTTTTATTAAATCATTTTCCAGAAAACTTATGAAAATATTATTAGGCTATGTGGCATAACTTTTGGATTTAACAGAATTTAAATTAGAAATAAATCTCGTTTTGGGTTTTCTCTTTTCTTGTCAGACAAAAAAAGAAATTCAACATCATAAAGCTGACTAACGTATATAAAAAGTATGTTTTGTGGCTCTGGTGGATGTGATTTTATAGGACGACTTTTTTCAAATTAACGCTTATTATATTATATATTTCAAATGTAAAACTTTGTTTTACATTTTAAAATTTTTATTTTGACTTAAGATTTAAATTTTGGATGCTAAATATTTTACTTCAATCTTAACTTTGTCTATTGCACTATGTGAGCACAAGGGCCGTGATTAATAATAAAAGTAATGATAAATTGTACTAAAATTCTATTCAAAATTTTATTATGGTTTTCAATCCGTTTATTTTCAAAATTTAGATTTGAAATATGTCCACGTATCACTCACTGATGAAGAACAACGCAGTATTTTAAAATTATTCACAAAAGACTTACCACGAACACTCTCATGGCTTCGTTTGAAGGAGCACCACTATACCCTAATTTAAATGTTGGATCACTTCTTGTTTTCACTGGTCTATGAATGCATCTACCTTTCTCCGGCGCTCTCCTTTTATATGGACTCAGTATTACACCATACTATCAGAGAGAGTGGCTTAGTGGGGGATTCAGGGATCATTCCCCCAGCCCTCTTTGGACACATGAGTGAGAGTCCAAGTCCTTAAGATCAGGGGGACAGGTGCCCCCCACCTTGAGATTGTACCCATCTTTGGTATTTCAAATACTCATCGCTCCGGCGCCTTTTTAACTTGTTATCGCATCGATTGCAACACAGCATGTGTTCATTGTATCTAGCAGGCAAAAAATGTTTAATAATGAAGTATTTTTGACTTGGCCAAATATCCGCCTCTTAAACTATTACTTCTTCTTCTACTTGTTCATGTAGTCCTATTTCTTCTTCGCTCTCTTCTTCTTCTACTCCTCCTTCTTCTCCTTCTCCTCCTTCTTCTCCTTCGCCTTCCCTTTTACCTCATCATCTTCTTCTTCCTCTTCTCAATCTTCTTCTTCTTCTTCTTCTTCTACTGCTACTTATCCTTCTTCTAGTTCTTCTCATCCTTATTAACCTGCTTCTTTCTTCTTCCTTCTTCTTCTTCTTCTTCTTCTTCTTCTTCTTCTTCTTCTTCATAGTAAGCAAAGACTGTGCAGTGCCATGCCCCAGAATTATACCATGAGGTTTCTTGTGGATTAGTGGTCATACCATTTCCAAGCAGATCACCGGGTTAAGTAGTAATAGCTCTTAGCTTAGGTGGGTGACCGCTGCCTTTGCTCCTGAAAATTCAAGTTTAAGGTTCACCTTCCTTGCTTCGGAGTGCAAGTTAAGCTATATGGACCTTTAAGCTTCAACAGTCGTCAGCATACCTGAAAATAAATTTTATATATATATATAAAAGTCAAATTAAGAGTCAAATTAAACAAAGAAACTAATCTTGTGCTGCCATACGGGCATTCAGATTCGAATGAAACGATTAAATCCTACCACAGTTTCATGAACTTCACCCAAATCATGGATAAACAATTAAAAGGTTTGATAACTAGAAAAGGTAAAATTTCACGATTAAAGCTCAACGGGGGAAAAGACCTCATTTTCGAGTTACCTAGCCAAAATCACCCCCCCCCCCCGTAGTGAGTTTCATCAAAGTCATTGTTTTCCCCATTTAGGCATGCATTCATGATCCCTTTCTGTCCACCTTTGTTGAAAATGTCAGATCTCTGTAGTCTTAAACAAATAAATCAAGATAGCAACCGAGAAAGGCCACCTTCGATTAATTTCAGAATTAAATACGGTCGGGTTAATGGGTGGGGTTGGATGAACACGGAAACACAAGCTTAAATATTATATTAGGTGTTGCCAACATCGGAGAGGTGCACAATAATTTCGCTAACAAGGTTACTGGTTATACTGGTTACTGAATAGGCTAATACTTAAAAAAAAATAGATGAGTTTCTTCAACTATGATGTAATTATAGGCTAATTTAGTTTTCTCTTTGAATGTTTCAGATTTATAACAGTCAAACTAAAGTATAATAAGTAAATGAAATAAAAATCAGTCTAGATGATTGTAGAACCATCTTCTTTTCCGAAGAAAGGGAGCAAATTGAAATGCTAAAGGATAGAGATGACTTCACCATTGTAATTGACAGCTACTAAAAATGGACCTGCAGTAACCGAACTTACGGTTTAACGTGGAATCCTATATATACGATATATTTACCAGGCCAAATTACATAGGCTATTTCAATGTACCCACTGTATGTCAATGGATTGCATATGCCATACTTGGTAATAGACCTAAGTTAGGCGAATTAGCAAGCCATTTCACTGTAACCCTCTCGCCCTTGAATGTGAAATTTTATTATTGTCAACCTTTATTTATTACTTATTAGTAGGGATCGGATTCCTAGTATAACACATTTTGCTAAATTAGTTTAGTTTTATGTGACATAGACTCAGTTAACTACTGTATATGTAGGCCTATAGGTTTATAAGTAGTGTATTCTTATTACTTATTACTAGGGCCCGGATTTGTATGTAAAAACATATTTCTTTTCCTGATGCGTACATTCCTAAAACAAAGTTTTATATCCAAATCGAGGTCCGGCAAACGCAAATTCCAAATTTTATTTCACATAAAAACACGTATTTTACCAAAAAAATTATGTGAATAAATATTTTCGATATTTTCTCCATAAATGCATATTTTAGTACTTTTCCGGACTTTTTATGCAATTTTTTCCCTGATGCTCATATCAAGGTCCGAAAACAGCAAATTCTAGATTTTATTTTACATAAAAATACATGTTTTACCAAAAAAGTTATATGAATAAATATTTTCGATATATTATCCATAAATAAATATTTTAGTACTTTTCCTCATTCTCTTTTAACATTTTACAACAAAAATTTGTATCTCGAATGAATTCAACACAAATGCTTCACTTGCAATGAGGTGAGAGTGATTCACTTGCACTTGCTTATCGGGGAAGAACAGAACCCAATCTCAACATTGCGTATTTCAGTTAAAGAAATACAATATGTTGAAAGGCAACTTAACGCTATCTCAGGTTCCAAAATAGAAGTTCTAAGAACAAAATTTAAAGGTATGTTTGAGAAAAATGGTGGCTACCAAACCCTCTGCAAAGTCGCTCAAGTTTTGGAAGGCCAAAACATAAGTGAACTTGATCGTGTGTGTGTGTTAGTGATATACAGTACACCTCTTCAAATATGCAAGGTTAACATTGTGTGATGTAGAACGTTCCTTTTCTCAAAGTAAGGCATTATTCTCGGATAATTGGCCAGGATTTGTGATTCATAATCTGGAGATGACATTTGTTGCGCACTGCAACTCCAGTCAGCATTTTACATCTGATGTTTAGCTGCAATTGTTGAGTTTCAATACACATTCTGGTGTTTTTGTTTCTTTTTCATAAAAATATTTTGTTTTTTTAGTTTTAGCACATATTTTTTAAATTTTAGCACATAATTTAAACACTTTTAGCACATAAAAAATAAATATTTTTAAGTTTTTTAGCACATAAAAATCCGGGCCCTACTTATTACTTATAGAACTATGTTATTTGTTTGTTCCTTTTTTTCTGCCTGGTTGAATGTAAGAGAATGACTTAAGGCCTTAACTCTGTCAGATTAAATACAGATTTATTATTATTATATTATGACTTAAGACTTAAGAATGACTTAAGGCCTTAACTCTGTCAGATTAAATACAGATTTATTATTATTATATTATATTCTGGAAAATGAGTAGTAAATGAAATTCAGGACCGTAGCTTCGGGAAGCTACGGTCGATTCGGGAAGCTCGATTCCGAAAAGACATTCGGGAAAACCTTTATTCTTGAATGCGGATTCTGGAAAACGCGTGGGAGTGGTTGCATTGCGTTGACCGGAAAATGCTCGCCTTCCTTTTCGCCATTAAAGAGATTAAGGCAAGCAATTCATATAACATGTTCCACTATTGGTCTACCGTTTTAAAAATAGACGTGTGCATTTTGTGGTTCTAGGAATTTAATTTGCCCTAAAAAAACTGTGAATGAGTGAACACTACAAATAAATAAAATAAATCTGCTTGATTAGATCCTGGTGTCTCGGCTTCCATACCAGGACGTAATTTGCTAAGTGTTGTATTTTATAAAATAAAATAAAATAAGATTTTATTTTATTTTAACTGTATTGTTCTTATCTTAATACAACATATTATACAGATTATTACATACATTCACATTTACATTTAAATTCTCTTCTCAGGACAAAGTAATTCAATTTCTACAGATCATATAAACTACTCTACTCTAGTATTCTACTACTACCTGAAGTCCAGTAGACTACAAAATACGCTACTTCTACTAAGTAAACTACAAATTACTATGACTACTAAAGGCAGGAATTACTTAGTTTCTGTTTGCCGGTATGCAAGCATTTCAGGGAGAAAAGGGTTTTCGGCAACTTAGATTTCTCGGACATTCTCACGCCATAACATTTGTTTCTTATTTTTTCAGTTTTTTTTTCTTTAAGTTTGATGAACTGTCCTGTCAATAAATCAGCATTTAGTTTTTGTTTGGTTTCTTCTTCTATTTTGAGTTTCTTCTCCTTCCGAGTCGTTCTCTCTGCTGGGCAGCTCTTCCTGACTATCGCGAGAATTCCCAAGGATCGCGAGAATTCCCTTCTCCTGTTGAACCTAAGGTGGTTCTTGTTCTTTTAATTTTCATTGTTTGCATGAGCCTAAACCTTTCGCTATCTCTCGGATCGCCTTAGGGCAGCGTTTCTCAACCTTTTTGAACCCGAGGACCTCTAAAATGTTTAGAAATTTTTATGGACCCCTAATTACATCCCATTTTTAAAAGAAGGCCTATATTCTTAATATTTGGTGTATTAATTATTATAGGTCATTATAAAAAAATATGTGAAAAAATGTTTCTTGATTACTTTCCACTTGCTTTATGATATTTTTTAATTATGTCTGCGGACCCTCTGCGCCATCTTGGACCATAGGTTGAGAAACGCTGCCTTAGGGGAACTGTCTCTATCTCTGTCTCCACTGTCACCTCCGGTGTGTCCCTTCTCGCCGCCCTGTTTGCCAGAACACTATAATTCAAGCGCCTTATTAAAATTGAATACAGGCGTCCCGTGACAAATAGCACGTGAGCTTAAAATGATTAAATGTACAGTGTATGTTCGGGCCGTATGAATTACCCGATTGAATTATATCCAAATGGTAAGAATGTTCATACAAGCAGGATTTCCCACACATGCATTGTTTCTCTATTCAGTTGTTAGGTGGACTGTATTTTTCAATTTGTTCATTTTTCTGTTTGTTGAATTAAATAGCTTGGAATGTGGATCATATCTGTTGATTTATTTTCAGTTCTAGAATTGAGCTAGCAGAACATATTTTTGAGAGATAATAAATTAGTTAGGATTTTGATATTTTTCATTGTATTATACAGAAAATCAATCTAGCTATACTAAAAACATTAAAACCCAAACTAATTAAGTTGCCATTTCACACATCTAGCTGTTATCACTGAACTAAACATGTTGAAATTTACTTAGGTGTGATTCTATTAACAAGAGGCAAGATGTTGTCTGAAGGACGTGAATTTTCTTACCACTCGAAATAACAAGAAAAATTAACACTATATCAAGTCATTTTGGCTCTATGAGGTAAGATAGAATGAGCAAATTAGGTTTTCTGTCTATTATTTGTATTTTTTAATCAATTTCATTTGAAGTTATACTACAAAAACGAAATAAAATTGGAATAGAAGGTTGAGACTTCACAGTTCGCATAAATGAATTTACGAGGGAGAATCTAATGAAAACTGCAATTAATATTTTTTCACTATTTTACTGCAGGAAAAATGTTTGCTTGTACATTTTTTTCCACATAGTCCCCTCCCAATTCAATGCACTTAAGCCATCTGATAGGAAGTGTTTCGATACCGCGTGAGAAAAATTATTTTGGTTTACGCTGTAGCCATTCGTGCACCTCCGATTGCCGTCTTATTCAGACTTGAACTTCTGCCTCCCAAGGTGCTCCTTTAATGGACCAAAGATGTGGAAATCTGATGGTGCCAAAGCGAAGGGGGTTGCTGAGTGAAGTTGTTATGCTTCAACATGATAATGCCCGTCCTCATACTGCTTGTGCAACCATCGATGAAAACCATCGATGACATTCGCTTCAAGTACCTTCCACATCCGCCATACTCGCCAGATAAAAAAAAAAAAAAAAAAAAAAAAATGAATAAAAAAATAAAAAATAAAAAAAATAAAAATTTAAATGAGACTTTAACTGCTGAATTTATATATTGGTATAATCATTGAACGAGTGCGTCAAGTATCACTCTGTTTATTTTTATAATTCCGCTTTTATGCTTTTTCTAGGGGACGAATTTGTTCGTAAGGAAAAGGAATACTAATTGCATAGCGCTTGCTAATTGTTTCATGTAACCGCTTACATCAATCCAACGAAGTTCAGGCGGAAGTTCAGACATTCGGAAGTATCGAAATAAAAGCTATTTCAGAAGGGAGATAGGTCTCAACTATGAAAAATTGAACGTTAGATGTGCAATACATCAGTAAGAGGTCCCAAAAATTGTGATAAGAAGTTTTAAGAAACCTTGAACTTGTTGCCATTCCTCCACATAGGCTATAGCCTATGTGCACCCGCGCGCACGCACACACACACATACATACACACACGCGTGTGTATAATGCTGAGTAATAGAGCAGTCACAAGGAAAGTAAAAGGAATACCTAGTTTTGCCACTCTCGTAAATTAAATGATAATTGACGAAACTTGGATGACATAATCAAGGTAAACATCACTTACCATTCCGATGATACTGTGGGCATCTTCTCTAAGTGAACGTGTGACCCACATACACCTGTGTTGCAGTTCAAGTTGATCATGTCCTTCTCCCGGCGATTCTCCGTGTATCAAGGGCCTATGAGACTTAACTCGGAAAGTACTCAGCTCAATGTTTTTAGTACCTACCTTAATGGAATTCTACGTGGAAAATTGAGTTGTTTCGGGATTCAAATTTAAAACAATGATATTAAATGTAATTTTTTATTAGTTACAGATATATCATAAAAGCTTCATGCCAGTATTTAGTATCATTAAAACCCTGTAAGAAAATTAGCATCAGTGTCAGATGCAGCGTTGCTAGGTTGTAGATGCACAAGCATCGTGGTGAGATACATAGAAGTTTATAAGAATATTTGGAATATAATACCTGGGAGTGGTCTAAATTCAGGGTACGTACTAAATTGAAACTGGGATTCGATCTCACTCGAGATATCGTCTCTGCTGATTTTCACATCTTTGGTCCATTAAAGGAGCACCATTGAGGGCAGAAGTTCAAGTCTGATGAAGACGTCCAATCCGATGGCGCAAGTGCATTGAACTGGGAGGGGACTATGTGGAAAAATAATGTACAGGCAAACTGTATCTGCAGGGACATAGTTTTAATGCAGTGAAAATATTATATTAACACAGATGTCACTCTTCTAACATCTTGAGTGTGTTTATAGCATACGAGGGTCATCAGTCCAAAATTAAAATCAAGAAATTTTGAGCAATTTGCATAACAATGAGGGAAACAACTGGTAGGCCTATTTTATCAAATGGTATAAGGTGTTGTCAGTTTTATCTTACGGAAGTGAGGATATCTTATGAAGCCTTACTTACATGCTGACAAAGATATACCCTGAGGTATGCTGGATATCGAATCAATATCCGACACAAATCATGGGAACTTGCTGTGATTCACCGCGATTTCATAAATGTATATTAAATGTACGATATATCATTTTTGCCATTATTGGTTTTCTTGATAATAAAATAAAATTAGAGTTGGCATGAGAGTTCTGATGAATTCATTTTTATTTTCTCTGCTTGTACGTACTATATGTAGAGGAAGTATTATTTTCGAACCCCAAATTCGAAGTTGAGTCTTCAACGTAAATACTCGTTTTGAGGTCCCATGAATCCAAAAATACTATTGCCAGAAACATGGCTTTGTGTCCATATGTGTTTCTGTGTGAGTGTCTGTGAACATCCTAGTTCCAGAACGGAAAATCGTATGAAAAAAGCTTTGAATCTGGGTTAGGTACCTCCTGGGGATCTGACAGGAAGATTGTCGATGACTTTTTCTTATTTTTAAGGGGACTTCACTTCGAGAAAATGTTGTTTTTCGCGATTTTCTCGAAAAAGCTCTAACGATTAAAGTTTAAAATTTGTACATGGGGTGCTTACACTAAGGGCTAAAACGTTTGTTTTTTGAAACTTTTTTTTTTCAAAAATTTATTTCAAGGGTAGTTGCAAGCCACCCACAGTAGAAACTCAGCCTTACCTGGTGAGCATTAAAGCTTTGCATCAGGTTGAAACAACTGAAGACGTGCTCTTTGCAATACGGCCTCTTATTCTATATCAGAATGCGAAGTGAGAAAGGTGTATTTGCCCATGCTTAGAGTAAATAAAGTTACGTGGTTGCTTTAATCAGATTTTGTTTGGGTTATGTATCTTTCGGGAATGGAATACGTTGTGGTAATGAAATTCTTTTCATTTTTATAATCAATTTATAAAAAGTGAATGTCATACATAGGCCTATATTATACTAAGAGACAAACTTTTATTTGGGCAGAGGAAATCATTTGAGTTTCACATCAGATTTTTCGTAATTGTTTAAATAGCAAGTTGCCTATGTTCAATCCAATCTTTCCTTGAATATTTATTGTGTATATAAAGAGGGCCTGATATGTGAGTACATTAGTCGATCTAGTCTTCTTAGATTCCGTCACGCAGGCTTAATATCTATATCTAATGTTACATAGATGAGAATGCTTTTTGAGAATAAGCCTATACAAGCTGATTATAAAAGTAATTTATTGAAAGAAAGGGACTTCGATGAAAGGATAGGACAGGGTATTTCTTGATTATATTTACTAATAAATTAGTTATCGTTATTCTTATTTAATTTAATGCGTGCCAGAAGGCGGGGCAGTGGCACTTCCGGAACATCAATACATAGGAATAAAGAAAATAAAAATGCTTATTATTGGTTTTAAAACTGGAGAAAGAATTCGGGCGCCATTTGTGGATATTTTAGCAATGTCGTCAAACAGAAGTTTCAGTGCTTACGATGAGAATTACCAGTGTCTACTAAGCGTCTGGACTTGTTGAAACTGACAATGCACCGAAGAAGAACACAACGACTGCAAACATGCAAATACAATTGTAGCTGCGCAACACTGCACTTTTCTTCGTAGTAACACTTTCTTGCTTCTGGAAACATAAGAAATGCATTATGTGTGAAGTAAAGAATGGAAGACATTATAGGCCTCTGAATATACGCAGTGCAGTTTGTGAAGCAAAGAATTATAAAAGTGCGCTGTAGAGTTGCAAGAGAAGACATAGCCTAATATTTACACTGAAATCAACAATGAAAATAAATTTCTCTGCACATCACAAGAGCTGTTATGATAAACGTCTGAAATCTATATTAATAAAAGGAAGTGTCTGTCCTCCTCCGTCTGTCTGTCTGTCCTCCGTCTGTCTGTGTGTCCTCCGTCTGTCTGTCTGTCCTCCGTCTGTCTGTCCGCTATGCACAGCGAAATCTACTCAACGCAGAGATCTGAAATTTTATACATAGGCGGACTAAAGGGTCGGAATGTGCACCTCGAAGCCGGAATTTTCATTTTCGCTTTCGTTCGTGAGTTATGAGTGAAAAACGGGCAGAAAACGTGTATTTATTGCGTTTTCGAAGCATGAGTTTTCAGTAATACAAATCAATTACACTAGGCTTTGGCTATTTTTGTCATTCCTTCGACATAAAAGCATCGCGATCTCTTGAATGTTGTAGCTCATGCTGGTCGATTCATTTGTTTTTAATGTCAAGGCACGCAAACATAATATGAAATTTTCAACCCCACACCGAAGAGGATTATTATTATTATTATTATTATTATTATTATTATAGGGATAATCAATATTAGCCTAAATATGGTCAAACGTTGTTCGATTTGGACGAAACTCACTATACAGGGGTTTTCTGGGCCAAGGAACTCTAATCTGAGGTCGCTTTTACCAGGTGACGCTATCTAATCGTGATATGTAGTCCACATGATTTAGGTGTTAATATAATGATTTAACTATTATGCTCTTAATTTTTAATTTTTGAAATAATTATCGCGGGCGAAGCCGCGGGCACATGCTATCTTCAAATAATAAAAGGACGTGTTTGTCTGTCTGTCCACGATGCCCAGCGAAATCTACTGAACGCAGAGATCTGAAATTTTAAACATAGATGGGCTGAAAGGTGGGCGAATGCGCATCGAAGCCGGATTATTAATTTTAGCTTTCGTTCGCGAGTTGTGAGTGAAAAACTGGCAGAAAACTTGATTTTAGCGCTGTCGAAGCATCAGATTTCGGTAATACATTTCAATGTTAAATCTATTGCAGTTGGCTTTGGCTATTTTTGTCATACAGTGGTAATAAAAGAATCGCGATCGGTAGAATGTTGTAAGCCCACGCTGGTCGATTCATTTGTTTAGAATGTCAAGGCCCGTAGACATATGAAATTTTCAGCCTACACGGAAGAGGGATAATCAACATAGACCTAAATATGGTTAAACATCGTTCGATTTGGACGAAGCTCACTATACAGGGATTTTCTGGGCCAAGGAACTCGAATCTGAGATCACTTTTACCAGGCGACGCTATCTAATCGTGACATGTAGTCCACGTGATTTAGGTGTTAATAAATATAATGATTTAACTATTATGCTCTTAATTTTTAATTCTTGAAATAATTATCGCGGGCGATCGCTTGATTTTGTAAGTCCATCCTGGACGATTCATTTGTTTAGAATATTAAGGCCCGAAGACATGTGAAATTTTCAACCTACACGGAAGAGGGATAATCAATATAGGCCTAAATATGGTCAAACATTGTTCGATTTGGACGAAACTCACTGTACAGGGGTATTCTGGGCCAAGGAACTCGAATCTGAGGTCGCTTTTACCAGGGGACGCTACCTAATCGTGGAATGAACTCCACGTGATTTAGGTGTTAATAATTATAATAATTTAACTATGATCTTAATTTTTAGTTTTTAATTTTTGAAATAATTATCGCGGGGGAAGCCGCGGGCACATGCTGTTCGTCTGTCTGTCCACGATGCCCATCGAAATCTACTGAATGCAGAGATCTGAAATTTTAAAGATAGATGGACTGAAAGGTGGGCGAATGCACCTCGAAGCCGAATTTTTAATTTTAGCTTTCGTTCGCGAGTTATGAGTGAAAAACTGGCAGAAAACGTGATTTTAGCGCTGTCGAAGCATCAGATTTCAGTAATACATTTCAATGTCAAATCAATTGCAGTTGGCTTTGGCTATTTTTGTCATACCGTCGAAATAAAAGCATCGCGATCGCTTGAATGTTGTAAGCCCACGCTGGTCGATTCATTTGTTTAGAATGTCAAGGCCCGTAGACATATGAAATTTTCAACCTACACGGAAGAGGGATAATCAATATATGCCTAAATATGGTCATACATTGTTCGATTTGGACGAAACTCACTGTACAGGGGTATTCTGGGCCAAGGAACTCGAATCTGAGGTCGCTTTTACCAGGCGACGCTATCTAATCGTGGTATGTAGTCCACGTGATTTAGGTGTTAATAAATATAATGATTTAACTATTATGCTCTTAATTTTTAATTTTTGAAATAATTATCGCGGGCGAAGCCGCGGGCACATGCTAGTAATAAATAATAATAAACATCTGAAATAGAAATAGGCTATCGGCAGAAATTAATGAATTTTGAAAGAATGATTCCATTTAAAATATAATCCCTTGTAGGTCATCAAATGTGTATGCCATACTTCTTCTTTCCCTGAGATTTACCTCCCCCGTTGTAGGTACATTTACGCGAGCCACGCCGCCAGGGCCTTACAGGACTGCGTTCCCTCGGAAGAGAGAGTATCTATGGATCACCTGATATTAAAATATAGCTATCTTTCGCCCTTTATTTTTATGTATTTATTGGTTTATTTCTATATTAATTTATTTCCTCACTTAGCAGTTTTTAGGAGGTAGGCCTAAGTTAAACTGTGTTACGGATATTGTATATTTATGAATTATGACACATTAAAGAACCCTTTACCATATAAAAGAGGATGAAGAATCAGGTTTAATAATCACTAATCATATAATTGCGGCTGCGGAAAGCGGCGTTAACTAGGCCTGTATGTCCCCCGCTAACACATAAGAAAAGTATTCAACGCAGTAGGCGCCTGAGTTGTGATATACGCTCACTGCCCTTCCAAACGCCTTAGGGTTGTTGAGTTGTAATTATTTAAAGAGGTTATATTGAGAGTTACATTCACCAAATACAAGAAGCAACTTTAGGTCAGGGGGTCAGGGTGATAATTATGACATGCGTAAGTAGATTCATCCCAAACGCAGTCCTTAACACATGACTGTTTGTTCCATGGATCACTGTCATAGCAGTAACCTTTCACTTATAGAATGAATTACTAACTTCACGGTTACTGGTTTCAATAAATGTAATTTTAAATATTTTATTAGGGTACTTCATAGTTATTGTTAATTATTTCCCCAATCATTATTCACCACTTTATTTCGACTCTGTCTACGAGGTGAAATATTTTTTAATCTTTTATATAACAAAAATTAATTGCCAAAAATGAACCTACAGGCTCTAATCTATAGATCTTCAAAATTTTAGACGCCAGTCACGCTTAGACTTATTGTTTTATTTATTTATTCTGGCCGAGCTAAGGCCATTTGGCCTTCTCTTCCGCTCTACCATTCAAAACAATATCACAATGACATATTACACAAATGCAAAAACTCAAATTACTATTAAAATACATGTACACACTCTACAAGTTTATGTCACATTCCTAATTTAAATTTAAGATTAACTTCCAAATTATTACAATTTCTAAAATTACTATAGAAACATTGGAAATTACAACATTCGGAAAGAAAGTACTAAACGTTACACTTCATGATGTCTGTGAAATATGAAAAAGAAAATAGTTACAATAGATTTAATTAAGGGTTTCAAGTTACTAAAAATAGAAATGAAGACGGCTAGTTATTACGATGAGAAAAGTGAACAACTAAATTACATTAACTAAGTGTCGATTTCTTGGACGTTCAAAGCTTAACCAAAACTAATCCTGTATCCTGTTTAATAAAACATCTTGATAGTTACCATTGCATTTCTCCGATCCTATTTCATAAAACACCATGGTAATAAAAAATTTACCCCGGTAAAGCTATTTTTATGCTGTTATTCGCCATAGTATATCTCATTGTTTATCATAATAGGCCAACTGTTCTGTAATGTAATAATAGTAATAATATATTAATTTATTACTTGAAATTGCAATTTAAATTCTTAACAAAAGTAAATATTATCGCCACCCGTAAAATGAAAAGCTTGTGTTCGGGGCGGTTCAATTCGATACACAGAAATATACTAAAATAACTATTTACAATAATATTGAAAATGGAATTACAAAAATAGAAAAATATGAAAGTTTCAGGTCTTACTAAAAGAATTACTGTAGTGCGAAAAATAATAATAAGCTGCCTATATAAAAAGAAAATAGCTTATGTACCTTCATATTACCATTACAGTTTTGGGCATGCAGGAAAGACAGATGACTATAATTATGAAATCATTGTAAAGTTTGAAAGTCTGATTTATTTGAGGAAGTCTACTGTTTTAATTGAATGTGAGCTGGAGAGTAAATTATGAGTTATGTCATTCCTGTTCATCATCATAAATTTATGGAAGTAGCTATCTGTGGCAGGTATTATAATTCTCCGGCTTACTTTAACGCAATCCATTCACTGTATTTGAAGGTCATGCACCGTAGATTAATTAATTTAAAAAATAATTTGAAAGTTTCGAAGGAAAGGTAGGCTTCACTGACAGGATGACAGTTTGAAAAATATTACGTTTTATAATGTTGGATTGTTGTAAAAATTGAAATAATAAAAGCTATAATTAAATAAGAGTATCTGCCATGTCCACCAACACATCCGTACTTATAATTTCCATAAGTTTAAAATGCAATCAGATCACATAACTATCATACTATTAACATTTTTCCATGAACTTCACCAAATTATTAAGAAATATGATATCAATCTTATTGTAAAATAAATAATATATTGAAAAATAACAAAAAATTAAATATGACGAAGTATGACGAATATATCCATCAAAGATGACATACGAACAAAAGTGATAGGTTGTACATATGGATCACAAAAGAGAACGGTGGGTATTTTGTACGATATGGTACTTGGCAGTAAATGCGCTTTCAGTCTTTGGACAGCAGATTAACTCGTTGCCATTAACTTATACTGATATAAAAAAATCCTTTAGGTAGGCCTATCGGCTGAGGTAGATTTCGAAGTGCTTTTCGTTTAATTTATTGTCGCTGCGCAGCAATCTTTTTCTTTAGCCGTGGCATGACAAACCCGCAATAATAAATGCAAAAGAGGGAATAGCACTTCTTGAAATATTCAAGTCTCGCCTTATATGGGAGCTATCGGGAAACTAGTTATTGATTTGTAGAGTACCCCCACTTGTACCCCCAAAACCCCCGAATCGTTGGTGTCACTGTGAACTCCATAGGGAGTACTCTAATTTATTCAAACAAAGTTTCCCTCTATACTTCATAGGGACCGAAATATTTTTTCAAAATTTCAACCCCCTCCCCAACCCCCCCCCCCTTGGGCCAATTTTGCTCATTAACGAACTTGTCCGAACTATTGGGCCTAGAAATAACATAATAAAAGTTGGTTCATGACTTGGTATCGATTGCAATAGGTAGATTTTTCTTCGAAACCTACCTAAAATGTAGTGGTTCCTATCTTCCCAAATTGCCGCAAAAATTACTAAACTAATAGACTGCAATTTTGCATGAACATAGATATTACACCTGGAAAGAACATAGAAATATTTTCTTTGATTCATCTTGTCTATTTAACCTTAATATCGTAGTAATCAAAATTCAATATCTGTTAAAATGAACGTAAGGCATGGCACAGTAACAAAAATATTAACAGACGCACATTTCTATTCCACGGCCTAGTGGTAAAACCAAAGATCCTATGTAACGTTATTTTGTTGTGGAGCATTGATTAGCTGATTATCCGTCCTTCATAGGGTGAAAAAATATTTCGCACGGTTATCCGAGAAATGTCACGAAGAAGCGGCCGTTCCTAGTTTTTTATTTATTTATATTTTTTATTTTATTTTTTTTTGTCGCGCCTGACGGTATCTCGGCGTTGAGAATGGCACCGGAGCTTCATGCGGACATGACACTTTTCTGATGCTTCGCTAGGGAGTTTGAAATAAATCTTCTAGCTTCTAATTCTAAACTCTGCTGCCTAGCTTAATCCAACTAATTGTTTGCACAGACCACACTACTCTGGTTTTTAATAAAATATTTTATACATGCAAACACTTACCTCTTTAGAATTTCAAAATGTAGTTTCATGCCAAATAACATAGTTTTGTTTCATGTAAAATAAGTTATTATAACTTCTTATTTCCATTATTACCCGTAGGAACAAAATGAAAATCATCCAAAATGATTCAACATGTTTACTAAAACACGAAATACTTACATATTAATAAATTTATAATTTGATAAACTAAGGTCTAGGCCTATAATAATTTAAAAACCAGCATGTGATACAATAATATTACAGGCCCATTAACTTTAGTTTGAATGAGTTTCTTTTCATATACACGTATTAGCTTGCTTATTATCCGCTTTGATACTATTTACGGAATAGAGAGGAATATACGATTTTTACAAAATTCGTTAATAGGCCTAATATCAATAGGCCTATTTTATTATATTGTCATATGAATATTGTGCTCTTAAAAACTTGTATTGGTCTAATTTGATCACAAAATACTGTTTAGTATATATATTTTATACTGCATATATATATATATATATATATATATATATATATATATATATATATATAGTCAGCCATATACGAGGGATGGGGCATAAGCCATGGCAACTATCTTTTCTTTTGAAAATGAAAGGGCAGGCTATGGAATGTATCAATAATGCAGATTATGGGTTCTAGACGTAGGATAGTGAAGGAAACACACCCATACACATCCTTACGCGATTGCATCGTGCCACCCTAATGCATTGCGGTAGTTGAAAGCATGAAAGCACGCATACCCACTCAATGATCTCTTCAAGTTCAGTACGGATGGGCATTATTTTCCAAAGCTTCCATCAGCTTCTTGTTGTATTCCCTGGCATTTCTCCCTAGAATAGACTATTTTGACGTAAGAATACTGTTCACATCTTGTCATATCCATTCCACACGGCGGTTGACTCATAACTAAATTACCATAGCCTCTTTTCGTATAACCATACATCACAATGCTACCAAATGATGTGTCTCTGAGATGGCACACTCTCTCGTGACATGCAATATCTCATGGTACCGCCTTGCTTTGAGGAAAAAAAAATTCATGTCTTATGCCCCATTCCGCGTGTATGTACTCTATATTTATTTGTGTGTGTGTTACATATATATATATATTTATACACACACACCAGATGGTAATATTCTTACGTCATATATATATACACCATATGGTAAAATATATATATAGGAGGTATGTATGTATGTGTTACGGTCAATCTAATTATTCAGGGCAGTTTTCATAATGCTTGGTCATTATAAATAATGACCGATAGAATCGGGCAATTTAAAAATTTTACGACAATCTAGGATAATTTCTTACACTGCCCGGTCAATATTAAAACTGCTACAATTTCTCTGGTCACTTTAATAAATTGACAGCAATTTGGCAACGTGCGTCTGGTGTGATTCTCCCTAACCTAACCTAACCTAACCTATCCTAACCTAACCTAACCTAACCTAACCTAACCTAACCTAACCTAACCTATCCTAACCTATCCTAACCTAACCTAACCTAACCTATGTAACTCGAAATGTCACAAAGTGGAAGCTGCTCTAATAAATAAAAACTCTTGGATTTGACATTTTATGTGTATATGTATATGTTTTTTTTTTTTTTTTTTTGTTAGGCGTACGTATTTTTCATACTTATTTACTTTAATATAATATCCTATTATTTTTGCTTGTAGGGAAATATGAATAACAATTCTCTCAAATTGCCCATTCAATTTCCAGAATTATTCATAATGCCCGGGCAATGTGTTAATTTCTGTATAATTTATCATTTTGTCACATCCCATTGGGCACGTTTTAAACTGCCCGGGCATTATAAATAATGCCCAATTGTTTAAATTGACCGTATCATTTGTACGGTTTATATATTCATTATAGATTATATTATTTCTACCAATTTATTTAACAGGCCTAATTCGATTACTTAACTCTCCCAATTAAAATGCTATAATCTTATTGCAAATATGACATTTCATGCCGTGTTAGATTTTTTATCCGCTTCTGATTCGTATTTACCTTGGAAATTACATTTAAATGCAGAAAATATGTATGAACTAGATTTTACGACAGCGATAAAAGATCTATAGGAGTTTATATGCTGAAATAGGTAGTATTAGCGTACATGTAATCTACTTCGAACTTCCTCCTGGATTTTATAGTTTACACAATGCAAGTTCCAAATAGTGCTATCGTTTTCCTTTTTTCATAAAATGAGAACTCCTCAATTTATAGCATATACCCTATTTAAAGCATAAAGAAAATTACACGAGGAAACGGCATGTCATAAAATATGTGGATATATAACTGCTCGCAATGCAGGATCTTGAAGATAAAATTAAATTTAAAGTTATGTTTAAAGCCATCGTAATAAATGATTATCTAATGAAATTATTAACTAATTGCATTTTTAATAGCTGATGTGTAAGTTCAGAATACAACTGACCTTTCAGATGGTGTCGTAATTTACATATTGATTTGCTGGTCAGTCTGAAAGGTTTAGGAGCTTTCTGCTAAATTATGGAGTAAATAAATTTGAATTTATTGCTATTTGAATACTGACCAGTTACCACAATCCTGGATTGTATCATAATATTTTATAATAAGAAGGTCAGAGATTAATTCAGCATGATCATCTTCAACAGGGAACTTGCCTAAGCTCGATGTTAAATTCTTAAGATTTGTGAAGACTTTACTCTCTCCTAGTTGCATGCTGGCGATTATTATTATCCAGCCAGTTAACCTATTATAATACTGTATTTGAGCTGGTGCTTCCACATATTAACAAGTCCTTATTCAATTTTGAAATTAATTGAAGATGGCTTGGTTGCCATATCACCCGAAAAAAAGCATAGCTGAAATGCAATTGTCACGAATCTTCTCCGGAAATATTACCAAAGCTCAACATAGCCTAATATCCAACATGGTAGTAGCCATTTTGAATAAAAATTTCATTTTATTGGAACTTTTTGAAACTTGTTCTATAAGCCAGCGGTTCCCAACAGGTGGTCCGCGAGCTGTCATCGAAAAATGTTTCGTCAGGAATTTACTTACAGTTACAGTTTGTAGTCAAGCGTAAATTAGTGTTATCAGGATTTACCCGTTAGACCAGCATAACAAAAACTGACATGCAGTAATAAACATGAATGAGACACATCATTATAGAAAGAAAATAGTTTTAGCAAATTTTAAATATATTTAAAAATTTAAATGCATTTTAAAGTCGATTAATACTTGTTTAGTTATATATATAAGGGTCCTGGAAATTATAGCGATTTTTTCGGGGGTCCTTGAATTTATAGCGATTTTTTCGGGGGTCCTTGAATTTTTTTGTTGGGAAACCCTGCTATAGGGCCTAAGCTATTCAATTTGTTAAGCTTTCCTTATATCTTAATTATTGGAACTTTTTGAAACTTGTTCTATAAGCTATTCCATTTGTTATACTTTCCTTATATCTTAATTATGGTATCATTTCTATGAGAAAAAAATCCTTGTATTGAGCATTTCATATATCGGTGAAACTTTCTAGAATATGCTGTGCAAATAATAGGAAATTGTTATTGATGAAGGTAATGATATCACGAGTGATTGATTTCCAATACATCCGGAGTACGGGTTGTACCTGGTGTGGGATTCTAATAAGCGACACTTGTTTTAGTACGCATGCTTGAGAAAGTAAATAGATCTGAAGTCAGGAAACCATTTTCACGATTTTTATGTTTACAGTTAACCTTTCATTCTCTTCTCTATGTTAATGACAACGAAGGAAATCTGTTCAACCCACGCTTTAGAGATATTCATAGAAATATCGTTGACAGTGTTTTGTTTGAATGAAGTAACGAATATTGGTGCTTTCAAACTTGAATAATAAAATAAACATTTTTGGTAAGCCCATTGTCGCATACGAGTAAAAAGGGCCGAACAACTGTCAGTAGTTTAAGATGGTTTCTCGGGTTATCCGTTGTGCCAAAGTTATTAGGCTCGAGCTTTCGGCCATCTTCACTCTGTGGCCTTCCAATATACATTGATCTAGAATACGAGGCATATTTTCTTTCGAAAATGTGGGACCATATAAAATGTTTTAAGTATACAGATGAAAGGGCAGGGTATATAACGTACATATAATGCAGATTATGGGTAGGCTACTAGAAGTAGGATAGCGAAGGAAACATCCATAAACATCCATTAGCGACTGCATCGTGCCACTCTAATGTTTTGCGGTGGTTGGAAGCATGAAAGCACACATGCCCACTCCATGATCTTCCTTTAAAGTTCGTTACGGATGGGCATTATTCCCCAAAGTTTCCATCAGCTCCTTGTGGTATTCTCTGTAGACTATTTTGACGTAAGAATGCTGTTCACATCTTGTTATATCAATTCAGCACAGCGCTGACTCACAACTAGATTACCATCGCTTCTATACGTATAACCGTTCATCACAACACTACAAATGTTATTGTCCATATACTATGGATCCCACACTCTCCCGTTACCTACAACATCTTATGGTACCATCGCCTTACTTTGAGAAAAAAAAATAGTTGCCATGACTTATGCTCGACCCCTCTTATAACTTATTGATGTAGACTTTAAGGTATAAATCCGGATATTTTGAGGCATCGATGTAGTAAATACATTTTTCAATCATTTCTGGTATTAAATTTAAAATCTAATATTGCTTATCCATTTATCTTTCAATCTCTTTTGGTTTATTGACTTACCATAGTTAGAGGTAGATATCTGCCGTTCACTTACACTCATTTCTTTATTGGTCATCTCTTATAATATACTGATTATGGGGGTGTTAGTACTGACTAACCATGTCGTGATAGAGCACAATGATGCTCATTAGAGAGGACTGCTTAGGAACACTCACGAATTGGTCTATAATGCTCATTAATTGAATTCATTTCAAATATCGTCCATCACCGAACTGTTATAGCTTGAACACGATGGTCATGATTGTAACTTTTTCGCACGTGTGAATTCAAGGAAGAGCTTAGAAGACATGCATTGCATTATTAATAATCCTCTAGATGTGAGAACATGTCAATATAAGGCACAGATAAGACATGAATGCTATGTAATTCACTCTTACTTTCAAGCAAGGTTTCTAATAACCCGTTAACCAACGTTACTGGCATTCTAAATTGAAAGAAACAGGCGTAATAAAGAAATAAATAAATGTAACGTCGCAACGAAAGAAAAAGTGAACGTTGCCGTAGAAATGGCTGGAAGAAGAGTTAGCTGAATCGTTAAATCTTAAGAGAGTAAGTAGGAAGGGCCCACAGAAGCCATAAGCAAGTGAATGTAAAACTTGGAATGTTATATATGTTTCACCAACCATGAGATGAGTGAGGGTCATAGAAGTTCAGATAGAAGGGGGCTTCTGTGAAAGACTGGTTTGCACTGCGATGATAACTATTTTTTTTTATAAGACTGCGTTCTTTGCATCTCACTGTATCAGGGCCGTTGGTAATTTCGTTAGCTTTCTATTTCTTTAAGACTAAGGCACGTCCCAATGCGCTCTTTATGTCAAACTAACGTAATTTGTATCCAACTGTTTGATATATGAACATCCCTTTAAGGAGTATTTTATATAGGGAATTTCCTATTTCAAGTAATAATATATGGCATGTTTAAAATGTTACATAGACTTAAATTACACCGACTAGGCCTAATACAGGACCCTACCTGTATCTGTCTTAAAGAGGATCAAACAGCAGAACATTTGATTTATAGATGTAACAAACTTAAACCACAAAGAAGCAAAATGATAAAAGAAATTGAATCTTAACATGCTAAATGACCAGTGAGTAAAGCGCAGCTAATCCCAAATCATTTGAGAGTCTTTAAAACATTTATACAGAGCAAAGATTTTGGCGAACTAAAATGATATATAAGCAACATTATAAAGATATTGTTAAGTGATATTGTGAAGTGTTAAGTGAAGTGATAACCTAAAGAGTATCTATAGTGAATAAGTCAACAACAAGTGTGGAAGACAATGTGCAAATAAGCACAAACTAACTCGAAGTATTTAAGTAAGGCATGTAGTACTGCACACTGCAATGGGGCATGCCACTAAAGCTTGGAAAAAAAAACCACACACACATAAAAAGTAGGTGACACGATGTGCTGTGAAGTGCTGGGCCCCTTTGCTGATGGAGGGGATGCATTTCTGAAATCAGTTACAACCGGTGATGAGTCTTGATTAGGCCTACATCATTATGATCCTGAAGGAAAACGAGCCAGCACAGAGTGGAAATTGCCAGGATCTCCAACGCCAAAAAAGGCAAAAGTTGTTTCATCTGCAGAGAGATTTTTTTTTTACTGTAATGGAACGATTTACCAGCATACATTTCCCACTCGCACTACTGTTACAGCAGTCAAAACTCGTATTAATATAAACTGCCTTTCATTTAATTTCAGTGCACTTAAACTAAATTTAAATCACTTACCTTAAATAGACCTATCATTCTTAAATTTAAGAATGTCGCGAAACTAACATTTTGAACTACTTAAATTCGAACATGTTACTCTTGATACGAAATGAAAAATTAAAATAATCGGACGTCCTACACTCGAATAGTTTTGTTCCATAACTTACTCATTACTGTTAAAAATTTAATCGATCAAAAGGCTTCAATGTCGCCAGGATGCTCTGGTTAATGCTAAAATTCAAGTGATGTTACCGAGAATTGCTCTCCTGAGTTCTGGCATCCAGCGCATGGCCTTACTGAGTTTATCCCACCGTATTCCATAGCACAGGGCCGGGACGAGCGGCACTGGAAGTGCGAAATGCTCTACCCCTACATTCACCCCCTTCCCTTTTCTGTCTACCTGCTATGCTACTAGTCCCATGGTCAACAGGTTTAGTTGCCTCTGCCTGCTTTTGAAAGATAATATTGAGGACTAGAGGGAGGGTAACTTCGCACTTCCAGTGCCTCGTGTCCCTTTCCTCCTTAGCCTTAACAATAATCAGGACCCGGATTCTGATGACATGTCATCTTTTTATTCATGCTGCATTGACATTGCCAACTTGTAGATAAATCCTAATCATGGACTCTAGATAATATAAATTCATTATTATTATGTCATTTTTTCATTTTATGCAATTTTATATTTTTAGGGCATTTATTTCAATTTTATGTCATTATTTTATCATTTTTGTGTCATTTGCTTCCTTATTTAGTCATTTTCATGCATTTACATTGAGTATATTAACTTTTTCTGTCGTCTTTGAAGAGTTTTTAGTTTAATGCAAGAAGGACACATTGGGTGTTCAAGTGTTGCCATGTCTCAGTCGGAAACGAGAATCAAAGAAACGCCAAATTATTTAGACCTACAACATCCTTTCTGCATTTACAGTTTTTTTTACAATTATATACAAATTAGTCTATAACTTTGCGTGTACAATAATAATTTTTTATAAATAAAATGTAAGTTTTTAGGTCATTCTTTATAATTATTAAGTTTTTTTTTTTTTTAATTTAGGATCATTTTATAGGTCATTTTCCAAACAATTTTAGGTCATCAGAATCCGGGCCCTGATAATAATAATAATAATAATAAGAACTAAATTTACTTATTTTGTAAACTGGTATGGAAAACTTTGCACACCCCTGGTTGCAACAGTGAAGTTCTCCACATTATAGCTTTAATTACCTTAGTAAGGTAATAAAATTAGGAGGTGGAGGTGAAGGTTGTGTGCGTCAACTCCTCACGGGAATCCTACCTACCATTCCTTAATTAGCGAAAGGGATTATTTCGGACTTGATTAACGGCTTCTTAGATGCTGATAATAAAAGTTTTATGTACACACATGAGAAACTTACATATTATGCCATGCACGCATTAGAGAGTTCCGTATGAGCTCTGGCTCCTCAGTGGTCAACAAACTGTATGAGTTGTCCTAGGCCAGCGGAGCAACCTGTAGTCCGCGTACACCCACAGGTCCGTGGGCTCTATGAAAGGAATATGAGAAGAATCATATTTAACTTACAATATTTTCTGTTTCTCGATAGCTTTGATAATTTTTATCACATAACTTAATAGAAACATACCACCAACAAGCATAGCGCAACCAAAGATTGGCGATTTTTTCATCTTAGCTTTTGCCTAACCCCATCCCTTTTCTTTAATTTACAATAATTGAATGGGACTTCTTAAATTCCTTAACTAAACTAAACTTCCGTAGGCAGATGGCAGGATTGGGACCATGTGGTCAGCATGCCGACACCCACGGCCGTTAATGGCGGTTTCCATGCCGGAGCCACTACTTCTCTATCAAGTAGCTCCTGAATTTGAATCACGAGTCTGAGTGCATCCCGTTCCAGACTTCCTTACCTCAGAAAACTCCGAGGAGGTACCGGAGATCGAACCCAGGCCGATGGATCTGTAGTCAGCGACGCGGCGTGGTCTTGTGGCTACAAGACCACGCCGCGCCGGTGGTTTTTCCTTATGTCGTGATTATCTGTGGTGTTTTGTAATTTAAAATCTTGTGTTTTTCAGTGTTCAAGGTTGTCCACGTTAGTGTAGATTTGGATCGCCGGGTAAAAATTTCTTTGAGACATTTTTCGAAAGTCAACACCATTTGATTCACATATTTTTACGAATCTACATCTATAGCTTCGTGTTCATGAAGATGAATCATTGCTAAGACCATCCTGTACTTGCTTTGAAATGGAGTCATAACTTCTTTAAACCCCATAACCATCAAATCTAGAGCCCAGCTATTCTTTCAGCTAGTGATCTGTTTCAAACCCTAAAGAGATCTCCACCATCACAATTAAGTCCAGGTTATGGAAAATGCATCAGAAGAAATCCCACGTATACTAGAGGTCAATGTTTAAATGAACCCGGATGGAGAATGGTGGAGAGCGTGGAGTGATAATATAATCTAATCTAATCTAATCTGGTAGACGAAATAATAATAATAATAATAATAAATAAATAAATAAAATAAAATAAATAAATCTTCTATTAAGATAACATCATTGGAGATCGAAACCCTACCTCCAAAATATTCGTTTGTCTAAACAATTATACTTAGTTGATTCTAGTTTTCTTGTTTTATTTGATATTATTTTTGTTTGTTTGTTTGCTTTCTTGTTCTTGTTCAACTTCTTCTTTTGGTTCTTTCACTACAATCCAGACCTATCCCTTCACGAATCTATTGTGGCAGGGCCTATCTCCGTTTTTCTACTCCATCATTTATAGGCAAGACTGGGGCTTGTGGCAAACATCTGGAGTTACTGACGTTTTTATTTTCTTGACCGGGGACTGTAGTTTGGGGCGAAATTTTAATCACATTGGAGCCATTGTGTTTAAGAGTCTAACTAAGAGGTGGAGGGATTCACTAACCTAAAAATGATAGGCCTACTAGAATTTATCGCGAATTTATCCCCAAAACCTACCGTGTGTGTCAGACACTAACCCACTGCTTATACTTGCAGAATATTTGACCGTTTAATCAGCATTCATACGGCGTAAGACATAAAGTTTTGCGTGTGGCACCATTCCAAGATTTGAAGACGTAATATTGGTGGTTTAACTACATATTTGCAGTTTATGCAATGTTTTGTGACCTATGAACCCTTTTCCTCACATATATTCTACATTTTTCTTGCTTGGTGGATGCAACGCGAGTCTTTTCCTTGACCAGTTATGAAATTTTCTGCAGCATATATTACTTCTTACTCTGTATTACAAAAAATGAAGACAATTTTAACGTGGGCATATAGACATTATCAGAAGATATTCTGAACATTACTCGAACTTGAATAAAGCTATATTTCTACTAAGTAGGCTACTTTAGAAACCAGCATAATTTTATTCGTAACCTTTTAATAGTCCTGTGCCAATAATATAGCCTCGAAAAAAACTTTGGAGAAATATTTAAATTTGGCACTGTGTGATTTTAACATTTTGAGTAACTGATTATCGGTACGATTCCTTTCTTAGAACAAACAGGTCGTAGACAAGACTAGCGAGATCCGTTTCGATGTATGGCAGAAGCACATACAATCGGGTAGAAACTGAATATTATATACGAGGAATTAAATAGTGTAACCCAGAAACCTACTAAGTATTATTAAACAGTTGTTTGGGAGTTACAGTTAAAAAATACATTCCAGGTGATTTATTTTTATATTTTAAACTTCTCTAAAACAGTGTTTACAATTCTTACGAAGATAACTTGCATTTTTTTTATTTATTTTTTTTATTTATTTTAATTTCGTAACATTTTATATAAGTAATAATTAGTGTTGAAGTCATAAGAGTTTACTCAGTGTACACGGCTAATTAAGTGCATAGTTTCACTTACAGACAGCTAAGTACCATGTACCATTCACGATACTTTCAATCGATTAGTACACAATATACAATATTACACAAAAATTACACTTGGTTTGCATACATTATTTCTCATAAGATGGCTTGTATTTTTGTCTAAAAATTCAATAATTGGCAACAGGTATTTTTTTCTTCTCCTTACTCAGGATTCTTTGTCGTTTGATTCCTCAGAGGATTTCATTTCTGATGTCGGTAAACTTCACTCCATTTTTAGATTTCAGGTTTCATCTCAATCCTGGATATTTTCTATTCTTTCCCACTAATTAAGAGTTTTCTCTGCACACAAAACTTGCATCCACATCCTTTCTTCCTTCTTTTCCCCCAACTTCAACTGTTGAGAGCAAGGTTACAGAATTGTTCCCTCCGTTTCTCTGATCTGCTGTTGGCACTTAGCAGACTTATGGGCAAAAAAGTGCGGGACGTAGAAATGCTTCCATCTTGTAATGGAAGTATGAACCTCAAGTAATGGTCGTTTCTTGGGTGAATTGGCAGTGGTACGTAAATTGGTTTAATTTATAAATATATATATATATATATATATATCACTATTATTTTATTTTTTATTAACTTCATTGCCTACGATAGTAGATATTTTTTATATTTATAGTGATACTGGAATTTTGAATTTTTTTATTGAATAATTTTTTTGTTATAATGATTTATTTTATTTAAGAATAATTTTGGGTTACAGTCTTCAATTGTGTAGTAATTATATCCTCCGAAATAGATACAGTAGGTAAAACCGGCTTTTGTAGAATGATCAGGCAACGAAATATCTAGAATTAGAGTTCTATGTAACACTATAATTCCTTTCCTTTCTTTCAGTAAACTTAGTTATAAATATATGCCTGGGTGTCATTTAAATGTCTAAGTGAGAGCGTGAATTCACTGTTCTGTCAAAACAGTGTATTCATATTTTAAACTTGTGAATGCTAATGCGATATAATAAAGAAACTTATCATTCATCTTCCCATCTTTGCACGCATCATGCTCGCATAATATCCGTTATGTATGCATTTTGCACACCTTGTTTCAAACATGCCACTCATACTTCCGTAACTAACAAGATAAAGTCATATATATGATAATCGTGTAATATTAGTCTAATTGGAACGAGAAGCATGGTGGCTACATTTATTTAGCGCATAATTTTCATTCATATTGAATAAAAACGTTTGCTGTTTAAGTTCCTGAAGTGGTAAAATTATAATGCTTGTTATTATGTCTTCTTATGCGTCCCGACAAGAAAAAGCTTTAAACTTAATAGTAACTGAATCCCAGCAGATTACAGTACATCTTTTTTTCTCTCTTTCGTAGTTTTAACTCTCCCTTATAGGGACCTTTATGCGGCCCGGGCATATGGAATGAACTATGGATCACAACACAGACATACTTTTTTGACCAGAGAAGGACATGGAGGGCCTCCCCGGATGATTGAACAACCCAATGCCGGGGCCACCTCCGAGACAACACGAACACATAGGACGAGACACACCATTCACACACACACACACACACTCCGAACAAGGCGAGAATGGGATAAAGATGATAATGACGGCAAGATGATAATGACGGCCAGATGATATCAGGGGACCACAAGAGCCTAAAGTTACCTGACTTTTGTCTCACAGGTGATGGAAAACCCCGGAAAAGATAAGAATACATACTTCAGTATATCTTATCTAAAAATTAATTTACTAAGTGCCGATCTTTCATTAGTTTGCGTATATAAAAACTAATTTTAAATAAACGTATTAAAATATTGTACAACTTATATTTAATATTATATTCCTGCCTAAGTATTTTGAGTACCTTTTTGCCTACCTATTTTAACCGAAATAAATGCCTGAACTTCCATCTATTTGTTGCAATTCTGTTACCTTACTGTTTATTCTGGAACTCGAGTCACAATAGCTCCCAGTATGCTTCACTGGACTAAATAGAATGCAAGGAGATATTTAAAAAATCCGCACTAGAATTGACCAGTCTTGTACGAGTATGACACTCAGACACATTGTCCACCAGATAACTAGGAGCATCCTTTATGACACCTTACACCTTTGTCAGGCTATAATTTTTAAACATGAACCCATTGTATTACCTCATCCCAATTGAAATCGTTCTATTCACAATACAATTAAAAATAACATATAAAACCCCAAACGATTATACTTGACTGCGACACATCGCGGCCACCTTGCAGGAGTGATTATTCTTTTGTCTTCACCAAATGGAAAAACCATAATAATTGTTCGCGATACAAGATTTATGGAAGAAATGACTTGCCTGTAACTACCATTCTGGCAATTGGTACGATAAAATGCTTCAATTAATTAGGCTATAGATTAATATTTAAACAAATCGTTTGAGCCATTTTAGAAAATCACTACAACGTTTTCTCCTTGTAACGTTGTAGTAAGTATAAGAAAAGTCATCGATGTGATATTTGCATTTATTTCCGAGAGAAAATCCAATGTAATGTAAAATAAAATAAAATGTTAATGTCAATGTAAAAAAATAAATATAACAGCTGACATACATATCATAGCTTGATTTTCAAGTAACTCTTTTGTTAATTCTTTGTCATCATCATCTTCTTCACGGTTTGGGCCTGTTGGTCTGTTTCGGTCTCATATTGTGAATTGGTTTATCCATTTCTTCGATGGGCAACTTTTAGTTATTTTTCCTCTTGGTCTGTATTTTAATACCTGTTTTGAGATCTGGTGGTCTTCAATCCTTTGAACACACGGGAAGTAACTTGCCTCAAGGTCTTTTATTTTTTCACTTAAATTAAACCTATTTAGTTCTTTATGATGGTTTCTCGTAATTCCAACCGGGTGAAGGAGTTTATGTAGTCCAAGCTAGTAGCAGCCAAAAGCTCGGACTGCATACACTCCTTCACCGTGTTCGAATCCCGAGAAACCATCATACATAAGCAACGCCGGGAAAGCTTGAAGTCTTATATTTAGTTCTCTTCTGATGTCATAATTTTTATTTCTATCTAATCGTTTATAACCTGCTACCGGACTACGAAATCTCACCTCTACATATTCTGTCTGACTTGTAAGATACAATATGATATAAAAGTATACAAAGGTCCTGAAAATAATTAATGACACATCGCGTGTCCTTCCGAGCAAGCTGTGAATTGACTACATACTTCGTTTGAAAAGATTCCTGCGGAAAGAACGACTCAAAGATCTAAGGCTAGCTCTTCCCTTGCATGGACACAATGTCAGTTAATTTCATCAAAAAAGTGTTGGGTTCATATAAATGGCTGTGGCCTATTAGTCGGCAGATTCTTCAAAAGCAACTACGTTATTATATATAATAAAATATGTCCAAAAGGTGTTAGAAAGTGAGCTTAATACTCGTAATAAGATTTTAAAACAAAGACGTGGGTTTGTTTTGCAATGCGGAAAGGTTTCAAAGCATCTCTTCCCCGAACCGATCTCACGGGTTGCAGAACTAGTCCCCGATAGGGGTCACAACCTCGCTCTCATCTTAGGAATTTAAACTTATTTTTTATCTTGCAGGTCCAGATTCCTGCATCCAATACCGTATGGGACCATGTTATAGGTTATTATTGTTAGTCACTTTCCATTAATAAAATGTAGAGAAGTCTACTGATCTAACATTTTAGGTACGTGCAGGATTCTGTGCATGTGTTTGAGAGAGAAAGAGAGAGAGGGGGAGAAAAACAGTAAAAGAGAGGGATAGAGAGAGGAATAGAAATGAGAGGGATAGGAGAAGTCGAAGTATTTGTCGCGCCAAGAAGTTTGATTTTAACCCCAACTTGAGACATCGTATTTTGTAATCACATGAAAAGATTGGGTCACGTTGTCAACTAGCTATTTTATTTTATAAATGCAGACATACACAAAATAAAAGTAAAAACCATTTGCTTCCTATTTGCCAGAATAACCCTCATATTATCATACCGTCAATTTTGTATAGCCTACACATGCTTCAAAGTTGCTGCTTTCTCTGCTATTGACGTGTAAGTTCGTGACATAAAAATGTTGTAAAGAAGCATAAATATAATATTCATAGACAATTTTTATTTACGAAATATGAGGAATTATTTGTTCTTGTTATGATTATCATCCATGGTTACCAGCTTTTATACTAAATTTTTCTCTTTGATTCTAAGCTTAGAGCCCACTGATGACTTCACTTGATGACTGCTTTTATAACTACTAGCTTCTTTTTTCCATATAATAGCCTACTAAATGTACAAGGAGTGAATCCCCTTGGGAATTCCCGAAGAATTTGTAATTAATAATATCAGCAGGGAAAGTTTTGGATCGTATACTAGTAGCTTTATATACCTTCGATCGTATGAAATTATAGTACTCTTAAGTGGTATCTTAGCACAACCAAAATATGGACAGATACTCAAATATTGCCAGCTTAGATCGCATTTCGATGAATATTCTTCAATGATAGGCCTAGATTTGACTTCAAAGCAAACTGATCTTTAATTCGTTTGGATCTGAAATTTTAAAATCGGTAGGAGTCTATTAAGCCGTTTTATCGTAAGGCATTCTGAGTGATTTTCGCTTCTGGTCCTCCGCTATAGCGCTCCTGTCACGCAGTGGTCCCGGATTCGAATCCTGGTCGGGACAAGTTACCTGGGGTTTTTCCTTGCCTATGAGATAAATGTCGGATAACTTTAGGCCCTTGTGGTCCCCTGATGTCATTTGCCCGTCATTCTAATCTTCAGCCCAAACTCGCCTTGTTTAGAGTGAATGTGTGTTAGAATATGTCTCGTCCTATGTGTTAATGTTGTCTCGGAGGTGGCCCCGGCGTAGAGCCGATCCCTCCCCCCGTGAGGCCCTCCATGTCCTTGTCTACTCAAAAAAGTATGTATGTGTGATCGATAGGTAATCTCTCTCGAGAGAGCTAACTGCCCTTTTTATGGATGCGTGATTCCTAAAAGGGAAGAGGTAAAACTACGAGTAAGAAATCAATTTCTTTCTTTCTTTCTTTATCGTAGTTTCAACTCTCCCTTTTAGGAGTTAAGCGACCCAAGCTGCCCGGGCTTCTTACAGGACCGCGACCTGTCGGGAGAGGGATTATCTTTGGATCACATAACATACTTTTTTTACAAGACAAGGACATGGAGGGCCTCCTCGGATGAGTGATCAGCCCAATGCCGGGGCCACTTCCGAGACAGCACGAACACATAGGACGAGACACACCATTCACACACACACTCCAAACAAGGCGAGGATGGGATGAAGATGATAATGACGGCCAGATGATATCTGGGGACCACAAGAGCCTAAAGTTACCCGACATTTGTCTCAAAGGCGAGGAAAAACCCCAGAAAAAACCCCAGAAAAAACCCCACCAAGGTAACTTGTCCCGACCAGGAATCGAACCCGGGCCCGCTGCGTGAGAGGATTGAACACATGCCCTGAGCCACAGCGGTGGTCAGTAAGAAATAAATAAATAAATAAATAAATAAATAAATATAAAGTTTCATTCCACAAACAAATAATATTCATAATTCTGTTATGTTGATTAGAATAAGAGAATATCACGAATTAGTTTTAGAATCTATGAAGTCAGTAACTTTCGCAATCCAGACATTTAACTTAGCATGGAACCACAATAATTAAAGAAACGGAACTTCGGTTATAAAGGCTAATTATTATTATTGCTTCATCTACACTTCACATCCGAACGGTAGGTATCAGACTTCCGTACTTCCTGTATAGGCAATTGTTTGAAACTTCATTTAATAAGTAGGCTGATGAGGTAATAAATAATAGCATTTTCTACACGCTGAAGAGTGGAACATGCAACCGATCTTCAGATAATATTCGCAATCTTGAAGTTTTCTCAAAGTAGCCAGCCTACTGCACTACAAGGTAATTCTTACATGAAAACCAGCATTATTTCCTATGCTATAATTTTTATTGTCTGATATTCCAACCGTGATACAGACATATACACACATAAACAAATTGTTGCTTCCGTGTTCCGTATCTTCTCATCCACATACAGTTTCTTCATTGTCCATTTCGCGAATGTTTCTTGTTACTTCATTACGTAACTATCGTGAACTGTTAACCTTAACTTATAAGTAGACCTGGGATTTTAAGGCAAATGCCTATTTTGTTCCTTATGTAATAACATGAAAATTTTTAAATATGTGATGTTTCATGATAAATCTCTTACATTTATAGAGTTTTATAGTGCCCTAAAATGCCTATTTGGACCTTTAGAGCCTATTTTACTATTTTAATGCCTAAAATGCCTATTTTGTACATTTAAAATAAAATCCAACTTCTGTAATTTTTACAATCTCATAATGGACATCCCTCAATGAAAAGCAGAACAGCAGAGGTGAGTTTTTCACAGAAACTTGATTATTCCAAACAATTGTCGCTAAAGGAATGCTGGCTGACGGGGGAGGGGGAGGATTAAGGGGGAAGGACTACTGTGTCAAGTTACCAGTGAAAGAACATTTGTTTAAGTGAATATAGTTCATGATACCAAATTTTGCAGTTAATTCTGTTAAGAATAGGTATAGCACGTTTCTTGAGTAAAAAAAGACCATGTTACAGTTTAAGTGCATATTGTAATACTTTAAAGTCTATTTTCTATCTATTTACAATTTTTAAAGCATATTTTAATTGCCTATTTTCTATTTTAAAAGCCTATTTACTTTAAAACCTTCAATGTTTAAAAACTTCACGTCCAAAAAAGCCTATTTACTTTTTTAAAAGCCTATTTTAGGTACCTAAAACTAATTTTTTTAGAGCCTAAAATCGCAGATCTACTTATAAGTCTGCGACTTCGCTTAGAATGTACAATAGACCCATGCAAACTGTCATTCATATAATAAAATCTTCTTGACTTCCAAGTATCTACCACGTCATATTTAATTTAATTAATTAAATTATATATTTTTTTTTTTGCCGTGGCCTTTATCGAGATGACAAGATATTCGAAACGTTGGCAGACACCTTAAATATGATGCGGCAGATACCTGGAACCCAAGAAGATTGTATTGTCAACTTGGGCCGTAAAAGCCTACAATCACATATAATTTAGCTTAATTATTCCAGAAACGTAAACAATTTCTTAAATCTAAAGGGCTATAGTATGTAATCTATTGCTATCTAAGATAATTTTGTTCTATGGCATTTGCGGGAAATAATTTACTTTATGGTCATAATATTGAAATCAGTATGAATAGCAATGGAAAGATCTAAGCGAAATTGACTAATATGATTAATAACTAGAGATCGGATTTCTAAGCAAAATGCATATTTATCAGTTCTTTTTTTTATTTATTTATTATTATTATTATTATTATTTTTATTTTTTTTTTCAATTGATGGATTAGTTAATTAACAAAATGTACAGATTGGTTGCAAATAATGTAAGATTATTTCCGTCTTAGCTAAACCGGATCATTTTTAGCTAGAACTCCTATCAAAAAGCATTGAAAATTGGCAACTTATCGTTATAGGAATCATTTTAGGTGCAAAAGAATAATATAAGGATATAATATTTAAATATATTATATTTTATGTATTTAAACCTATATTAACTATTTTCTAGGTGCTTTTACAATGTCCTCCATATACCATAACAACACTTCGCATGCTTAAACAAAATGCATACATGAATGTTCCTAAAGTGAAAATCTAAGTGAAATAGCTAAAAAATAAAAGTTAAATATGAATGAAAATGTAATAATAGATTATAAAAAAACTTTTAAGTTTAAATAGTTAGTAATAATTGAAGGAAACTCAAACCAATCCTTTTATAAAAAATTATTAACTTTTGCCTTGACTTAATACTTTTATTTTAGGTTTGTACAACATTTATGCATATTTAGTAAGTCACGTATTGCGTAGTACAAGATAGAGAGAACTGTTTTAACCTTTACACTAAACAACACTGAAATTTTAAAAAGGAATGCTGTGATACGATTTCTGATCAGCATGCAACACCATGGAAAGATGCTGGTCTATTAATCACAGTGCAATGCATTCCTGATTTAAGTTGCACCTGTTAACATTTTAGACTCAATCAGGACATTTAATTCTTCCAGTTTTATAGTCGCTTCATTACAACATACAACAGACTGCGCATTTAAATAAAATGCTGATAGTTTAAATATTGTAAAGGTTAAGCAGAACTACTGATAGACCTAATGAAGCTAACAATTTTAGTACGTTTACATCTACATTTATGACAGATCTGAATTTGTTCCTCATATTGAGATCGTCATGTAAACGTGGACTCAGTCCGGAATTAATTTTAGATCAGATGCTCTGCAAATGGAGGAATGGGTCGGATTCAGATCGAATTCGATTTTATGGCGCATACACTCGCACAGACGTTCCTCATTTGTTCTGGCAGATTGATTTCTTTTCTTTCTTTTATTCTCTGTACATTTCTTTATTTTTCTTTATTTTCCCCTCTCTTTCTTCTTTCTTTCTTTATTCAGAAAAAACATAATGACACGCTTATCTTTTTGGTATAGCTGGATATTGAATTGTATATCGATCATTGTGAGTATGCCTACTTCTTCGACATTAGTAGCAGGTAGAACAATTAATTAACCAGTCGTTCCATTAGATCTGTTGATTTCGTTTCTAGAACCTCATAGTATGTGATACTCTATCTTAGTGTTTGCTTGTATTCTGTAGAGGGAAATTGTCAGGAGCGGTAATCGAACCCCAGAGTTCAGCTTCCTAGTCCCTTTCCGAATACGATTCCCGTAGACCTCACCATAGGTGTACCGAGGGGGGGGGGTTTGGGGGTTTGAAACCCCCCCCCCCATTGATTAAAAAAAGGAAAATTGTATAATTTTTTTAAGTCTGCCCATAAATTACTTAAAACAAGTATAAAGCGTGGGAAGCTTAAAACTCGTTGTTTTGCTTCTTAATTTTTACAATTTTCCGGGGAAGCCCCCGGAAGCGAAAAACTCGTTATTTTGCGTCTTATTTTTTAAAGTTTTCCGGGGCAACACCCCCGGAAGCGAAAAACTCGTTATTTTGCATCTAAATTTTTTAAATTTTCCGGGGGAGGACCCCCGGATCCCCCTCTCCCGGATGTTATAACCCCCCCATATGGTCGGCCTGGTTACGCCTATGGACCTCACTACAGATGTTAACACATCTCACTTAGCACATGTTTTCCTCTACAGAACACAGGTTAGGCCTAATTAAGTGATTTCAGTGAGATATAACAGAAAAATAGGATATTTTGTTTTGCTGTCCTTGGAGGAAGTAAAGGAGATTGATATATAAAGTGAGATCCACGATTTTGTCATGAACCATTTTGATCAGAAAAAGAATCTACACATGACCAGCTGTTTTTATTTCCTTTTCTAATGAAGATACTGTATCATGCAAACTATTACTTCTCACCTCCATCTGATACAGAAGCCATTTCTTAGGTTCAGAATCAAAATTATTTCCACCTGATAATTTATTGTGGTGTTCCTTCAGTTTCGATGAATAAAAATGGACCCGTAATGTGCAGAAGGATTAATGCAAATTACTGTAAATAATGCAACATCTTCAAAGAACGCAGCATGAGTAAAAATTGCAACACATTATGTAAGTATTGCTTCACATACTCTTTTAAAGAGTAAAGCGTATATAACTGAATAGAACTAATTTCTCATAAGAAAGCGCGGGAAACATATAGCTGTATCGTCATCTCTGCTTATTATCTGGAGCAGAAGTATTTCCGCCATATTGTGTGCTGATGGTCATTTGCTGACCATATATTTTTTTTGCCATTTTGTGACCTAGTTTAAGGGGAATTCCAGAATGAAAGCAAGAATGCTTCTGATACGGTCCGTTAAATTTTGCGTCTTTGTAATGACAGATCTGTATTATGTAACAATTATTGCAACATGTGCGAATCTCTAGTTTTTGTGCGGACACTGTCATCTCTATTATAAATAGGTATGGATTTTTTCTGAACCTATTATTCTAAGCAAACAACTTCAGTTCTTTCAGTAGGCCTAGGAGAGCATAACGTTTATGGTTATGCGTTTTATTTCTTGATAAATTAGGAGTCCTTATAAATATATTACAATTGGATAATGACTTAAATTATTCTATAATATTATAGTATAAAGTATATTATACTTTATTATAATATCAAAACTAAACTAAACTCCGTGGCACTACATCCCTGGAGGGACTTGGCCTACCACCCGACCGCTGCGTCATCTCCCGTAGGCAGATGGCAGGATTGGGGGGCATGTGGTCAGCATGCCGACACCCACGGCCGTTAATGGTGGTTTTCTTGACCGGATTATAATATCATACTATAGTATATTATATTATAAAGAAAGCTTACTAAAGTTCAATCTGTTATGGTCCATTCGTCCTATTGCTTGTTGTGCTTTAAAATCTTTGACCTCTAGGAAGCAAGAAGGATTTTAAGTTAATTAATCCAAGTTTATCTACCGATTTTGACTGTAATTATAAAGGATTAGGTTTATTTGCTTCTTCCATTGCCAGAGATATAACCTCACACGTTTCCTGGGTTCTCATATGAGTCTCCTTCCTCATGGATTCAGCCATATAATTTTTATCATTTATGTAGCCTATATCATTCTGTATTTTAAGCTCAGTTTTTATTTATTCATTCCTATTTCTTCTGCAAAAAACACAAACACAGTAGCTTCGATCCTCTTTAAATATTCTTTTCTTAATAAGCCGTTTTTGCTGCCGTACAAAGGTTTTGGTAAGGCCATAACTTAGTCTATGGCACCACACAAATAACTGGAGTTGAGTTTCAGTGTCTATTTCATAATTTTCCCCCATATGTTACGTTATGGAGAAGGCATTTATATAATTGTATCGTTCAGTATAATCTTTGTTCTGATCGGCTGGGTTCCAATAAATGTTATGATTAGCCTACTTCAAAGAGTAAAATCTCGAATCTATGATCTACTTATATTGAAGGGGGAAATAGGCAATTTAATCAATTTGATGTGGTCATGTAATCTGGAACCACCCCGAGTTAGTTCCAGCTGTTATACCTTATTATTTTAAGGTGAAAGGTGTCTTTCCTTTAATGTCAAGCAAAGAATACTGCACATTCCTTTTTAGTATGACACGAAGTGTCAATTTGTATACGTATAATAATGTATATAATTGAATCGTACTCCTTGTTGCAATATCCATAAATATTTGCAAATATGTTGCAAATATTCTTTCAAATGTTCGCTAGGAAACGGTACTTCTGAATAAATGTAATACAGAAAATAATGGCATGGATATAAGCTTAAAGAGAATTGATGATATTGTATACCAATGTTGACAAAATAGAGCCATATTGGCTTACATGAGTTTAAAATGCGGTGCCTTGTCAATATAAAATGTTAAAAATCAAATATATTTCGACCAATTTGTGGTCATCTTCAGTGATAGTATTTAAGTAAAAATCAAAACATAACTATGTCGAACCAACATAATTATTATGTGGATATTTATTAACATTAAATTTTGTCCGAGCTGCTATCAAGATGAAATTTCTGATAGACACGCCCCAGCTAATGGGAAACATAAGGTAAAAATTTCAGACCTCTAGATTAAAGGTTCTCGGAGGAGTAAGCAAGTATACAGATATCTCAGGCCGCATTTGGGACAATATAGATACAGTATTTTTAATACAACACCGATGTTCTCTGAAAATCTGCACGGTAATCTAACATGCACTACGTATGGTTACTGGTGTTTTTAGTGAATATAAATCTCTCACTTGACCGTTAGCATTCGCCAGTCTGATGAGGTGAAGACAGAGTTCAGCTGAGATGACTGTTAGTTCTGTTAGTGTGATTTAAATACGAAGCAGCTGACATTAGAGATGTTTATATCTACACCGGTAGCACATAAATCACTGTCACGTTACTGATACATGTCTCATCTTTTCTTTTCGGCCCTCTTATACTGACACTTAACATACTTACAACTCAACCATCATCTCTGCACTTGCTATTTATTCAAAGGAAAGTTTTATTATCTGAATTTAATCGAGGAAATTTATTCGTTTAGTAAAATCATTTAATATTATAATATTATTCATACAATATAACTTTATTTGGTCTGCTTTTCATGATATTTTTATTTTTATTTTTCTTTCTTTCATTTTTATTATTTATTTATTTATGTCCTTTATTTTCTTCTTTCTTCTGTTTGCCCTTCTGTCTTTCCTAATTATTTTTTCTCTCATTCTTTCTTTTATCCTGATTTATTCTTTCTTTTATCCTTATCCTTGTTTATTTATTTGTTTAATTATTTACTGTTTAAACTTCTGCTTCATGGGCCCTGCAAGTCCTTATCCATAGATCATATATATATCAAATCAGACAGAATTTGTCTCGGCATGTAAATATACCCTCTAAAATTTTCTCATAATCAATAGTGTGTTGCTAAATTAGGGAAAACTAAGTGTCATGCAGTTCCCTTCCCAAGGACTTCCTTGCGTTTTCGACATGTATAGGCCTATTGCACTGATCGGTGACCTGTGGACAGTGGATTGTCGAAATGTGAAAAGAGAAGTTAAACAGACTAAAATGTTTGCAGGATGATCATAAACTTAATAGTGACCATACATCTCATTTTTAACTGGACTGACCTCATCTTTTTGAAGACATCGGTTCCATTGGCCATACCAAATATTATTATTAATTCTAAATATTAGTTCCCTTTTTATTAACTAGTATCCTGCTTTGTCACTATTTTTAATTCCCTACATGTTCTCATACAATTGTACGTATAGCGATTATTGGAAGTTTGGTTATTCAATACCAGGCGTTGTATGCGAAGAATAATAAACGTATTTGGAAGATATTTATTTTGACAAATATAGCGTGATAATGTTGATAGGTCACTGTTATAAAATTAGGTCTGTTTCTGAGTCCATAATACGTTCACCATAAACTAAATGTATTGGAATATTTAATGGCAGATGGGAATGCAGCTACCAATCACCCGCCGCATCAACGATAGATGTATTTAAATATTGCGTATAGGCTGACAACACTGCCGAAAGAGTTGATTGGCTCGGTTGCATCTGCCATGGTATTTTCCAGCCAGTATAGTATATTTTATCTACAGCATATTAGATATGTCCCATGTCCCCCCTTTTCAATTTAGGGAAATAAAAACGTTCCAAAGCTTCCATTTTAAAACGTGCTTTATAAAATATCACTGAGATTTAAGTCGCTTACAGGTCCGACAACTATATACAATAAACAATTACCACTCAGCATGTCCCTTATTGGTCAGGCATTTATGAAACATGTGCGCCGCAATAAATGCTATTTGATTTCTATTACAAATATGTATTAACGCCATCATAGTTGCAGTGACCGATGTTGTGAGGATAAAATTTGGTTTATTATAAGCATTTGAATATTAAAATTCTTTATTATAGTTATTGCAATAAAATATTTTGAATAATGTATTGGTTGTGAAATTTAATTCATTAATCGAGAAGGGGGTTGCCAAGGCCTTAATATTTGGGGGTATTTTTTTAAGTCATTTTTAGTTTCTTATATTCGAGAAATGGTCATAACAAATACAACTCGTGATTTTCAAGTTTTCTGGATAAATCGATCAGCTGAAAATCACTCGCGAAATAATATGTTTAACTAAGTTATTTATTTATTTCCTCTAGTTAGGTAAAATCTAATTAAATAATTTATACATTAATAATTTTCTGTCGTAATACGTTCTGACTACAAAGTAGGCTATTATCTAAAAAAAACTAATACGATTTCCAAGAGATATGTTCAAAAGGATTCTTATTTTTTATCTTTACATATTTTTATTAGTAGCTTATTCGGGAGAGTCTCATATATGCTGCAAACATAAGTATAAATAAATATATATATATATATATATATATATATATATATATATATATATATTTAGATATATACTTCAATTTTATTCTTAAATGTATATTTATTTTGGCAGCATAAATGATACACTCCCAAATAAGCTACTAATAAAAATTCTTATAGGATAAGAAATAAGAATGTTTTTTAACATATATTTTGGAAATCGTATTCATTTTCTGAAATAATACTTTGTAGTCAGAACGTATTCCTATAGAAAACTGTTAATTTGTAAAATTATTTAAATTAAATTTTACCTAATTACAAGATATAAATGTAGGATATATATGTGTGATCTAAAAAGTCTTCTTGGAAATGAATTAAAGTAGAACTGGTATTAGTAATTAAATTAGTGTTCAATAAACTCAGTTTCACAAAGTTAAGAATGCTAAAGAAAGGGTTAGAAAAACTTCCCTTGTTTCAATACTCTCTTCTAAAAATGACGATGCCAAACACTCTAAATGTTCTTCGGCGCAGTTAAATGAACTATGGTAATCTTCTTCTGTGATCTCTTTTCTTCTCTTACATTTTCTGTGCCCGCATTTGCATGAAAACTGCCAGCAAGAAATGTAGGCCCAACCACTTCAACCACTCAGGATTGGTTTGCATCAGGCTTTAATATTCCATAGTACATATTTATACTTTCAACTAAATTTAATATTTTATTAACTTTTTATTAATGAATACTACTTACACTAAGATACGTACTTTTTGTAAAAGTTATTACTATCACTTTTATTGCTTACTATCAATGATCAATATATGATCAAAGTTTATCTTGCATGTAAGTATTAATTTAACAGACAATCATAGCATTTATTATATTTTTATTCACTCCAACCGATGAATTTGAGGGAACACTCTACTACTTGTGATATTACCGCCTATGTAGGCCACCAACGTAAACCTACTACAACCCCTTGACACTGGAATTTTATGTGGCACAGATTTGACCTCGTAAAACAATGTAAGGGCTTTCAATCACCTCTCCAACTGGCATATTGAAGTTAACAACGTCATAAAAATAATTTACTGGTGATGACAAAACAAAAGACTAATTTCCTAATGCATGTATAAGTATATTACAGAACATGAATTGCACATATTTCATGTGCGGTGAAAGGAATTGCTTATGGTGCTTAAGAAAACCATTACGTAAAAAATAACTGGGAATTGGGAGCACTATGATGAGGCATAACTCTAGTTTACAAGCATCTCTCAAACAATAATTCACTTTCTTTATTAAATTATGTAGCTACAAAGATGAACATACTCGGAATTGGACCAATTGTTCCGTAGCTCCTTAATTTATAAGAAGTGGTGCTATTGAATTCTTTCAGTCGATTATAATACGAGTATATGGTGTTTTATTTCCGAGAAACTTAAACAAGGTTGGGGACAACTTGCTGCTTCACAAGAGAGTTCCGAGAATTATTATTTTTTAAATAGTTTGATAAGACAACATTATAAACTATTTTTATTTAGATATTTTACTCTTGTATTCTTTATTGCTTCTTATCCTAATAATCAATAAAATAAAATAAAATGTAGGCTATAATTAAAACCAACAGCACAATAATTTTTACTTTATACTGCCTAGGGCTTTCTACATTTTTGTGTCATCTTCAGAGCATCTTGCTGTGCTGCCGTAGGTGCATTAACCAATAAAAATTAAAACAACATTGTCTTGTAGTCTTGTCATGCTGATAAAATATTACATTCTTCAAATAGTTTTAATGAAACTTTCTAAAAACAATAGTTTTTAAGTAAACTTTTTGAAGATTTTAATATTTTATCAGCATGACAAGGTCACAAGACAATGTCATTTTAATTTGTTACAGCTGATGCATCTACGCCAGCACAGCAAGATGCCATGAGGATGACATACGGGTGTCGAAAGGCTTAGGCAGCATAAAATAAAAGATGTTGAGCTGATGGTTTTAATTATGCATTTTATTTTATTATATTGATCGAACTCAACGGTGCTATATATGTATTTTAATCGTAATAATCTCGTTATGATCTTAATTATTATCTTCTTTATTTAAGCTTTAGAATTGAAAAATCACACATGAGTTAAGTATGAGCACAGCACTAAATCAAAGGGAACTCTTTCAGCAGTTGGCCTATGTATAGGATCATTGTCCTGCTAGAAAAAGAAATTATCAGACAGAACCAAGTTTTCTGCACTCTTCTGTAGATTGGGCAGCAAAATATTCTTGTGCTGATTTTTAACCATAATCCTATAAAAATGCATACAAATTCATCTACCACAGAAGCTGCACTTGCACCCTAAGTTATACCATAATATCACCACTTTGTTTTACAATGTACTGAATAATTAACTAACTTCATTCAGTATTTCCTTTTAGCCATACCAACATTTGTCCATTATTCTGAAAAATGTTATGTTTACTTTCAACCTACGCGTATTATACTCTCCTCTTTACAGAAATACGGAAATCTACCGCTAACACATGGCACAATAGAAATACAATAAATACATAATATAAAATGCATTTTTTTGCGAATCCATTCACAAAAAAACACGAACACGACGTTAGAAACGTAAGCATACGAACTTCGTAGGAGAATTTTTGGTGCTTTTCTAGTGTATTTCAGCAACTAGGCAATTAAATGGAACAGACAACTCTAGATATTAATAATTTCATATGACGAAAACGGGTAAAATTACTGGGATACAATCTAGCAAAATACACTATTGACATTCTAAACTCACATATTTTTATTTTCTTCAAGTAAAGAGGCATTGTTGCCCAGGCGGCTTGGGTCGCTTAAATCCTAAAAGGGAGAGGTAAAACTACGATAAAGAAAGACAGAAAGAGGCATTCTTAATATGAAAAATTTTACTTGGTAGGCCTACTGGAAATACTCATTCTGTTAGAATGTTTCTATAGACTACCTTTGTCTAAAGTTAGCTCGTGTGAAAATAGCTCTTCAGTAAGACCTTTTATTTCAGAAATGTTGCAATTTTATGTTTCATTCTGTATTACCTGTATCAAAATTATTTTTAAGTACTGACTCTTCACTTTCTTTTTATCGCAACAAATATTATTGATTCTCAGATAAGCCTACAGAAACAATATTAATATCTTGCACTACACATTTCAATTCAGCCTCTCAACCTTTATTTTAAAAGTTCAGTCTGGTTCAATTAAGAATTTACTTTAAGCAATACATTATTTTTAAATGTCAGGTAAATATAAATATTTAGAATGTATTGCAGGAAAATATAGCCGCAACGTAACTCAGAGAAAGTGTTACCACAGTATAAGTATTAATACAGTAAGGAAACTGTGTGTTAAAAGTCCTATGACAACTTGTTAGCTGGGCGACACTAGCGCTCCATGCGGCGGTTGAGTAAAACTGCATTCTCACCATATAAAATAACTTGGGAAAATGCATAAACACATAACAAAATATGTTATAATAAGAGAAAAAAATCTTCTTTCAAAACTGAATTTTAAATTTAAGAAACAATGAAGCATGTATTATATTTTAGTTAAGATCAGGCACAATTTTTAAATGCCACTTACCTGTAACTTGCACTGCAGTTCCTAGGGCTATTCTTATTACAAGTTTTAATAACTTCAAGATGATTCTTGGAAAACCAATTATAACTCATTTTTATTTTTAAAAGTAGCCTAATATTACATTAGAATAGAAATGTCATCATTTTACAAAAATAATACAATATTACATAAGATACAATACAAAATTCAAATAAAAATATAGGTTTCTATCAATATTTCTCAATTTCTAATACTCCAAAACTGCTTTTAGTATACAGTCGGTACAGCAGTTTTAATTAAAGAGTTCTTATTGGAATTCATAAACTGGCTGTTTTCGAAGTGTTCCAAACATAGGCGGCAATTTACATTTAAATATTTTACAGTTTTTGTTAGTAGGTCTTCTCGCCGACTATTGATGACCCATTTTTTACACCTGAAATCATTACAACAATTGAAGGTAGATCGAAGCCGTAAGATACAGAAACAAAATACAATCTCAACAATGAAGTTGGGGACGAGCAGTGTGACAAACCTATATTCAAAGGTCACTCTTTAATATAATTTATAACTTAAACGTTGATTTTAAAGGTGGGAAAAACCTTGGACTAGATACGCTTCTTAACAGTAGCCTATTTTAGGTAAGCCTATTGCTTGCCTAGGTTTGGATAATGATGTCATGTTAGTTCACTGTCGCAAACACCTTAATGGCACATGTATCCGAGAATTTATGATGTAAGATTATGTTTTCGTCATCTTTACGCCTACATCGTGTTCGAGAAAATAAATATCGTACCGCCTGTAAAATCGGCTATGTGCACTTTTTTACGAAATTGAGTTATGTGCACTGATATTCCTTAGCATTGATCCTTACAACCGGGCATGTGGATCTTTGATTGTCAGGTTTGTGCAAGCAAAGAAAAAAAATCGGCTACATGCTGCAAAATGGCCATGTGCATTAGAGCTCACATAGCCATTCTTGACTGCCAACACGGCACACATGTTTGTATACATAACCGGCCCTGACATATACATTACAATGCACATAGGAAATAAGCTGCACCGCAGCAAATATTGTGTTATCTTAAGCGATCACAATACGACATCCTAAATATTGTTATCTTTAACCGTGATATAGACTGCTGACATTTTCATTTCATTAGTATCTATTGTTAGAAATTACAACATAATTAAAGATAAAAATATTACATTAAAGTAAATGTAAACATAACCACACCAGAACATGTGTCAAGAGTAAGCCAGCAGGCATACAATAAATATTACGTATTTTTCTTCTTACCTTTCTGGATCTTTTGGGAAAGTGAAGAAATGCAATTCAGGATTTCTTCCTTTATTGTTACTGCAATTTATAGCAGAACAATAACATCCTTTCCAAACACGCATTGCTATAAAAATTCAAGACTCCTATTTATTTCCATTCTTCCCGCAGTAGTGATTGTAGTATTACTCAATGGCCGGTAGGATCGCATGGAATCTGCGCGCGCATGTCCGTATGGCAGAAAAACGGACTGAGTTTCCTTACTGTATTAATACGTATACTGTGGTGTTACTTTAAGTGGGTTCGAAATTGCCGAATTATTACGTGTTGATAGTTTGTACTTAGCAAGTCTGCATGGTGCATTATGACATCGCAAACTGCAAATATTTTAGTGTTATATTACATGCAATCTTCATCAATTTTCAGTGCACTTCATGTACAGTTTATAGGCTAATAAGGAAACGTTAAACAACCCGGGGTCACATTTCTAACCTTCTTGAAAGTATGATACAGCTTGATAATACCGGAGAAATATTTTCCAGGTAGTAGTATCAGTCATCAACAAACTTGGGTATTTAAAGACTCAGGTACGTTTAGTTAAAAAATTACTTAATCTGAGTATCCTCTGGGCATAAAAAAAGTCTTATGTGGAACACATAATTTCCTCTTGCCATTAAATCTTTTGCCTTTCAGTATAATGTATTATATATGACATTCTTTTCACGTAAATTGGTTTTAAAATTGAAAATAATGTCATTACCATATCGCTTCGCAACTCTGAAGGATACACAACCCAAAAAATCTAATTAATGCACTCACGTAACTTTCTTTACCTAAGTATGGGGAGTACAACTTTCTCGCTTCAAATAATTTTGGTATGGAAAGGAGGGTGTATTGTAGGCAAGCGTATTCAGTTTCAATCTGATGCAAAACTTCATTGTTCACCAGGCAAGACTAGTTTCGGCAAACAGTGGGTGGCTTCATATAATTTTTCAAAAATATTGTAAATAAAAGTTTTAGTTTTTGTATAGTACCTCATGTACAAAATTTAACAAAAGAGGCTAGAGCCGTTTTCGAGAAAATCGCGAAAAGCGAAATTTTCTTCATACAGAGAGGTAAGAGAAAGTTGCCGTCAATCCTCATGTCACATCCCCAGAAGATACCTAACCCACAAGAAAATTGTTTTTAGGCTATACTATTCCGGTCTGGAGCTTGGCTGATCACAGACACACACGCACAGACATGTTTCTGAAAATAGTACTTTTAGATTCAGAGGACCTCAAAACGTGTAGTTATGTTAACAGCTCGACTTAGAATTTTGGGGTCATAAGTATCAAAACAGAACCAGTGGCGAAGGGAAGGGGGGATCCAGAGGGTCCGGACCTCCTCCAAAATCAAAATCTAAAATTCTGTTCAAGTTATTTAAGTTCTATTTATTCAAGAATAAAATACTGAACTTGTAAATGTAGGCATATTATTTCTATTGTTCCATGTGTTATATAACTTTTGTTATAAATATTAATATGTGTGATAACTTAGGTAACGATTTCTTGTTTAAGTTGGCATGTCTTTACAGAAGGATAAACAAATTTGCTAACTACTGTAGTTTTTCAGTGCTAAAGAGCGTAAAATGATTTTCGTTAGTTCAATATTTAAAAAATGTCCAGGTGTGAGCCCCCAAACCGCCCCCCCCCCCAGCACTTTGGACCCTCCCCAAAATTATTTTCTGGCTATGCCACTGGACACAACCATCGTTAAATAACTTTAAGAAACATTAGTTTAATTTTGCCTACCAGTCGTTACGTCAAACTTTTTTTTTTTTTTGGTGTATGTATGCTTCCGGGTATTGAATGTGGTCCCGGGTGCAGATTATCCTTATGCATCCCAACCTCGAGGCTGTGAAAGCAATGGTGTCAGATAATGACATAGTTACTCCTCATTATCTTACTGTAATGAAAAATGCTCATGAGCAAGTTTACTTGTAAGGGATTAGTTCAAATTATATACTTTCATTGTATTGGGCGTCTACGGAAAAGATAGAAGATGGAATTAGTAAACTATCTGATATGAAACGATGAAGGCGTGAAAGAACGTAAACTGACATGCCTTCTGTTTTCGTCAGTCATCTGCGTTAATGCTTGCTTTTGAAAATGTAGACCAATTCTGCTAAGATAGACTATTCTTTTGAAATGCCGCTTTGCAATTTTTAATCGTTGTCATATATCTAATTACGCATAATAGTTAGTCTTCGTGGTCTAATTGTAAACTGACAATATTTCCTTTTCAATTGCTAGCTTTTTAAGGTTCTCAAAATTTCATTATCCGTAAAATTTTTCTTGCAGAGGAATTTTGGAAGAACGGGTTTATACTGTGTTAGTTTGCTTTAAAATGAATTTTGAATTTTTTCGTGATTCATGAGTTTAAGACATTGTTATGATGTTTATATTTATGATGGAAACAGTACGCAAGTACGAGAGCTCTTTCTATGCAGCAACTAAAACAATAAGATACACAACACTCAAAATAACACGTGAGTTGGTCGGGTCGGGTGCAACATAAACTTATCTAACATACCGATACATATTCCTAGATTTAAAATGTGTAATAATGTGTTTATTGCGAGTCATTGACAGCCCATGAATACCTATTTATCGGAGAACCGGGAAAAAAGGAATGTAAATAGGTTATTATAACGAGGAAAGGAAAATAACTATTCTGTAAGGCAATGTGCGAGAAATTGTAAATGTCTATGTGATTTAATATAAAAATATTATTTATTGAAGCTGTTTTAATGAGAAACACAATAATCTTTAAAAATGGCAGGGAGATTTTAATGTATTATAGTTTCATGGGAGTGTGTATAAATACTAGAAACAGGCAGAAAATGTGTTTTTTTGGTTATTGAAATTGTTAATATATTTTAATGCTTCACTAACCACAATTATTATATGTAATTTAGTAACTAATACTAGTCCATAATGCTGGACTGCACTTATTACAACAATTGACTTTGAAGCAGACCATATATTTCATTATTTACAGTGACCACTCGATTTAGGTTTACTGTAAAACTGCTAATATATAAACTTATATATATATATATATATTACACACTACTTGCAGTAAAAAGTCAATATTTTCAGGATTGTTTTTAGTAATTGGCTAAAATGATGCAAGATTATAATGGAAAAGGACGCTCTTATAGGGTTATGGAAATGTGTTTTGGTTAAACAGGACCTAGACTTGTTTATATTATTATTAACACTATCAAGATCACGCGTGCACAAAGTCTGGAATTTTATGTACTATAATATGGGTAAAATATGCCTATGCTATTTTTGGACCGGAACTATATAGCCTAGTCTTTATCTTTCTTAGTTCAACTCCTCCCGTTGAAGAGGCATGCTGCGTCCTTGTTGGGAGAGGGTTCCCTTTGGAGCCACATACAAACCTCACTATTCCGAAAATCCGCCTATTCCGAACAGAGCTCAGAAAAAATACATATTTTTTACTGAAAAACAGGTGAAATTAAAAAGACGTTCGTGAAAAAACGTACTTTTATTGTTATTCAAAGAAGTTAAATAGAGACATACATAGAGCCTAAGATTGATGAAAACGCCTGAAACCAAATTGGAATGAAAGCTGGCTACTTACAGCTATTCCGAAGCCACTATTCCGAAAATCCGCCTATTCCGAACAGAGTTCAGAAAAAATAACGATTTTTCTTTACTTAAAAACATGTGAAATTAAAAAACGTTCGTGAAAAAACGTACATTTATTGTTATACAAAAAAGTTAAATAGAGACTTACATAGAGCCTAAGCTTGATGAAAAGCCTGAAACCAATTGGAATGTAAGCTGGTTACTTACAGCACATGTCGGCTCCAATTATACAATTCCCAGCACATAATTTACGCCTTAACAAGTCGATACGTTGATATTATTTATGAAATCCGCCTATTCCGAATTCCCGCTAAACCGAACGGTGTTCGGTCCCAATTAGTTCGGAATAGCGGGACTCTATTGTACTTTTTTGTCCAGATAAGGACATGGAGGGCCTCTCCGGATGGATGATCAGTCCAATGTTGGGGCTACACTTTAAACATACGGAATGGAAATGCTAATCTACTCCGTGCGCAGCAGAAATGAAAATGTGTTTCTCAAAATACTTGGCAGTTTCCAACTTAATGTGCATGCATGACTTATGGCACGTGCAAAAAAATGCACTGATGTTGTGTTAGCAGGAAATGCTACTGACTGCATTTGAGGAATTCTGTAGTTCTCACAACACCTAAAAGTATCACTTGGAGTGTTTTATAGTGGCAGCTATCCAATTTATTTACACGAGACAGAAGATAATACAGCATGCTTTCGCAAGATGAAAAAATATACACCTTCTTGGATGTTTTAAGTAAATCAAATCAATGTGGCCAGATTCTGGAGACAGCAGGGCACGATCAAGTCGCAGATTCATATTCCTCACCCTCCTGTGCTCCTGTAGCTCTCAGACTCACAAATCACGCATTGGTATGAGAATTCTTCGTGCTAATCTCACATTACTTCCTGAATAATTAAATACAGACTTAAAAAACTAAACATGTCGTCACTCAAAACACTGTTATGCACCTATGTAGCTTTCATACGTCTCAATGGAAAAACAATCTGTATAGATAACATTTGTATAACATTATTTATGTCAATGTGATGTATACTAAAACTAAACTCCGTGGCGCTACATCCCTGAAAGGACTTGGCCTACCACCCGACCGCTGCGTCATCTACCATAGGCAGATGGCAGGATTTGGGGCATATGGTCAGCATGCCAACACTCACGGCCGTTAATGGTGGTTTCCGTAACCGGAGCCGCTACTTCTCTATCATGTAGCTCCTCGGTTTGCATCACCTCCTTGCCACAGAAAAATCGGAGAAAGTACCGGGGATCGAACCCGGGCCTGCGGATCTGTATCCAGCGACGCCAACTACGAGACCACGCAGGCGGTCTAATGTGATGTATCCTTTCGCTTAAAGAAATCCATGTTGTAATTTTGTACTAATCGTATGTAATAGAAAGTTCATGGTCGAATCCTTCTAGAATTCATTTTTATGATTTGTTTGTATTTGGCGAGTGCTGAAACTTATTCCTTTATACTATGAAACATAAATATGGCAGACGTTTTGAAAGTTGCTTCCCTTTCTGGGAGTCTGGTAACGCAATGGTCAGTGCAGAGGTTATGGGATAGTCGTAAGTAAATCTTAATTTATCAATGTTATATTTGCATGCAAGTGGCGTCTTCAAGAGCAGAAACTGTGCCAAAACAGTCTTGAAAGTAATGTTGCTGCATACATCATTCCGCACGAACAAGTTTCCACAAACCACTTAAACAACTACTTCCAATATATTACTGCTTTTGCTAACACAAAATGCTTTGAAGAAAATATTCGTCATAGGGTGGACATGCATGACAAAGCATGCTTATAAAGGGTGATTCAGTGGAACGAGACTACGTAGTTCTGGGAGTCTCAATACGAATTAACATAAGAAAAATTAACATCTTATTGGAACGATAAAACAATTAAAATAATTAAAATGTGCCTCATTCATAATGTCACACCATTAATTTGTTTCCTTAGAACAAACGATCCTCGATCTCACTACATTGGTACGGAACTTTATTTTAATTATTTAATATAATTAAAATGAATTATTAATAATTAATTTAACTATACGGAACTTTATTATTGAATTAATTAAATAATTATTTAATTTTATTTACTATTTAATTAATTATTAATAAAATTATTATTATTATTTTATTTAATTATTTGTCCAACTAATTTAATTATTGGAACAATTATTACGTGCTGTCTTACCCCCCCCCCCCCAAGGTCGACGACAGCAAAACAATTGTTTCGGCGATAGATATCCCTTGCCCACTGACGGCCGACCGTGATGTACGGTAGTTCACCTTTGGTGCTCATCGTACATTTTGAAATCACAACTGCACGACCTAAAAAATGGGAAAGTTTTATAATTGTTTGAAAGAAGACGAAGGCTTTCTTAGTATCCCCACTATCAAGGCTAAGTGTTCTACCTCAAGCCTAGTTTTATATAAAAAAATTTTAGGCCTTCATGGGATGTTTGGCGTTTACTTTAATCTTGAGAATATATTCAAGAATATGTCTTATTGTCCAATGTCAATAAGAAAAAGAATAAATGTTTCAACGTTTTGATGTCTAAACGTCTTTTTAAAATCTGTTGTTATTGGGGAAGGGGGTCACTTGTTAAAACGCTTATAACGGAAACACATAAAGTGTGGATAAATGTATAGGCCTATAGAAACCACGACCTAGGTAGGCTTATTCCATTCTTGATACTGACTAGAGAAGGCCTTGGCTATAATGCAATTAGAAGATCGTAAATTTACGCCTTGCTTTTAATAACTAACTTTAGACTGAATTAATATTTTCTTTAATAGTATGAAATGTTTTAAAAAAACTGTAATATTGCAGCGACTACAAAAGAGTGTACTAAATAGTGAAATAAAAATATTATAAAAAATAAGTACAAATTTAACAGGGAATGTATGTCAAATTGTAAGTGCATGAATGTTTATATACTACTAAAAAGCAGCCTCTAGTATACTATAAGCCAATATACATTGTGCCTCTTAAATTTAACATAAGAATTATATGCTAAATTATTGCTTAGCTAATTAGAAAAAAGTACGAGAAGCAATTATACATACTGCCTTTTCTAATTATTGCAAATATGAAAGCAAACTGCAACATACGGAGCGCCTAGATTTAGGCAGCACGGACAATACTTTGCCCTCAACCTGCGGCTTCATTCCTGATACAGCCTACCAGACTTTTTTTTTTACTGTCCACTGCATAGAGAAAGATGTCTTTATTAAAGTTCCATACATACGATTGTAATTTTATCCATTCAATCATATTTGGCCCAGTTGACCCATTTAGCGAACGTTTAGATTTTGTTTGTTTTAGTTTTTTCAATAATTTTTGCAATTAACTGTAACCCTTATAGCAACAATGGCTAAGAAAGAAAATATAATAAATATTTTATTAGCTAAGCGAAGTTCTGTAGATGGTTTAACAGTTTAGGCCATTCGTTTCAGATTCTTGATACCTATCTTAGTGAAATTATGATATTATGCTCACACTTTATCTTGAGCCGAAAAAATGCGGGGGTGAGGGGAGCTGATATTGCATGCAGTATAAGAGACTGACTATTGCAGAAGGCGGTGAGTTGAAATTGACGTTGTTTCTGAAGGGTTGCCAATTACCAGAAAATATAACGTGTGTAGATTTATGCTGGTACACAATGGAACTAACTGTAATTTGTAGCACTTTCAACACTAGCTACCAAACTAAAGATTTTATATTGATTCAGATATTATAGTAGAATATATCGCTGGAGAAATGAATAAAGTAATATATTTAGGCCTATTTAGACGATTTCTCACCCGGTCTTCAGAATATAGAAAATCGTTAAAAAGTCGTAGCATTATACATGTAGGCCTACTTGATTAAACTTGATTACAACACAATTAAAACAACGAAATAATAAAACTTGACTTGTCCTTTTCTCCAACGACAGATTCACCTTAAAACACATTAAATTGCTTTTCATTCCATTTAATTTATTTGGTTTATTATTTCGCTGATTTCCGATACTTCTTGGTTTAAAGATTCTTTATTTTAAAATTCGTTGTCACTTATATCGACCATTTCCACAACTGTTCTTCTAATATCTCTGGATTTATTCTGTCATTTTCAGAATAATATGATGTAAACAAATAAAAAAAATTGACGGTAGCTCAAGAATGCTTCAATGGGAAGTTTTTGGGTATGGCAATACTGAGGACGGGTCGCGATCTTCATTTTTTGGAGCGAGGCCTTCTTTATATGGACGGTTTTCAGCATTATGGAGTGTTTGGCTCAAGATAAAGTGTGCGAATAATACCTAGGCCTACGTATTGAATAAAAGTGATAACCAGATATTGTTTCTTATGCAGACATGATTAGTGGTACAGGAACAAGAAGATTTATGTTTGGAGGTGTTGTTTGAAGTGAGGTAGATTTGCATCCTTTTTCCTCGAGCAGTAAAAACGCTTACTCGTTAAGGTCTGGTTATTTTTATAACTTGGAAAGCAGTAGCATCAGGTCATAAGAGTTCAGTGAATGGTAGTCAGATAGCGTACCTCATATTAATATTCCTTTCTAATTAGTTGTTTTATATTTCCGGTTTATACTTTTATATTGGAATTCGTTCAATGCAAACCATATACAGCAGAATTTAAGTTTACACTCGTTTATTTTATTTCTTGTAATTACTAGACATAATGAAATGACAGAGACTGTAAAGATCATGGACCCACAGTCAGGTTCAAATCTCAGTGCTGGCTAATCTTATTTAAGCAGAAGAATTACACTGACCTCATCACGGTTTAATAATTTCGAGTTTTTCTTAGTTTAGCAAAATTTTAAAGAGTTCAGTGGATAGTAGTACGTAAGCCTAAGCTAAGTAACCGTCAGTCTTCCTACTAACCTCTGATAGGAGAAAATAATGAGTCTTCTATTACCTTATACCTTACATCAATCACATCCGTAAGGCTTATGGGCCTATGTAATTTAATCCCTTTCATTATTTTCAGATCAAGCTTTCAATATTATATTGTATCAAGCACCATCTTAGATCATTACTTTATTGAAATATAATTTTGTACCTTTTGTCGAATTAAAGCACACGTTATACTATAATAATTCTTCATTGCAACCAGATGATCATACTATGGTGAATGGACCAACGGTGGAATGATATATGGCAGGGAAAACAGGAGCACCCCGGAAAACACGGCCCGATTATCTTGAAGGGGTGTAACTATGCAGATTCAGGGGGGCAGTAGATAACATTAAAATAAATAGAAATCCTACTTATGTGATTAAGTCTATGGGGTAAGATATAATGGATTATTAGTGGTGCTGGTAGTTCTCGAATGAAAAAATCGGAATTATTCTATTCCTGAAAGTTCTCGAGGTGTCAAGAATCGTATAAAATATTCGAACGGTCATACCAATGGTTTTAGTAGGCCTATACAGGAATGACTTACAGTGTTTCATATTGATCAAAACCAAATTGAATAAGGTATATTAATAGAATTAAAATAATTCTACAACAGTAACTTTTCTCAATGAAATATCCCGGTAATCTCATTTTAATTAATAAAATCTGTCTACAACAAAGGCTTGACTGAAATGGTGATTATTTTATTAAAGATCTCGCACGATATCTGTGCCGATGAGACAGTTACTCTCTAGAAAGAGACATGCTATTGTGCGAGAGAGAGAGAGAGAGAGAGAGAGAGAGAGAGAGAGAGAGAGAGAGAGAGGTAGCTTGGCCTTTACCAATAAAAAGGAAGGTACTGTTGTGCGAGAGAGATAGGTAGCAGGCCAATCGACGCTACAGTCCCCATGAAAACATAATTCAATGATTTAGGCAATCGGCACAGATTTCGTGCGGGATCTTTACTATTATTATCATTAATAGTACTTGAGACATAGACCTAACAATTCTTTCAAAATTTGCTTGTTCTCCCCTTTTACTGTTTTACGGTAGTCTACTATCTAATTAATTCTCTTCTAATCTTTCTTTGTATACGTCTTAGCCTTGACATTGGTTTAAATTATTGTTAATATCTTAAAATATAATAGTCAAACTGGAACCGCCAACAAGCACGAGCATTTATTGTTTGGCATATCAGGAACATCTTGCGTATCTCTCTAGCAATAAAGACATAGAATAGCAAAAAATAAATATTCATTAAGGGAAGATAATTTGTTAACATATATAAAATATAGGCCCAGATTTCTTTTACAATGTGCAAATGATATACTGTACAGACTTGACTGTAGCCGGTCCAGTCACGCAAACATTGTGAAGTATGAAGTAACATTTTTAACATACACAATGGGTGATCAAATCGACTATCCATAAGAGGATATTACGACTTGCATAGACTACTTCTTGTAATATAATAGCAGTTTCGAAATAACGGTCTTCCAATGGTTGATTCAGAAAAAACAGAAACGTAAAATTTAAGAATGATAAATTTATTATTTCCTTACAGAAATGCGCTGCATATCCATTAATGTTGGACTTTCCATGCGGATTTAACTTCTTAAGAATATAGTCTAAGGAATAAGTTTTTCTTTCTTTGTATGTAGCCTACATAGCGTTTTATGGAGAGTTTTTGCTATTTCCGGACTAGTTGGTTGGACGCCATCATTTGCATAAGCAATACTGGTTCCGTTTCTATCCTATAAAACACAAAACAGGGTACGCAGAAACAAGGAAATACACTACTTACAGCAGCAGACAAAAGAATAAAATTTATTTTCGATATTTTTTTTATATAAAACAATTTGTTACCATACATTATAGCTTTAATTTTAATTATTGGTTTTTTAGATCATTTAAATTCATTTAGTTATCTGTAAAGGGATTTCCCTCCCATACATAAAACGGGTAACATACAAATTCCTGTAGGGGAGGGGTTAAGTTCTGGATGAACTCTACAGTAGACAGAACATGAGGGGACACACTCGAGAGGGGTTAACTCTACGCAGAGCCTCCTCCTAGGGCAGCACAGCACGTAGTACAGTACAAAGAACTAGAATATTCGGAGTAAATGAAAAGCAAATTTCAACCCACTTTCAGAGTGGCCGGCCATGAGGTTTGAACTAGTGAATGTCTGCGACATTCCTCTACGGCCAGCACAGAAGATGTTCATGATGAATCGGATAAAGTGAGCAAATCCTTAAAAACTAACGTTGGGGAAATGTCCTTGGTGTATTGCGCTACAAATTGGAAAGTCGTCAATTAAATCGCCGATAAGGTTTTTGAGAATTTTTCATAATTGGCCTACTCATTCTGGTAGCACCATGGTCTTAGGGTCGATTCAGCTCAGTAAGAACAATTCTAAGAGTAAAGGTGGCCGATGTGTACACTAATCAATTTCAGATGCCATTCGTTTTAAAATCCGAAAGATTCATCTTCTAGCTACACTAGGGATCTCCATGGCCTTTCGCGTAGCCCATTATTTTACTTTAAGACTGCAGGAACTATGGAATTCTGCACTACACACCGGAAGGGCGGGAATTCTATCGATGATGGGCTTACTGGGACTTTTCTATAGGACTAATCGTTCAGAGGTTGACCCACTTTTAGCAAAAATTAGTTGGAACAATCTTGGTGGCAAAACCGGGCGGTGCAGAAGGCTTTCTTTGGTTTGCCGCATCCCCAAGCATCTGCAATCTTAACCTCCTATTAATAGAACTGTAAGGAAAGTATAGGGTATTCTTACCTTTGCAGTAGAGAACCCATAAGTAGATAAATAAATTATTTTTGTTTCCTAATTTCGGTTTAGAATTCAACCCGTACCGAATATGTACCGTATTATCTGATTCTCATGTATTTTTAAAATGTCATTAAAACGGAAAGGCCGCATATCTAGCCTACCCATTTGTATGTTAGTGAGTAATATACTGTACCATAGCTCGATAACAAATATTCAAAATGATTCCAAAACGAAATTAAACGATTAGACATTTTCTAGGAAAGCATTTGAAAGCCCAAAGTTTTATAGAAAACATTGTTTTGTGTAGAAAATTGTGTAAGGGAGGTATAAATAAGTAGTATTATCCATACTACTTATGTCCGAAGCAGTGTTGCCAACCACAGAAGCTAAAATCTCTTTGACAACTCCATGCATTTTCTTTGAATTTCTTTGACACATTAAAAAAATCTTTAATTATATATTTTACCAAAAATAATAATAATTTTATTAATATGAATCTCGCCTCAATTTAACTGCATGCAATTCACGAAGGCATAAATGCACCGTGAGAAGTGAAATTTTGTGCTGAGACATTGTTTTTAACTCAGTGGTATACATTTAAATAGTTGTAGACTGCTCTCTCACACTCTGTTTTGTTATTTGTATTTGTTATTTCCGCTTTATCTTTATTATCTATGGAAAACAGTAAATTATTTTCTTTCTGTAGATTTGGGACGAAATTCTTTGGTTCTTTGAAGGAAGCAAGATTTCTCTAAATCTACAGAAATTTCTTTGAGGTTGGCAACACTGGTCCGAAGTCCAGTGTCACGAAGTCCAGCTCTGTCTTATGTGATGGGGAGACACTGGTAAGCCCAGTCTATTTTAGATTCCTAAAATGTAAGATGCATTATAGCCGAGTTCTTGTGATAATAAGGGACTGCGCAAGTCGTCGCGGATTTCTCCAGCAACATCTACAGAACTGCCCACTGTCCAGTTAGCGATGGAGTCATACGCGAGATATGTGGTGTGTGTAATGTGTGTCAACATTCCATGTGCGTATGCACTCTTCTTCTCCTCCTCCTCCTGCTTATATAATAAAAACAAATGTAGGTCTAAAAATCCGTGTTTCTCACGTTAGTCAACCCTCTTCATTATGATGTAATGGCTGCTTGTTTTATAGTGGCCAGCGCTACAGTTATTTTTAGACCCAGACAAGCAATCTTACATGTTTTCTTATGTCTGAAGAACTCTTTCACCTGTTGCCTGTCCAGTCCGTGGCTGACGACGAGTCGTTGCTCAATAGTAGGCAAGTTGCTTCGTTGCTCATAATTAGACCTGGGATTTTAGGCTCTAAAAAATTAGTTTTAGGCACCTAAAATAGGCTTTCAAAACAAGTAAATAGGCTTTTAAAAGATAAAATAGGCACTTAAAATATGCCTTAAAAATGTGTAATTAGATAGAAAATAGACTTTAAAATATTACAATATACACTTAAACTGTAACATGGTCTTTTTTTATTACAAGAAACATGGTATACCTATTCTTAACAGAATTAACTGCAAAATTAGGCATCACGAACTATATTCACTTAAACAGACGTTCTTTCACTGGTGACTTGACACAGTAGTCCATCCTCCTTAATCCTCCCCCTCCCTCGTCAGTTCAGCAATCCTTTAGCTACAATTGTTTGGAATAATCAAGTTTCTGTGAAAACCCCACCTCTAATGTTCTGCTTTTCATTGAGGGGTGTCCATTATAAGATTGTAAAAATTGCAGAAGTTGAATTTTATTTTAAATGTAAAAAATAGGCATTTGAAACACTAAAATAGTAAAATAGGCTCTAAAGGTCCGAATAGGCATTTTAGGGCACTATAAAACTCTATAAATGTAAGTGATTTGTCATGAAATGTCCACATATTTACAAATATTCATGTTATTTCATAAGGAACAAAATAGGCATTTGCCTTAAAATACCAGGTTTACTCATAATGTCCGAAAACAGTTGCAATAAACACGGAAAAGCATGAAACATTCCATTGAAAATATAATCGATTATTTAACCTTGTATAGCAATTCGCTTAGATTAACAATGCAGAAATAAAAGCCTGTAAATAAAGCTTTGTTGATAGAAATTACCTTTGTTCACTCCCTACCTGGATAGGATAAATAGGGTGAAATGTTTTCATTGTGGTGCTCTATCCTCAAGACCGAGGGACTTGGAACCGAGTTTTTGGAAACTCCACGTTTCTTCCTGAATGTTTTAAATTTTTAAATACTGTTTAATCTTATCAAATCCCTATAAAGTGTCAATCTAATTTGACCGTTTCTGCAATTTTTTTATACTTTAAATGTGAAAACAGGTTTAAGTATATCGACCATTGATAATTTTTTGTATAGCTATTTTGATCCATTTAGAATAAGTTCGTTTTGAGAATTTGTATATATATTCGAGTATTACACATGAACCATAGATAATTGTCTCTGCTGGACATCACATGAGAATATTATAGGAGAAAAATTCCACCGACACTGTGACCTTTGACTATCTCTTAAGGACAATCAGTCATAGGAGAGAGGTTCCACCTGGCACTGTAAAGTGAACTCTGGCTTAGCTCAGTTGGTAGACCAGTGGCACGGATAGCCAAAGCTCTTGGGTTCAAATCTCAGTGTCAGAGGAATTTTTCTCCTATAATATTCTCCATTTTTAAAGTAATGAAATAATACCGTTTTCTGAACTTGACCCTTTATTTCTCTAGTCTTCTCGTTGTGGTTGTACATTTTTAGGGCATCTTGTTCTGTTGACAATCATTATTTATATTTAGCTAAGTGTTTTTAAAGCTTCATTCTAATAATTTAAAAAACTCACTATATAATCTTACTATATTTTAAAATCATAATCCACTGATAGTTTCCTGTGGTGCTTGCTATTCAACGTTGGATGTGCATCTATAAATAGAAAAGAAATGAAAAATAAAGGTTCATACTAGATGCTTTAGTATTTCAATTAAATTGTATTAGAACAGTGTAATATTTTATCCTTTAGAATTCTGTGTTATTTTGTCTCTTAATACTATCTTAGACAAAAAATTAATATTTTTAAAGATTACAAAATGTATTTATATTTATGCTTTTTTATTCATGAACATAATCGTATGGAAATAACTGCTTTTCAATTAGATTGTTCCGTTATGTATTATGTCTTAGAAGGTCATGCATTCAATTCAATTTTAGGCTTTGGTTGTTATTATGTGTTATTTATAAAACATTTGAATATCATTTAATTTGTTTATTCCTATTGTACTTTCTAACTATGCTAATTGTAATTTCGTCCAATCAGAGACTGAATAATCCTTTATCATTGTTTTAACAGCCATTAAGGCTTCTTCTTCATTACTCTTAAATTATCTTCCACATTCTACAATTCTGTTGGAATTGTCTATCATTAAATACTCATAAAGACATGAGTTCTAGGCTTGCAAATGCCTATCTTCATTCTTCTTAAAAATGTCTTCTACATTCTACAATTCTATTGGAATTGTTTATCATTAAATACTCATAAAGACATGAGTTCTAGGCTTGGAAATTCCTATTTATCCATCGACCAAGTTTGATGGCTTCAACTATCAATTTATAAAGAAGGCAACTCTTCAAGACAAGTTTAAGCTTCAAATGCTTGTTATTTTGATGACTGAAAATAGTCTCAATATTTCCAACGTCGTCTTGTGGTTCAATGAATCTTCTCATCTGGTTTTTGACGTCGCAAGGATCTCCAAGCCAGAAGCTTTAACATTCAGGATTGGTAATTATAATATCTCAAGACAAAGGTATGTCTATTTATTATTCAACACGATCTGAGAATCACTCAGACATAAACACATCATTCATAAGGTTTTCGTGTGGTTACTAACTTTGAATTAGCCATCTCGAGGATAATACATTACCCTTAATAATTAAGGGAATTATTGTTTCAAGAACTGTGACGTTCATAACTTAATAGTGCTTCTAAATAGCATTCATCTCGACCAAGTGATCCGGTTCTGCATAATTTGATTATGAATTATGTATTGTCAATTGTGGTAATAAATTGTTATGTGCCATCTCTATCAAATTTTTAAAAATGTATTGGGCAACTGTAATTAATCTGTCTTCCAGGTTAAGTCTTCGTTTCGTAAGAAGTGTGTAATCACCCTACGGATATTTGCTAGAGTCCGCCAGAGCTCTGTTGCCCGTGCATAGATGTTTTAAAATTTACTGGGATTTACATTAATTGTAATAACTTGATTGTGCATGATTGTATAAGCTTTATGCTTAACCATTGGCAAATATATCCGTCATGACTTTCGACCACGCTGTACTGTATAAAATATGGTTAATAATAATAATAATAATTTACATGTAAGTATATTTAAAATAAATATCATACAATATTATTTTTATCATTTCAGAAAAAGATGATGTAATCATGAAGACGTCACAGTTCACCGAATTCTTCAAGCAAACCCGTAAGTTGTTTAGCCTTAGGCAGTTTCTCATCTAATTTCACGACTACTAACCTAGATTTAATGAAGATGCTTACTGCGCATTAAAATATAAGCTGCCGTCATTACTTTCATTTTTATTTACAGATACTCTTTATTTTTATTTTACTGGTGGCATAATTATCTTCCTATGTGATATTAAGGAGCAGGCCACTTACTTTTTTCGTACTTTGGAATAAATGTCTTACATGAAAGGATTCAGACTGAAATTGTCAGATCTTAAATATATTGGCAACGGTTCTTCATTGTCAGTATTGCAATGTGAGTACCAGTACGCAACTGACAGTTCAAGGACGTTAACAACAAGTAATAATATTTAGTGTTAAGAAGTGTGAAAATCACAACTGATAATTTATTATTAGAAAGATACATGGGTATCTCCTTTCATACAAATGATTGAAAATACATCAACAATAATTCTTGCATGTTACAGCTACGTATTGGATTTTTTATTCTTCTTCATCATCTTCATCTTCATCTTCATCTTCTTAACAGTTTCATGCCTTCATAGGATATATGCATCACATCATTGCCAGTATGATTGGGCCATGTATAGGCCACTTTATACCCTTAATTATAATTACAAATCTAACTTATCCTTCTAGTGTTAAAACTACTGTTAATGCCTCTAGTATGTTTTTAAATATATTTTTGCAATGTTATATTTAGAAGGTACCGTTCCCGAATTTAGAGAAAAGGTTTCTGGAAAAATACAGATTTTCATAAATTTATTCGTTAAAGAATCATTCATACTGTTTCTATAACCTTTAGTCCCTTATTATTAATACTTTATATCCACTGAGTGAAACTATTCATAAAAAATGGGTATTTTCTGCTGGTATACTTTGCCTTCTTTTATTCCCTTTTAACGTTTGATGATCTTATCGTCTCTCGTGAAATAAATGAATACATCAAGTTCTGTCGGCCATCTTTCAAAGATACGAAACTAGATTGCACAAGGAGCTTTGTCCACGATCTGGCATGTCCACCTGTCAGGAACGAATGTGAAACAACGTAACTAGAGGATTGGATCGGGTTGATAACCGTTCTGAGAAGTAAAGAGTGACAGTGGTTCACAAACTTTTTAGTGAATTATAGGCTACTTAGAATATTTTTCTTTTATAATATGTACTCTGCAGAGTAGCCCAATTACCAAGGATTCCGGGAACATTATTAAACTATTACAGCGGGAAAATCCGTACGGCAGAAGTTAGGCCATCCGGACCAGGATATGTTGAATTTACTATTTTCTGAATTAAATTCAATACAGCAATGATTAAATAAAAAAAAAATCTGTCATCTATATCTCTTTGAACACAAATTTTTCAATGCGTTCTTTGTAAATAATAAAACGTTCAGATATATGGAGTAGTTCTCATGCATTCTAAACTGATGGAAATTTTAAAGGTTGAATACTTTTAAAGTTCCATAGTGCAAATTTTTAGCTCAACTTGACTACGCTGCTAATCTAACGACTTAACTAACATAATGTCAACGTGCAGTGCTATTATAGAAATAACATCTCTGCTTCCGCAGCCCACTTGACTAGTTCGAGTAGATAAAGAATGGCTTCAATTACTTCACATAACAATTCAGAGACTCTCTTCCTTATTCCTTCTCCCGCAATTTCATAATATCTGGTTATCATATCGGTAAGATTCTATCCATTCCCTGCCAGCGTTTCATCAAAATGGAGAGCATTTTATGAAGAAAAAATATGGCGTGAAATATTTAAAAACTTTCTATACCCTAAATATTGGTTTATCAATTTTATGGCAAGACATAAAGTAAGTGACCCCAATGCATTAGTGCATATTCAGTTGCCTTATCCTCACACATAGTCGTTGTTTGCAAGGCAAAACTTAAAACTTACGTTTGTGACTACGTTTTTAACTACCTTTCAGGAAGTTTTTACTATAAATAGGGTAACCAGATGTACTGCTTTCTTCAGTGTACTCCTTATCCTGCTACAATAAAAAAAAAAAGGACTTGGAATTCTCATACGTATCCTGCTTTTAAAAAATCCTGCGAAATGGTCAATTTTAACTTGTTTTTATTATTTTACCGTTCCTATAAATATTTTTTTACATGTAATAGCTTTAATGATTAAAATTTAATTAAATCGAACGTCCATAATCTTATTATCTCCTTAAGAGATCAGTAGGGGGCGGATTTCTATGACCTAAAAATAGGATATATCCATGCATTTATGACCTAAAATACATTAAAATATGACCAGTAAAATTTAAAATATGACTTTACCACTTACACATTATGTATATATATTTAAAGTTTCATTACAATTCATTTGATTAAAATTTAATTTAATTTAATTTATTGTGCCAACTACAGGAATAAATCCCAATTACAGTTGGCGTAGTTTCGCCAATACATGTTTTACACTATAAAAAGATACAATACAATAAATGAACGAATGTGCGAGGATAAAGAAAAAAATACATAAATGATTTACAATAACTACAATTAATTTAAAAAGACAATCTAAAAATTAAGCCAAATCATATGGAACATATAACAGTTTATGAAGAATTCCTACGTACTGATTCAATGACAAGTCAAAATCCAGAAGAGCATTTTGAAGTGATAGAGAATTATATCGTTTACACATTTGGATGAAAGATGAACATTCTAGAGTGTTAATTATTTAAAATATCTGTAAATTCTCAAAAATTATCAGTATAATGCAAAATTTACAAAACATGGTATGAAACTTCAAAATTTCTTTAATATGCACACAAATATGCCGAAAATATGCCCTAAATATGCATATTCATACTAAATATGCTACAATAGTTGAAAATTTCCTAAATATTCAGTTATGAGCACAATAAAAGCCGTTCCATTTTCACCAGGATGCTTGGAATCGGGTTTAAATTAGTCGGAAACCTGAAATAATGCAAAGGGGAAAAATATGACATGTCATAGAAATCCGCCCCCTAGAGATCAGTAATAACACATTGTGTGTTTCATTGTCATAATGTAACAAACATTAGGTAGAAGTAGCTAGTAAGAATTAATAGTAAAATATTTATATATGCATTGTCGTTTTAATTAAGTGTAGATTATTTCGTTTGTCAGTTGCAGAATATATTTTCATTAAAGTGTTTGCTTTAAAACTTTCTTTGACTTTTTACGTTAATTAGAAAACAGTGTGTCACGACTACTTTAACGGGTTCTGCTTGTTGTATCTGAAAAGCTAGTCACCCTAACTATAAAGTGTTTAAAATAAAATAAAATAAAATAAAAAAGACCTTTGTAAAAGCGGTTAGTACAAATTTCTTGAACAGAATCTTTGAAGACTTTTCTGGAAAAATAGTTAAAAATTACATTTCATTCCAATTAAGTAAATTTATGAGAGAGTCCTCGATATGCCAAAGCACTGGCATATTCCTACATTTTATATTTATTTTAGGACCCATATATACACATACAAACGACGAATGGAGCAACTTGGCAACTTTTTCAATTTTTTTAAAATCTGGGATCATTTTGAAATTTTGAAGTATACATGAAAGGGTAGAAGTGTAATGTATCTATGATACAGATTATGAGTACTAGATGTAGGATATAGTAGGGAGCAGACACCCAAAAACATGCATACACGACCGCATCGTGCCACTCTACTGTATTGAGTAGTTGGAAGTATGAACCTATAAAACCCTCGAAATTCGGTACGGTAGACCTTTATTCCCATAGCTTCCGCCAGCTGCCTGTGGAATTTTCTGTTTCTTTGCTCTAAGAAAAAGCCATTCTGACATAAGAACGTTGTTCACATCTTGACACATCTATTCTGAACGGCGTCTGACTCACAACTTACTCCCTCTGTACTTTTAAAAATGCCATCAAGTTCCGTGTCCATAGAGACACGTATAAGTTTAGGGAATATGAACTTTCCGTACCAAACTTAGAGTGTTTTATAGGTTGAGCTATGGATGCTTTCATGCTTCCAACTTTCAACTATATTGACACGATGCCGTCGTGTGTGCATGTTTATGGGTGTATGCTCGATACTCTATCCTACATGTAACTTAAAAACCCATACTTTGCATAATACAGTATATACATTCCATACCCTGCCCTTTCATTTGTTTATTTCAAATATTTAAAATGATTCCACATTTAAAAATAAAAAGATTCCCCTGACTTATGCCACATCCCTCGTAGTGTTTTCTTTTTTACTCAAGGCACTTCAAAACTCATATTAAAAATTGAAAACGAATTTCAAGGCCAAACATAATGTAGAGTCTCCCAATAGTATTTTTATAGAGCAGGTAGAGAATGTAAAAAAGTAAAACATTAAGTCTCTAGTCGTCGACATGTCAATGAATTACATCCCACCTGCCTGTTTAGGCCTAGGCCAAATGATTTTATTGTATAGGAGATATCGTTACATTCCAATCTAAACTCGTGACCTGCAATGAAATCATAAAAAGTAGGTGATTCTGCAAACATTTACATCATTCTGAGAGCAATAAATCAAAGCGTTTAGAATTGATATTATCGGGTGGCACTAATTGGCTGAAGATGTTAATTACGCGGCCGAACAGAAGATGCAATCTTGCCAATCATAAATAACGCCAGGAGAAGCTCTTATTTATTCCGTGCACTTGTCCACGTGCCATCTTCATCACTTTCACTTCGTATGGTAGCTTCATTGTTTTAGAACGTGTCGTATATATCATATCTGTCCAGGTTCAAATTTTGCTCAGCTCTTCCGTTTGCCACTCGTTCGGCAAAGTGCCATACACTCTTACCTTTTATTGTAACAGATATATTCTACTACGTGGACATGAAGAACTTGTGACGTTGTGCTATGATTGTAGGCCTATAATTATATCAGTTCTCTAAAATAGTTTCAATCTTCTGGTTTATTATTTAAAAGTAATACAGCTATAATTTGATCCCATTCTAGTTTGATCCTAGTCAAAACAAAGGGGAGGAGAACTCACAGAGAGTTCGCGTAAAATTCGCATCATGTGACAAAACGTGATTGGTTAATGTCATTAGCATGCGCCATTACCAGGGAGTGGCTAACGAGTGTTCATAAGTTCATGCAACAATAATATCAACATTTACACGTGAAATAACAAACTCTCACTGGCATCGTCATCATTATAGTATATCAATTAGCAAACAAAACAAAGAATTCATTGTTCACGACGACCCTGCGGGTGAGTTGTACTGAGAATAAACAAACTAACATTAAGCACGGTGGACACGTGCGTTCTCACGTGCGGGCTATGACAGCCACGTCTCTTTGTTTTGAACAGGATCGTTCTTAAATGGGATAGAGAATAGTGTTTTTATTTTCTGTAACATCAGTTCTTTTCTGTTGTCTTATATTCGCCATGTTCTTACCTATTAGCATTCATTAATTAGCATACGTATTCATTATTTTTTTCTCTCAGTGCTTATTTAGTAACTTAAGTTATATTTTGTAACAAACTACTTAGTCCTTCTTTAATGTTTCACTCGGTTTTAGTAAAATAGAGACCATAAAGATCTAGGATTTTGAAGCTCCCAGATTTTAGTAGTAATATATTCAGTAATAGATAGTTTAGTTATATCAGCAACTTGACTCAACATTCACCTTTATCTGTAAGGTTGTTCCTGGTTGTAATTTCTTAACAGAATTCAGCGCATCCTGGATCGCATTTCCACCAAAAGCTTAGGCCAGTAAAAATCTTCAATTGACCAAGGCAGGGATTGAACAAATGACCTCCCGGTTTTTACACACAGGTCAGTTTGAAGCAAGTAAAATTATGAGAAATCATTGCAACTGAGTAGTGTATTCGTAGTAGTATATTTTATATAGCCTATGTATTTTACTTCATTTTAAAAACATCTGGACTGCGTCATTAATGAATTCCTCTGCAGTAGAGGGTCTGGTATTTTATTGTTTTCAATTGCAATGTTATACCCTCGTACATAATAATTGTCTTAATAAAATTTACAATCTACATTACATTATTACATTATGATATACATTAGTTTTCGCATACATTCAATAGAAAAAAAATGTATTAATACACAATATCAAGATCTTTAACACTAAAATTAGGTTATAGCGTCAGTGACATGAAAATAATAAAAGTATAATTAAAATCGTTGGTCCTTGTATAGTATGCATTTCGGCATAGGTTAAGCCATCATCAGCTCTTAGAATGCAGTTTACCCTCCATTGAACACTGTTGCGTGTTAAGTTAAATGTTAGTGCAACCATGTAAACTACACTGAGTGTTGAGTTAACATTGTAAACTTCATTCTTATAGCTGATGATAGCATAAACAATGCCGAAATGTAGGCCTATACCCAGCAAGTGTATTCAACGAAGGACCAACGATTATTATGCTTCTATTATGTTACTTTTATGTTACTGACGCCAAAAGCTAATTTTAGTGTTAAAGTTCTTGACGTCGTACATTACAGTAATACATAATTTTTACTATTGACTGTATAGGAAAACTAATGTATAATATAATGTAATCATTTTTATGTAATGTAAATTTTATTAATCAATACTTTTTATATATGAGGGCATACGGTTGTATATGTATATAGCCGCAGTTTCCATTCGAAAACCACCTTAGGGCCAGAGAAACGGTTAATGGCCGTGAATGTCGGCATCCTGACCATACGTCTCCACCCTGCTGTCTGCCGTTGTCGAAGGATGGAGTTAGATGACGCAGCAATGGAGTTGTAGGCCTTGTCCTCACACAGGATGTAGCGCCACGGAATTAGCTTATTTAGTTTACATTAAAAGTCCCTCCTTTGAAGCCTGTTCAGTATGTTGAATGTTTTCATTAAAAATCTGATATGATTATGTAGTTTTAAAAGTGATTTAGGTTATGGAAAAGAGGTTTTCAGTGAAGATAAATAATTTGCATTATTTCCCAATATAATATAATATTTGAAGTAGGAAATAAAGATAATTTAAATATTTTATTGATATACAAGTAATTATTTCGTTATAAAGAAGTACTTATTATATACACAGAATGTTGTAACTTATTTTCCGAGCTACAATGAATGATCAGTAAAAGTTTGTAGCCGTATGAGAAGAACATATAATATCTTTCAAACTAATTGTAAGAGCTCAATTTATACATTGTTAATAAGGCAGTCCTCAAGTGAAAACATCAGTGGGCTCTAAGATTGAAATCAATTAGGGAAATTTCAGTGGAATGATTTTTTTCCATAAATGATAAACTCAACATTTGAATAAAAATCCTCACATTCTAAAGTAATACCCTATTAATATTTCGTCTCCGATTTTATACAATTTTTGAAGTGACGAATTTATACATCAGTAGAAATTAAAAGTTCTAATATTTACCCTACCTTTTCTTGCTTTTATATCTGTTACCGGCATTGTGTGAAATCCCGGTATTCTATAAAATGCCTACGTAATGTATAGAATGCCTGATGGTTTTAGGCAAACTATGAAATATAAGTTTTTGTGAAAATGTTACAAACTCTACCTAGGCATTCTATACAATTCCTAGGCATTATACAGAATGACCAGTACCATTTACGCAAAGTGTTAAAAGGGAACAAGATGAAAGCCTTTATTAATTAATACGCAGTTGAAACTGAAAGAGCAAAACTACGAAATAAAGCACAGGATATTCTTACCGGAAAACAATGAAAGCATAACTGAGATAAGTACTTGTTACAGTAAGTAGGCCTACTCACTTACCAATGAAATTGCAACCTAATTTTCTCAGCAGCCTGTCTTATTCATACAAAGAAGTCCTACTACATAATCACAGTTGTCATTTTTTCATTATACCATATTTCGATATAGAATGTTGATTTCAGAAAATGTGTTTTTTTTTTTACGAAAACGTATTTTAGCAGACTATAATAACGAATCTCGCATAGCAAATTTAGCAGACTATTTAATTCTCTTATTTCCAAAATTCTAAATACATTTTAAAGATATGAGTTATTCTACACAAAATATTTGTGACATAAAGTAGAAATTATTTCGTACAAAGTGATTTTGTTAATAATTTCAGTTCGGGGTATTTGGTTGTTTGCATTTTTTAAAACTGTTATACAAATTTACCCTCAATTCTACTCCATCGACATATTAGTTCCTCTTTATGCTTTTAGTCTATTTTGTTCTTACGATCTGAGTTCAATCAGTTAGCACTCAATTAAAAATTATCATCATTGTCTTTATTATTAAACAGTGGTGGCGGGGAAAAATGGCGGGATTAGGCTATTATATACTTTGCCGGCAATGTATAACTTCTTCAAATCCAATATAAAAATACACTTAAAAATGGCCACTACTTAGAACTGTCATGTTTGTACTGATACTACCCTTGCTGCTTACGTTTAAATAATGTTTTATTCAAATCTATTTAAAATATAAAATTTAATGAGGAATGTCTTAATATGAGGAATGTCTTAAGATGAGGAATAACTTAATTGTCTTCACTTGGCAGTCAATGTCGCAAAACTATCATCTCTGGACTCATAATTAATCTGTTAAGTCAGACGGTTAAGAATCCAGGTCATACTTTTTCTAATACTTATCCAGATTTTCTAGTATAAGGTCTTGTGTGTTAATCACTAAACACATGCCTTACATAAATGATCACAATTGTTCAATTATATAGCTTTAAGTTATGGATAATGATATATTTTGTGTATTTAAAATGTACATTTAATATGCGAAAAGTATTTTAAGAATATAAGGAGATTTAAATATAACAAGTGACATGGGAAATCAATAACCTGTTTCTTCCGAAAAAGATAATAACTTCCTTTTACTTAAACGACTTCTTTTCATAAATAAATACCTTAAAAACTAAATACTAAAATAGCTGTACACAATAATATTCCACAACGAAAACTGTCTTTCATTCAGCACAGTACGCATTCCGCTTTGTGTATTTTATTGTCAGTCACTAGAACACTTGACATCAGCACCTTGTGCTGAACACTTGAAATGATCGACAGATTTCCTGAGATGACTTCAACTGAAAAATAAGAATAGATATATTAAACAGCATTGCAGTATTTAACATTTAAAGCATTCGTAGTTTAAGAAAAGTGTGCACGTTTACTTACGTAGCATTCCAATTCATCATGGCATCATTTGTACGCTACTGAAGAATGGTGCTCTCTCTATTCATCTCTCGAAGCCTCGAAATCACTCCCATCGTGAAGTTCGGAACTTTCAATTTCTACGTTTTTCATCTCATCTGCAGATCGCGTAAAATTTCCTTGCGACGTGGAAGACTCTTGGTATTTATGCTGTTCTTGCGTGTGTTCTTTTGTCACGTCGTTGTTAGATGATGGAGACTCTTCATTAGAGCGCTGATAGACAACCCTGGAATAGCCTGCCCCTGTAGCTGCTGCCAAGGAGGATGGTTGGAAATCTTCATCAGGATTGGGTGGATGTACATCGGGTGCGGTATTGGAATCGGATCGGGAAGTCTGCTCATAAGAGCCATTATCAACTGGTTCGTTTACATCATTATTGCCAGAGTTTCTTCTCTTACTTTCATCTACAAGAAAGTTTTCTGAAATTTTGTTTTGAATCCTCGGTGGAAATAGATATTCTCCTGGAGACAGTGTTGTGAAACCTTCAGTATCTCCGGCGTATGAAAAAGTTGGTTCGCCATAAGAATTCACTGGAGCATTTGGCTGCTGTTGAAATGAACTACTGGAAGATTGTGAAACTTCTGGAGATGGGTAGAAGTTAGATTCGTCTTGTGATACCCCTGTAGCCCCAAAGGGTGTATTAAATTGATTTTGTGAGAAACTTGTAGATGTGGAGGCTGGGTATTGTGCTGGTTGATATGAAACATCCTGCACATCGGATTGAGAATATGACCGGAATTGTTCTGCTGAGTTTGGATTGAATGACTGTTCATTGGCTCTGAAAACTGGGGATGGGATTTGGGCACCGACTGTAGGAGGAGACTGAGGAATGAACGATGATGGAGGGATTATGGGAGGTTCTTGTGGAGTTGCGAAATTACTGGTATCAGAATCAGGAAAACGTACTTGTGAAACAATGTCCTGTGTTGGTTGAGCTGGTGGATATGGGGCTTCCTCAGAGGGTATAAAATCACTGGGTGGTGGATAAGGAAAGTCCTGTGGTGGTAGAGCTGGTGGATATGGGGATTCCTCAGAGGGTATAAAATCACTGGATGGTGGATAAGGAAAGGGGTTTTCCTCTTCTTCTAGTGGTGGAGCTGGAGGATACGGGTAAGTAGGGCCGGATGACGCAAGTGTATTTGAAGGCCTATAGTGAACGACGTATGGACTTCCTCCTTGAGTATCTTGTAATTTAAAGTTAGGCGGCAATTGTATTGGGGGTAATTCTGGAAACTTTACAACATTTGGAGTTTCCGCAGCTGGAGTAGCAGGAGTAGTACCTAGAAAGAAATTGGAAAGTGTATTGAAAATACCAGAACCCCCAGAAGCTCCTTGTGTACCAGGAAGATTCACGTTCCCTGATCCTGGTGTTAAGTTCGGGAGACCTATACCTCCTGACCCTGGTCGTAAGTTCGGGAGACCTATACCTCCTGACCCTGGTCGTAAGTTCGGGAGACCTATACCTCCTGACCCTCCCAGTAAATTCGGGAGACCTGTTCCTCCTGACCCTCCCAGTAAGTTAAGGAGACCAATTCCTCCTGACCCGCCTAGTAAGTCAGAGAGACTTATTCCTCCTGACCCTGCTTGTACGTTCGGAAGATTTATACCTCCTGACTCTGTCAGTATATTAGGCAGATCAACATCAAGGGAAGGTACGTCTTTTTCTTTATCTTTTCCTTTTCCTAATAATTTCATTATAAGGTCGGCTTTAAATTTGTATTTTCCTACTTCGAAGTCATACAAATCTTTGATTAAACCTATTAAACCTAACAGTTGTCCTTTAAATTCAATAGCGTCCTTTATTTTCTTAACTGATTTAGGTAGCTTAATGCCATCTTTTTGTAATTTCTTAATTAAATTAATAATGATTTTTTTCTTTAGTTTTAATTTACCTTTGATTGCTTTTTTAATCAAGGCTTTCTTCAGTTTGAAAGGAGCTGTTATAATGGCTTTCTTGAGTTTGAAAGGGGCTGTTAAAATAGCCTTCTTTAATTTGAAGTGGGCTTTTATGAGAGCTTTCTTTAATTTGAATGGGGCTGTTATGAGAGCTTTCTTTAATTTAAAAGGAGCTGTAATAATTGCTTTCTTCAGTTTAAAAGGGGCTGTAATTATTGCTTTTTTTATTTTGAGGCCATGAATCAACTTTCCCTTAACTCCTATGGCAATTTTGGCTAACTTAAGGAATTTTGCCAGGACTTCAGCTTTATAACCAATTACTTTTGCAACAGCTGCAAACTGTCCGGGAATTGAAATAATCTTATGTTTCAGTTTAGCAAGTTGAAATAATTTTGATGCAAGCGTTCCTTTCAATTTCACGGGTGCTAATATGACTTTAACTTTAACTGCCTTCAGTTTTTTCAGTTTGAGGAATAATTTACTGGGCGCTTTACCAAAGATTGAAAATTTGCTTATTCTGTCAATGCCTTCCTCCTTTAATATCTCAGGGACCATGAAAAGGACAAATTTATCATCTTTATGTAGTATCAACTTAATGACATTTATCATTTTCCCAACCCCTTTTATTTCTTTTGCCTCTGCCATTTCCTCTGTTAGAAACATTGTATATGAATCTTTATTATTCCTTTTAGGAGACGTTACTTTTCTATCCAGGTGATTATTTACACTCTTCGATGATCTTGTTAACGCACCTTGGGCAGTCGGTGTGCTCTCTGGACTTGTAGATCTGAAAATATTCAGTAAATTGAAGATACTGTTCAGAAATGCAGGCCTTCTGGAAAAGAAATTCCGTAGTCTGGTCAACAAGGTCTCTTGTTCTTTCGGTTCTGTTGGTAATGTGTTTAGCAAAGATGCAAGAGCTGAAACATCTCCACCAGAAGTTGTTGCGGTTGGTGTGCTTAGCAAAGAAGCCAGTTCCGAAATGTCTATACCAGTGGATGGTGTGGTTTGTGAGTTTAACAAAGAAGCTAGTGTTGAAATATCAACACCTGTAAGTTCTGAGGCTGGTGGACCGTAAGTACTAGCTGGTGTATGTACTTCATTTCGAAGAGCACTTAATAGCTCCGCGAGTGCTAAGAGATCCTCTAAAGTCAAACCCGAAGATGGTCCAGTTTCAGAAGTTCCAGTAGATGCTTCGTCAGGGAGTAAACTAGCTAACCCACTTAGATTATCAAGAGCTGCCAACGCGTCTCCTTGGCTGTTTTCGGAAAGTTCTGGTGGACCATATGTTTGTGCGGGAAGGTGAGGAGGAAGTTCTTCAGGAAATTTGGGTTCTTGAATTTCTTGAGGAGGTCCGTATTCTTGTATTGCTGGGGGATATGGTCCCACTGAAGTGTCGAAAGTTGGTTGAGGTGGATTATACCCTGATGGTAAAGGAACAGGGCGTATAGCGATGCCTTGATATTTATGAACTGACCAAAGCGGATGTTTGTCTAAAGGAACTACATCAGAGACCACAATAGGCTTCACTTCTTCTTTTTTCTCTTCTTCGTTTGTTCCACCACCGCTACTTGCTCCTCCAAGAAGAGACGTTGCACCTGCAAGAAGTGAAGGGAAAATCCTAGCTTCGGCCTGTAACTCGCTAGATGGAATACTAGAAGGATCTTGTTCTTCATTAGTATCGCCTCCTCTCAGAAATGATGGCAACGTAAACGATCGAGATTCTGCTTGCGGTTCGCTCTCATTTGCATCCTTATATTCCGTTGAATTTCTTTCTTGTGTATTTACAGCACTGATTTCTTGGGAAGGTATGAAAGTATTCTTACTATCATCATTATGTATGCCAACTGTAATTGCTTTACTGTTTAGTACTGTACATATTAGAAGTAGTAGTCCCGTTGACCATCCAAGAAGTAACGCCTGTAAAGAAAATCGTACAATAAGTAACAGTTATTTGATAAGTCATAACAGTAATGGTTTAGGGGTACGCTGTGGTTGAGGCACTGCTCTGCAAACCGAAAGGCACAGGTTCAATATCCGACGAGATCTTTAGGATGGTAGCACTGTGGCCCTGTTGACAACTTAGCCTCTAATAGAAAAAAAACAGGAGGAATCGAGGGGGTAAATGCGGCCTTACCACCTTCATGTGATGATTACCTAAAAAATCTGGGAGCCTCAACCTATTGGAACCCTAAGGGAATTCAAAGCCTGTTTATGAACCACTTTACTTTTATGGGTTTTATATTAGTCTACTTTCATACCGTCACATATTTTGTTGTACCTTTACTCATGAAATTGAGCATTTCAATGCATATGAAGTTCAAAATTGCCGATTTGTTTACAGTAGGCCTATATAGATTTTTTATATTCTTTCTCTCCTATAGGAAAATATTTTAATTTGTGATATAATAATTTTAAAATAATTCTTCATAACTTCAAGTATGGAAAAATAAATATTTGTAGTGAAAAAAATCGGCCTGAATTACTTCGAATTCAAGAAGCCTAAAATGTTTAATAGTGATTCTTATTATTACAGCAATAATAAAAATAATAATATTAAATGTTATAATACCATTTCTATTCATTTTTTCATGTGTAATGGTGACTTTATCAAATATGATTTAATACGGATTTCGTACCCCTAGTGCTGATTATAACTGAATGGATTATTTGAACATATTTTTTGTTTTGTATCTCTATATTAGGCCTTCTTTTGAAATATTAAAATAATTTTACTAACATATTTTCTAAGTTATGCGGAACCTATCAACCCCATTCAATTATATAAAAATTATATATTAAACATCTTTAAGTTTAAATTCGAGCCAATTTGCTATCCAGATAGGTAATATTCCCTGACATTTTCTCTTATCTGTCTATTCCTTTCAAGTGAACAATCTTGTCATCCCATTTTAAGTATAGAAGCATGCGGTTTATGGTTCCCGCTTATCAGCTAACAAATGTCTAAGACCGTGTAATGTAAGAAGCGCCAGCCCATCCCTGTAATAGATATCATATCTTCCAGTGTAAAGAAAAGAATGGCGTATTTTCTCATGTACCTACTTAAAGTAATATTTAGTGGAAAAAACTGCATTTGTAGACAACTTTTAGGCTTACTTTTTAACGTGACTGGATTTAATGTAATATTCCTTTGGTGAATTGAAAATTCATCCAGATTAGTATATAGTGTAGAAATTAGTTAGAAATTTAGTTATTTATAAAATTGCTCTAAGTCATTTCTTTCGCACGGTTTCTTGTGACTAATATGGTATAAAAAACGTGGATTTTTAAGTATAAAATTACAAATTTTGTTAAATGTTAAAAATTTTGTTGAAGAAAACGAAAAACTTTACCCAAATATTTATAAGTTCAATAAGCTTGATTTGCATATTTTATACTAAAAACAATTTTGAAAAGAGAGTTCAAAAGGGAGTCAAGACACCCAAAAATTTCGACATTGTAAAATATACACAAGATTTTTTGAAGCCTACACAAAAATAATAAAAAAATTAAACTCATTAGCTAAATAATAATTCAGTAATGAATCAGTGATAAATATGTTTTCCATTATCTACCTCCAAGGTGTATCATTCTTGAACTGATTTGAGTACCGAAAGTTTGTCATTTTTTATTTTATTGTTTATTTTTTTGTGAGTGCGCGATTGTCAAGGTATCACAAATCTGTAGTTCTGCTGACGCTGGTCGATTTTAATCTGATTAATGCCCGGTTTCTACAAACTAGTGAATTATCTATGGGTAAATTATCCATGGACAAATTAGTTCCATTTCACTCACAATGATATAATGAGCAAGGCCTTGGAGTTGTACAGTTAATTTAATTCAGAAGGCTTTGATTCTCATTGTTTAAATATTACTATTGATCCTATGAAAGGTTAAATTTTATCCAGCCATCCATGAAAGGATAAATTAACCCGAAGATTTACCCTTGGAAAGATCTAGCCCGAGTTTGTAGGAACATTTTTTCTGTCATTTTCATATTTACCCAGAGGACATTTATCTAGAAACTCGCCACAAGTGTAAGTGATTGCTATCTTTGAATTATTTGTGTTGGTGTGGTGTTATTTTTGTGTAAATTCTGTCCATTGGATAATTTACCCATAGGTAATTCGCGAGTTTATAGAAACCGGCCATAAGAAAACTTATTTTCTGCACATCATAATTGCAATTATAATTGATTCAACAAAAGCATACTGGCACTTTGTTATATCAGTTTAATACCTGATTTTATTTATTTATTACCAGGGCAACGAGCCCTAGCAACGCAGTTTTTACTAAATAGATTCTTACTATCTCTACCACTTATCAGGAGGCTTTGATCAATTATTCGTATTGCATCTCTCTACACTTTCTGGTGGCTTGTTCTGAAAATTTCCCGCGCGTTCGAAACGTGTTTAAATAAATAACTATTCTTTTGTAGATTACTTTTTACGCATGACTGATTATATTTATTGAAATAAGGTAGTTGTGCATTTTATACTAAACTTTTTATAACCATACCGCATGAAAGTATATCTTAAGTATTTTGTTACGTCCTATTTGGATTCGTTCTTAACTTTCCATACTTTTACAAACCTCATTTACACAAATGAATATAATTTTAAAACGTTTGTAGGAATTTAAAGACGCTAATATACCGTTAGCATCACAAATAGTTATTTGAAATTTAAAATAAGGTAGGCCTATCTACGCTGAAATATGCAATTATTATCCAAAATTTGAAAATTCTCGGAACCGACAGACTGGATGTCACAAAGACGTATAAATGGCCAGCAGGTAGGCAGATGGACAGAAAGACAGACGAACAGACTGAAATGGATACATGGACAATGGAAAGCGTTCAATTCCACTAATAAAAATCACTTCCTTTGAAATGAATACTATGGTTACCTGTGAAGCCACTGTTTTAAAAGTAAGACGTGTTGCTACGTAATATTATTAAAGTCTTAACATCATACAGTATTTTTTTTTTAAGTTTAGTATTATTTATACACCCTTTAACTATTTATCGGCCATGTCTGTGTTTAGGAACTTTTGAGTATACCAGTAGACCATGAAACGATTCATGTGCGTCTTTTCCTATTTTCGTGTTAGGCTATAGCTTCTGTTCATTTTTACTCATATTAAATGATTAAGCCTATGATCTTAGATGAAATAGAGGAGATAAGTAGGCCTAATGGTAAGTAAATATCCGGCATTCGCCTTTGCTCCTGGGATAACCATGAGAAACCCAATATGAAACTGGTTTGGCATGCTGTTTGAACCTAGAATGCAACTAAAATGTATTATTTCACAAATTTTCGGAGGTGTTTAACTAATAAGAAATTCTTGGAAATCACTATGGTACAATAAATACACTCCCAGTGCAGGCCTATTTCATGTGAGTAATTTTCCTATTAAATGTTACGTTTGTTGTAAAACTATTCCAATGTTTTGGGATAAGAATTTAAATCCTAGGAAAAAGAGTTTAATCACGTCCGCGGTATTTTTTCTTTGTTAAAACCAATAAACTAGATTCTTTCTTATGAGCACATATAATCTCCCCATCTCTCTCTCTCCCCTGCACTCTCCCTCCCTTTTATTCTCACTCTGATTCTCTAATTATCACACGCTCTCCATTCCTCTCTACCGCTCTCTTTTCCTCTTTCTCTCCCTCTCTCTTTTCTTCTTTCTCTCCCTCTCTCCCTCTCTCTTTTCCTCTTTCTCTCCCTCTTTCTTTTCTCTATCGTTTTCTAATCTCTCTTTAATAGAGACATTTAGGATGCATTCCTAACAGAAATCTGTATTTCTCATTCTGTTTAAGCCTATGCTCTGTGCGTTCTCGGTTAAAAGAATAAAACAGTGACTTTTGTGAGGTATTAAACCACCATCCTCCAGCAGGTAATTTGGAATAAGTCTGGATGCGTTAATCCTATTGACTCCGCCAAAGTGCAAATTTTTGAAGCTTTATGCTACTAACCGGAGGTCACAGATTCTATTCTGATGAAGTCTTTAACTGAAATTAGTACTAGAGGCAATCCTGAGGGTAAAGGTGACCGGTGCATAAGGCTGGTATGTTTACCATTTACATGTGACTGTCTAAAAGTCCGGGATTCTCAACTCTAGGAACTTTAAGGGCTTCCAGGGCCTAGAGAAACATTTTGTCACGTACTGAAATTAAGGTGATTTAAAGTTCAAGTCTCGTGGGCAGCGAATCTGACTGGAGTTTTCGGTTTCCTCATTCGCTATGAAAATGTGGATTTATAACTAGCCTATTTACACTTTGTTTAGACTCTAAGTGTATAGGCCTAATGAATGTAAATAGGTTCGATTAACTTACGTATTATAAACATTATCTCATTTTTTTTCAGTCTCACAGCTATTGTATGTGTTAAACCGTTAAACCTTCTCTGTGGAGAAAGGTAAAAAGCTTCTCAAAATACAATAAATCATTGAATTGATATCAGAGTATTATACAGAAAGTCATAATAGGTACTATCGGCTGAGAAAGCACACGCCGAACTGCAAAGAAAACAGCACAATGATTAGGTACATAGTTTATGTGTAGTTTTTTTTTATAATTTGTAGTTTATTCAGTAATTTTACACGAACATAAGATTTTTCAGTTTATTTTTAATATTTTTATTATAACGTTAAGGCAAATTACTATATCCCTTAGGTTACCTTAATAACTTAAGGTTAATGTGTTTGATTCATTATTAAAGTATCAATAAAATGAATTAAGTTAGTGTCAGTAGTTTCTATTGAGTTTATCATTAGCATACGCCGTAGCGTGGTGGTTGAGGCGCTGCGCTACAAACCGGAAGGTCACGGGTTCGATCCCCGATGAGGTCCTTTCGAGTTTTTCAATTGGCCTAATCCTTCTGGTGGCACTATGGCCCTGGGGTCGACTCAGCCTCTAACAGAAATGAGTACCAGGAGCAATCCTGGGGGTAAAGGCGGCCGGTGCGTAAGGCTGACAACCTTACCACCTTTATGTGCCGATGTCTAAAAATCTGGGAGCCTCAACCTCCTGGAACCCTCTGGGCCTCCATGGCCTGTAATAGGGAACACTTTACTTTTACTTTATACAATAAATTAATAAATATAAAAAGTTTCTGTGAAACTATAGTAGGATGTGCGTTAATTACTTTAAATTTGAGTTTAAATGTAACATAGCTACAACGGGGTATGCTATGGAATTTATAAATGTTGCCTACTTCGTAAATTATAAAACAAGTAAAATTAATTAATTTTCATATGATAATGTATTTCTTATTCCCATGATAAAAAGATATACAAGATACGTCTTACTAGATTTTAGTAATTCAAATATAAATAAGTTCTGGCTATCTTGAGGTACATTACTATTACCGAAAGTTATGTAACTCATAACTGTATTTTAGTTCCTGTTCGAAAATGTGACTGTCTTTGGTAAATATTTCCATTGCTCAAACGAAAAAAGGAGAATCCGAACTTTCAGAATGGTTTCTATTAGTAGTTCTACTTTCTAGAATAACGTTGTGGTTATTTAAGAAACAGGAATTGGAAAGTATGGTTACAAATAGATTCTCGTATCAGTGTCCATCTGATTAATTGTGGAATAAATTTAGCCTACCGTAAGAACAAGTACATAGCTAATATCAGCATCAAAGTACGCTAGGCCTACTTCGAAACTTTAAACATGAAAATTAGTACGGTGTGTTTTTTTCCCCTTAAGGTATTCATTTGATAGAAAAGTATTTTCCAAAATCTTGCCCAGGAATATCAGGCTTACAGAATAATATGAATTATAATTCGATCTTGTGTCGCTGTTTCTTACCATAAAACAGTAAATTAATTATTATATTTTTAGGTTCTGTGTATTTTATACCTTATATTTCTACTTATTTTTCGGTTATTGAAGTAACCGATTATGATGAAGTGAATATTTTGGAGGCATAGAATATTTTATATTACTGGTATAATAAAATATAGTAACATAGCTGCTGAGATGTCAAAAACTATGTAATTTTACCTTCTGTTGTATTTTAATTGATTCCTTGGCAACATGTTCAACAATTTCACCTAAGCTGATTACGTATTTGATAAATGATTAGTGTAATAAATTAATCTTAATGATATTGTTATTTAGAAAGCAATTAGTTTATTATCTCCCCTAAAAATGTACGAGAAACTGATAAAAGGCACACTATTTAGAATGGAGCTACTAATTATCTTTTAGGCATAATTATGATGGTGTTCCTAAAGTAATGGCGTAATTGAAGTTGCAGTATTGGTAATTGCATTAATAAGAAGAAATAACTTTAAAAATAGTAATATTCATTGTAAAATCACTGTAATTAGCTTGCCTATCATACAGCTTACCAAATTCAAGTAAAGTAGTCTGATGGAATTTTTGTGAAAGCTATAAGTGTATAAGATTTATACCTGCATTCAGAGTTCTATCAGTTTGGTCCCATGTCATTTCACCAATATTCCACTTCAACACAGTGAACGATCAGTCGCGGAGTGGGGAATTTCCTAGTAGCGAAGCGTGACATATAATAATAATAATATTGTTGTAACGTAAATAATAAAATATCAATGGTACAAGTGAATGTAAAATTATTATTTGTTCACATGAGTTCATTTCAAGAAGAATAATAGTCCTTTTGATTTATAATATTGTAAATGCTTTTGACATTTTCATTGATTATCTGTAACTGAAAGGACATGGAATAGACCTATTTAATTCATAAAAATTGCACCTTATTGCTCAAGAGATTTGTTTCTTTTTAGTTAAAGGGAGGTCTAAAACCCTGTGAACTTCAAGTACAGAATGCTTTTACTCTACAAGTGAAGATCCATTATGTCTCGAACCAAAACAAAGCAGATTGCATGCTCAGCTGACCTGACATGACCTTGACAATATTATAACGTAGATTTCTTTTGTTTTATGCAATATTTATGAATCGTCGTTTTTATCGATTCATCCGATAATTCGGTTTTATTGGCCAGATAGTATATCATATTGTCCGTAATGTTGCTGCTATTAATATCAACCATTGTACTAAGTAAGTGAAGTAATTTGGTAACAATCGTTTGGTTATTATACTCAACTTAATTATTTTAAGTAGGCTTGATATAACTTTTGAAATACGAAGCTTCATTCAATTACTTACCAAAGTATAAAATCCACTTTTTAGAATGGGTGTTGTCTTAATCTTAGCTAAATACTAAATCACTTTTGATGTAATGCTACACTCTGATGTGAATGTTAAGATATAAAGTTTTAACTGGAAAACCCTATTCGTTTTCTTCTGAAAATACAAATTTCAAAGTGAATTGCTCATCAATTAACTATAAATATTCTAGTTCAATAGGGTCTCGATTTAAACCAAAAAGAGAGATTTCAGCATATTTCAATTTCCTTTATACCTCAAACTATAAAATTGTTCACAATTTTTTTTTTAGTTTCTCCACCCTCTTACAGGCCATTAATACAACATATAAACATATCAGCGAAAGATATATACATTAATTTGAATTTAACAAAGAGTTGAATTTCTTTAATAACTTCTCAATGAATATTATGATAGAAACAGATGAAATTATTGAATCTGATATTGCAACTACTATTGCAACTATTGAAAGATGTAAAAACACATGGAAAGGACTTGCGGGAGTACAAACTTTATTTTAACCTTTTCACTGACGTATAAATTCGTCATCTAAACACATTGTATGAAAGCACAGATATATTAGATTAATAGACTAGTTTCTCTTGTTTTGACTGTCATTCATGTGTACCAGCTCGTCTACTAAAATTGTCATGAACATATAACCAAGTTGGCTGCAAATTGAGTAAGCAATTTTTTTTTTATATCATTCTGAGATTCTAAGATAAGGGCCTACTAATGATTTAAATTGATGATTGCTTGTATAAATATACGAATTCAGCTGTGAACGTGTTAATACGGTTTAGCGAGAATCTTGGGCGAAAAAAAAACAAAACAAAACGTTATGTTAATAGTCGAAGTTGTGTTCAACATCTGGAATAATCAATTGGAAACAATTTATGAAAATGTCGTAGCTAATATGTAAAATAAGTAATTCTGTAATGATTTAATTTTATAATTTTAATAATATTAATATTACTTTACTAAGTTTACGGTACTAGCATGATAAAATAGATTGTTACATCTTTCAAACTTAACCTTTTAATAATGTTTTATATTATGTATTCAAAGCGGGTGAATATTATTAATTTCACTTATTTTATTATTATTATTATTATTATTATTATTATTATTATTATTATTATTAATGTCAATTTTACATCAGGCTCTTTTGGAGCACTTGAAAGTCTTTCTCTCCGATTACGTGACGACGATCACAGAGCAATATTGAAAGAAAGTGACGAACTGGTGGAAAGAGGAAAATAAAGTTGCACTTTCATAGCACCTTCATCCCCAAGCTATGAAGCACCAGACTAAATGAAAAGTATTGTATACTTACTTTATGACATGGATTTTACACCCACAATATTTAATACGATAACTGGTTTCGTCAGTCTATGTTAAAAATATTATCAACCAGCAAAAGTCATTGATATACTGATTGTAAAAAATGCGCGAGAAGAAAAAAAATGTTATAAAAACGTGATTAAAAAAATGGTACTTTTAAAGCTGAAAGCTCAATTATTTTCTCCTTTCATTAACAACGTCTGAAATTTAATAGACTATTTATAAACCAAAATCAGGTAGAGAAGTCGAATTTACTGACTGCCTTGTTTAATGTTCACAGTGGTCCTATTTGAGAAGTGCAAAAATAACACCAGTAAATATGTTTGTTCAAATTTGACGTTTGGTGCCACTATTCATAACAGAAATTGACAAAATGACATGAAAATAAGTACCCATCTAGAATTTTAATATAATAAAGCAAGAATACAAGCAATTTGATTAGGGTACACTTATCTTTATATTCTAAATTTTTCCCAAACAAGAGGCATTTTTTTATATTTTTATGCAATTTTTTTAAAAATCCTTACCCTTTTTAAATAAATGAGTAATACACCACACAATTAATTCAACTAACAAAGCAATCCCTTTTATTGGCACATTAAACAACAATGCCTACATCAAATTTCCAAATTAAAATTTCACAAATTAAGTAAAATTTTACCAAAGTAAAATGCTCTACACTATATGACTTGGATGCCTTTAATGTTCATGGGGATTGAGAATATCGGATTTATAGGCATTCGGCACATGAATTCGGTGAGGTCATTCCCGTATTCTTAAGAATGATTCAGCTACTAATTACCGTTAGAGACTGAGCTGATCCCAAATAATTGTTTATTCGATAATTTTAAGAGAATATAGTGAAATATCTTTAAACCGTATAGTAATCTAATTAATGTTTTTATTTTGTTTGATAGGCTACAATAAATCCGCATTAGACGCGAGACCTGATCCGAATTAGTGAAAATTCGTATTATAGAAATGTCTTTTGAAATATTTCTCTAAAGTTATATTATGGGAATAATATTATATCACATATACGATGTATGTAAAGGTCAAATAAAAACTAGATGATCATAATATGATCTGAAATACTACATAGTATATTATTTAATATAAAAGCAACTAATTTTGTCATAATGCAGTAGGGTTAAACAAATTAAAATTGCGATATTCAAACGTACATTAAACTGGTTTGATAACGCACTACTATAAGTATAGCCTATGTCATACAATTTAGAAGTTTCCACTGGAACTCCATAAATTATATTTAGGATGGTACTTTACCGGAGATTTTCTCTGAATCTGCATTGCTATGGAACACAGGAGTGGAAGAAATATCATTGTCTTATGAAAATTAGTCCGAATTATTGCGAAGTAAATTATGAAATTCCGAATTAGCGAAATTCTACCGTATCTCTTCACTGTGCGCACTATAATACAAGGCCTTTGTCATTTAAGTTCCTATCATTGTTTCTTAAGTTGGGCTAAATAATAATAATATATAATTAACGTGCACAAGATTTTGGATTGGTTGAAAAAAAAGTTTAGTAACATCGGTGTCTTTTCTCTTAAAACAGAAGTTCAGTAGCCAAAACCAGGAATTTTATTCACCATTATTATTACATATGGCATAGCATTACAGTTGTTTAGAAATCATGAACTACTCCTTAAAATGTTCAAAATTATATAAATAAATAAACAGCGACACGCACTAACTGATCTACCCCTATATTAAAAAGACTAAATGTTTAGTATGTTTTGCATTTTACTAATTTCCGAATGCTTCCGAGTAAATATAAATACTCAGTAAACTTTGTGTCAAAAATGACAACCTGTGGTTATGCCCACTATTAAATTTGAGTTTTGTTAGGAAACTAAAATTATAAAAGTAAATAAAATAGCAGTTTTTCACAATTGAATTTTGGGCTTCCTCAGAATCCTAGTCGCCAATGGCGTATCTGGTTGTGTAAGAGCTCTTGAGTTTGTTTAAATACAAGGAAAGGATTATTTTGTTCATTCCTATCCGAGAAGGATTTTATCTAGTTTGTTTAAATACAAAATAAAGGGTTGTTATTATGTATCCAACTTGCTCCTTGCAATTATTAAACTTTCTGTTAAACATTTCATAATACCGATATTATCAGTATACAAAAAAATTAAAATAAAAAGAGTTGGACTGAGATTTAAACTCGAAACCTTCCGAATACAAGAGCACAACGTTACCACCAGAGCTACGTAGGAAAATCTATTTAGAAGAACGTCATATAGTTATCATATAGCAGTGGCAGTGAAGTGTTTAAAACATGACGACAAAACATTTTCATCCTCATGTGTATCATGCTTCGACGAATGCACCTGAAGTCTTCCGGTTAGGGTAACAAGATAAAAACTCCTAAACAGTATAGGAAATTGTATGTTATTAAATTGTAATGTTCTTTGTACTCAGTTAAGAGAAAAGTAACTTTAATTTTAATAATGCTATTAGTATTAAAAATGTTATACTTTCATAATATTTTCCTTATTGTTGTTAGTTATATTAATGCTATTAGTTATTATTAATTGTTACATTTCTCAGCCAAATTTAAATTCTGACTCATGATTTTCCACAGAGATTACATTTCTTGAAGAAGACCTGCGTTCCGTAGAATTTTCATCTTATCCTCATATGCTGCTATATAATACGGTAAACCAGGGCAGCTAAGCGATATTTTAGGGAGTTCTAATACATTACTTTAATAAACTATATCAAATCGATTCTCTTGATGATTGAGATTGCACCAAATGACCCTTTATATTGAAACTCTCTTCGGTATGATTCCCAGAATTTTATCATTGATAGGACAATATTAACGGCTTTTAAAGACTATTTTGTTTTTTTTATTGGGGCTAGTGTGACATCTTTATTTTCGTTAAAACTAAGAAAAATATTGTGTGGGATAATCTGACTTTGAAAATTGTTTATGATAAAAGTCATTACAAGAACTGTTCACATCTATAATGTTATTGTACAATATACTGTCAATCAACTTTGAAATTGTTAAAAGGATTCTATTACGAAAATAATTAACTACTAGTATTTTACAGTTTATATATATATAAACTGTAAAATTCTAATATATATGTAAAAATACTATAGGCCTACATCCCTTTTCTAAAATAATTCAATTAGGCCTATAGGCTACGTGAGCATGGCCGTAATGAACCCATTCGTGAACAAAGAGCCAAAGTCTGCAAAATCTAGCCTCGATTTCAGTCCAAGTATACCCAAGAGCCAAAGTAATTCCAATTTGAAGTATTTATTTATCATTATTATTATTTTTTATTATTATCTTATAGGGTAATGTATTATTCTTAGTAGTAAAATAAATATCCTCAGGTACTTACCATTCTGCAGAGAAGGCGATACCCTATTGATATAATCACTGGCGTTCCTTCACTTCACATACAGAACATTCGCGTATAAGTATTTCACTGAGCAAGAAAACTTTCATTAAATTTCTTATATATACCCACCCCCCTATCATCCCTCATCGCTCTACTGACCCATACTTGCTCTTGCATTTACCCCAACAACTCTCTTTTAGAAAATGAGGTCGCTAACGGCGATTTTACATATTTCCTACAATAAATGATGTTGTGAAAACTTTAAAAGTAAATCCTTTTTCCGATCCGGTATCTCTCCCCGACTAGTGACAAGAATTCATAGCTCCTTGCAACACCCATGATACTTCCTTTTATTGCCCACCGAAATTACGTTATTAAGCCTAAAAGTATTGTTGCCATTTCAGATTATATCTGTAACTTTTTCTCGTAAAGACTATATTCAGATATTAATATTACATCCATATAACGGGTACTTTCTTGATTACAATCATGCCCACCTTTGTCAAAGTTACCGTGAAATTAAATTTTTACAGAGAATAAATAAAACGAGATGACATTTTATTTCAGATTAAGTATCTCCTGAAATTTGTTTTTCGTGGAATATTGATTTTTGCCCTTGTACCTTGCAATTTTTTATATGCTTGAACTTATAGGAAGAAAATGAAAGAAAGTTATTTCCTATATTCGTATTTTTATTTGTTGATATATGGTTATTTAACGACGAGGATTTACTGCAACTTAGGTCTGTGACCGTCGCTGGTGTGCCGGAATTTCGTCCCGCAGGAGTTCTTTTACATGCTAGTAAATCTACTGACATGGGCCTGTCACATTTATGAACACGTAAATCCCATCGACCTTGGCCGGGATCGAACCTGAAACCTTGGGCACAGAAAGCTAGGGCGGTACTAACTGCGCCACCCAGGCCGACAATATGTTTATTTTTATTTTTGTTGTTTGGCGCTAAAGTGAAGAACACGAAGAGAACCATGCTGTATCGTTGAGTATAATCTAGGCCAATACTCTTAATATATAGAAAACATGACCACAATAACATAGGCCTGTTGCTAATATAATAATATTCTGTGATACTCGCTTCGCTCGTAGGGGGCTCTGCTCATGTATTTAGACTGCCGTATATTACCACATGGTCATAATAAACCTAAAAAAAAATGACTTAAAAAAATTTCGGGAGTAACATAGAAAATCCATACTTTGGAATTTTCTCGTCGGTTATAGGCTAAAACCTGTAAGTCTGCTAAATTTCAGGTATCTAGCTCATTTGGGAGTGGGTAAACATAATGTCAGTGAATGATTGCAAACCTTTCGAAGTTTTTTCAGGAATATAAACATTTAAAAATTGAACTTTTTGCAATTTTTACATTGGTTACAGGCTATAAGCTATAAGACTGCAGAATTTCAAGTTTCTAGCTCATGCAGAAGTGGGAAAATGTTAATATCAATGGGTGGGTAATTTATACTGTCGTAAATGTGAATGACGTCATGACTATCCAGTAATTTTTCAACACATACAAGGGAGATATGATCACAAAATTTGGCACGCTTATGGCAATTGAATATATTAAGATTTCTTTCATTCTTTTTTTAAATTTTAGCTATCCTATAAATGCGTTAAAAATTACATAATGTATGGAAATATATGAAATTTACTTCATATCAAGAAATCTAATTCTTTCTAAGGCATAGCCGAAGGAGATGCGACTAAATGTCATATTAACAAACCTGTAATGTAGATCTCTCAAAATCCATTACTAAAAGTGCAATCATTTTATGATGCGACTTGCCGTTCAACTACTATAAGCTTCCAAAAACTGGTCTCTAGTGACTATAGCTGCGTCCGCAGTTTTGAAAGTTTTTGATGGAGGTAAAAATAAAAATTCGAACTTTTGGAATCTTCCCATTGGTTACAAGCTAAAAGCTGTAAGTGTGCCAAATGTGTTTTTGTTGTTCCAGGCTCTGTCTAGGGTTGATCTCTCTTGGAGTGTTGGTGTGTGAACTCTTCCAAAGAGAAAATAAATTCAGTTTAAAAATTCGCATTGATGAAAATATACCAGCTTTCAATAATTTGTTGTTATTGGGCTTACGTCATTTTGAATTACAAGTCATAAAATATAGTGAATAATTTTATTAAGGCTTGTTTTTTAACTCGTTATATTAAGGGCTTTCGTCGAAATATTCTGAGATAATACAATGATATATTACGTCCATATGATATGCACTATTGCTCTCCTTAAGAGAGCTTTTTATTACTATTATTTTGGTTACTATATGTAATCAATATCAGTAAGCAGAACTGATGAGTGACATTTACTTATTGATAGATATTGGCTTATTTCTGAACGTGAAAAGAAAAATTACCAGTAGTAAATAATACAAATAACTCATTACACGACAGTAATTTTCGCATCTGTGGTACCATTTAATGCGTCTTCTTTAATACCTTTAATATCGATGATTCTGTGTTTATTTTGCTCTGAGATATAGGACTGAATATTATGGAATAATAAGTTAATAATATAATAATAATAATAATAATAATAATTACAATAATAATAGTAATGGAAGGCAGAAGTTCAGCGGAAAGTGAAAACAGGAATTCCTAAAAGTAGGACATTTAAGTAGCTCAACGTAAGATTGTACACTATGACAGTTACTGCTAGTTACAACTCAGTTTACATTCTCTACGAAGGTTAAAAATAGTGCGTCTCCTTCGGAAGATTTGCTTTGAACGAGGCATGTTTTCCTGTTCTGATCAATTATTGAGTCTAGTCTAACAATTAATAGCCTATACCCTCGATTTATTTTATTCCACATTTTTTATTGCCTTTATTACATGAACAGTCCTGATTATGTCCTTTTAATAGTTCATTTGAAACTTGCGAAGAAATATGATAAATTAAATGTCTTTCGAATTTTGACCAAATAACGCATCAAGAATGTATATAATATTTTTCTTTCAGTTGCAGTCCCACATCTATGCTAACAAAATTACATATTTTTAACGGTGTTGTTACAAAGAAGATCGTTTGTCTATAATTCATAATGCTTCACTAAAGAATAAAAATGTATTTTGTTATACTTTTTGGAGGATGATTTTGACGAAATTAGTAAATGAACTAGGATAAAGAAAAAATTATTATTAACAGTGGTAACAGTTGTCAGTAGCCTACAGAAAATAAGGGGTAAGAAATGTTGCTTAGTTACCATATAGATGGAGAAACTGTACCACAACAAAAACTCTGCAATACAAGGTGATCCAAAAGTCCCGTTTTCATTTTAATAATACTGATGTGTAGTGTTTTTCTTTTACAGGTAATATAAATTGTGATCACTAAAGACTAGAGAATATGTATATTTTGTAGATGGACGAAAAGGTTAACCTATGTTGAGGTCCAGGCGATGTTTTGGCCGAAATTTCACAAATCTGTTCCGTTCAGAGAAAATATCAGGATCTTGATGAAAGACATTCAGGACTTGGCAAACTCACATCATATGCCAGAGGAGTTCATAGATTTAATTTTACATACCGGTACTCTTTTTTAAGATGTCTAGTTTTCAGCATAAATACACATTTTTATGTTCCCTGAATCTACAAATACAATTTTCAGAAACTTGGCTGTGTTTGTTTGTGTGTGTGTCTCTCTCTGCCTGTCTGTGTGTCTGTGAACTGCATAACTCGAGAAAGAAAATCGTATCCAAACGAATTTTGTATGTAAGTTATATGGGCCTACTGTCTGGAGATGTGACAAGAAGATTGGTAACGTCTTTCTCTTACTTTTACTATCACTTTACATGAAGAAAATGTAATTTTTCGCTGTTTTCTCGAAAATAGCTCCAACGATTTCTTTTAAATTTTGTATATGTTATGCTTATACTAAGAACTAAATCTTTAATTTGAAACTTTTTTCGCAATAATGTTCTGAAGTATGTTATGAATCAGTCATCGTTTCAGAAACTCAAGCTTTGAGATTACGGGTGGGTGAATTTTCCACGAAACATGTTTTGGTGTTAAGTAAGTAAATAGTGAAGTCTGTATTGTTTTATGGACATGGGAAATGTTATTGTGAGCACATATAAACTAACCATTCCATAATGGTATCGGCCGTTTTATGTCCTAACTGCTTCTATAATGAGTTCAATTTAATAATATAGCGACAGTTATCCACTAAATTTCATACAATGTATAGGCCTATTGTATTATGTTCAAAGATGTATGTTCTACATGCAAACCTGGTTACAACTATTGTTACGAAGACTGCGGTATCACCATGCCAAAATCTTGAGGCCAAAATAGTTACGCTTCAGATGAAGGAGTGTCAGAGTGGGTGGGCGGGAAAGGATGAAAGAAGGGAAGTATGGATAATTTGAAATTCGACGATGGTACATTCATATTATCAGTTCCATTGCAGAATCCTCAGTTAATGTGAAAATACTCTGTGAGAATTATTCTTGCCATCTGCAATACGTTAGTCTATAGCAGCGTTTCTCAACATTTTTGAACCCAAGGTCCTCTAAAATGTCTAAAAAAAAATTACGGACCCCTAATTTTACATCCCATTTTCAAAAGAAGGCCTATATTCTTAATATTTGGGGTATTAATCATAGCTCATTATAATGAAATATGTAACAAAAAAAATTTACTTCTTTACTTTCCATTTGCTTTATGATATTTTTAAATTATGTCTGAGGATCATCTCGGACCATAGGGTGAGAAACGCTGGTCTATACGGTTGTAAAAATGGTTCCTCTCACAAACATTTTATGTGTGTGTGGGGGGAGCTTTACCTGATTACCATCACTTCGTCACATTCCTTTTTCTAAACACTGGTTGCTACCATCGATTAATTAATTCCATCAAATTTTATTCAGTAAGTGTAGACTTTCTCTTCGCTGCGGCATGCATACGCACCTACGTATAATACACTTGCTGACACACGCACTTGTACGCCTATTGATAGCAGCTTCGTAACACATTGGTAATTACGAGATGAAGATGTCCATTGCCTCTGGGCAGGTCACATACTAGCTGCTATCGTGCATGTGGAAGGTGTGTCAAAATCTTTCTTCACACGCAATGCAACCTGAAACCACATGCTTTAAAACTGAAGATGGACCATCATGCCAAATGTGAAGAGGAACTATTTCACATGAGCACCTTTCATACAGAGGTGAAGAGTTATATTTGTGGCTTGGTTCTAAAAGAGCCAATGTCAATTTCTTGCAAAAATGAGATCTATGCATTATTGAGCTCGGCTAGTCTTTATATTTCGTATAATAAAAGTGTTAATGTATGTTGCTATTATTATTATTATTATTATTATTATTATTATTATTATTATTATTATTATTATTATTTAATCTCCAGGGATGGAAACCCTATTTCGCCACAGAGGCACGTTAGGGTTTAGTATACAGACTAATCTTAATAATTATATAAATTCAATCATTAAATAAATAATTAACTACCTAGGGTATAGTTGATCGTGAATGTACTTTATAAAACTGATAAATTCTCTACAACAGCAGACTTTGGAGAATAAATGGAGACATGTAGCCTATGTTGTTATTAATAGACATAATACAGAAACTTTAGAGGCCAATGTCGGAGTTCTCAGCAAAAAATGTTACTTCTACAAAGGCTTCGAAGTCAGTTATCTCAAAAGAAAGTTTTATGACATCGGTCCTTTTAGAACCAAGCCACAGATATTTCCCTCGATTCCTTCATTTGTATTCTAAATTATGATCCTCTGCTGAAGCAAAAAACTACTATATTGCAAAAGAATTTCTAAAGTTGTTTCCCAATGTTCCTTCTAACGATGTCCAGCATTTCTCTTTCATCATTGTTCTGGTAATATTAATCACGTAATATTGTCAACTGTTTGGATATCTGCCAGATATGCACTTACTCACGAAATTCCATCCGTGTGTCCTACAAACTTCTAATTCCTCCGTTATACATATGAGCATTTGTCTTCAACGTTGCCTCTAGTAAATTATATTATAATAGTATTGATAAAATGTGTGGAAGCAATAACTAAATGCTCAGGAACTAAAATAGTTGTATCAAATAGGATATACTCGTAACAAGTCCCACTCCGTCTATGCTAAAACTGTCTATATGTGACATAGGAAAATTTTTGTAGCTACAGTAGAACTCCGATTATCCGAATTCCAACTATCCGGATATCTTCGAGACCGTATTAAAGTGGTTTTTATAGCGGCGAGCGTTGGGAAACCCTCTTTCAGGGCCGATTATTTGCGAAAATGCAAAACTTTAGCTGACAAAATCGACAGTTTGTCATAGGTAATCCCACGAGAGTTGAGTTTGTCGTCAACTCGTCAACTCGAGTTGGATTTATTAAGACTATTCCACGAATAAAAATGTAACGGATTATACAAATAATAATTACTTTCGTGCTTTGTTATATAAAAACAAAACTAATATAACAGCTGCGAGTTCACGGAATATTATGAATCAAGCATCCATGAATGGATTCGAGTTACCATGTTCATGGTGTGACCAGTGCTACCAATTGTGTAATGTGCATATAAGACAAGTTAACTTCATTCAGGTAAGCTAACAGTAGAACAGAATAAAATCACACGAACAGGGTTGTACCAAATCGAAATTGTGTTTTTAATCAATGTACATTTCTATTATTTCAATTTCTAAACAAGTTATGTTGTATAAAATATTCTGTTTTCGTGATGCTTAAATGTCAATGTGTGACGTATTAATCACTAAACAAAGAGTCTTATGTGTCCAGTAACGAGCAGACGATTTTATCGATAAAGCAGCGTCTTCATATTAATAACAAGTATTTTATAAGATAAACGATCGTGATTGGTCTATAGCCTAGGAATTGCTAAACGTTATTGGTCAATATTAAACACGCGGCGTATAAGTGGAATAGTCAGATAAACAACCGACTCTGATTTATGTAAGTACATTTTTTTAAAGAAATTACTTTTTTCTTTATTTATCCAATTTTGCGGATATTTGATTATGTGGATCGGGTCGGAGCCCGATTAATCCGGATGATTGGAGCTCTACTGTGTTAAATATTTAAATATTGTTGATTCAGCGCTGTTCATATCGTATACTAGTTGTAACATTTTCACCTCCAATTTTGTTACTATATTTGCTTGAGATTTTGTTTGGTTAATATTTTGGATTGCCCTTTCCTATAAATTTCTACAGTTGTTTGTAGCTAAACCTTCACGTGTTTAGTTTCAGAAAGTTTTTTTTTTATTAATTCAGCTTTGTTTATACTCCCTTGAATATCGAAGTTCAGGTTCTGTGTGTATACCAGTAAGCCATCTAACTATTGACGTGCAACTGTCTTCCACTGCTGACGTGTTTATGGCGCTTGTTAATTTCAACAGATAATATTCAATTTTAATTAATATGATACAATGAAACAGGGGGATGAATCATGGTAAATAAATTTCCAATTCCGTATTTGCCTTTACATCAGTATGATATGACAAGTAACTTTAAATTGGCGTTGGGTGTAACTGGAAAACGGAATACAATAATAAGACCTTACCCATAAAAAAAGAAGAAAATATGTATTTTTAAAGGAGTTGTGATGAAGATAATAAGGAAAACAAGCAGCTATCCAATAAGACCCCGTTGGGCTTTGGATAGTGCTTGGTGCGTAGAGAAATCACACAGTTCTAAGAGTAGGCCTACTAACAAACAAACAAACAAACAAACAAACAAACAAACAAACAAACAAAACAAAAAAGAGTCAGAATCTTGTTGCTACCCAGCTTACATTTTGAATACAGAACAAAGAGAACAATAAGATAAATTCACTCTGACACCGGGATTCAAACCCTTGATCTTCGGTTATATGTGCCAATGCTCTACCAACAAAGCTAGGCAGTTCGACTTATGGCAACAAATGGAATGTCTCTCTCTTATCATTACTCTTCATAGTCGAACTCAATGAAAGACATCTATGGTATAATTATACAATATTGTGAGGCACACTACGTTAGCGATTATGGGGCTGGGCTTTCACCGTTATTGTACCTGAGATGTACGTATGTATTCATGATTCCACAGAGTATTATATCTGTTATACATTGCATGATAATATTTAGACAAAAAATTCCCTCTTCACCAGGATCCGAACCCGAACTCTAGCTAGATCAGCTGGTAGATCATCGGCACAGAAAACTGAAGGCACGGTTTGTTTTCAGATGTCAGAGTGAATTTTTCTCCTGAACATACATAGAGAAATAATATTCTATGGAATCAAGGATACATCAGAAGAATCAAGAATCAAGAATTACTACGTAGTAATACAAGAACATGTGTAAAAATGAGTTGACATTTTCATTGAAAGCCATAACATGAAAAGCTGCAAGCTGGACTGAAAGTTCTTGTTTTATCCAGTAGCGCCTATTCATTTCCTATTGCACTACATACTGAAGAAAGGTTACCGGGCTATGTGCCATTATTTTCGTTAACTTACACTGAAAATAGTAAGTTTTTAATGGTCTTCTATGGTACTCCCGCAGAACAAAGGAAGAAAAAATTAGCCAGTGAAAAAAAAATCGAAGGCAGGAAAAAAGAAAGTAAGAAAGGAAGGAAGGAAGAAATTAATGAATGAAATAAGAACTTAATAAAAATAGAACAAGATCTGTAACGACGCAAATAGCGACGTGCATAATCAACGATAGGAGACCGTTCCTAAACAAAGGAAGGGTTGGGGGACCGCAACTAATCGATATTGAACATTTTTATGATTATCGATACTGCCCTGAATTTTATTTGAATTACAGAAAAGGAGAGGTGCGCATGCGTCGACGGTGAATCGACGAGGGAGACGTGCGGAACCTGAAAGACGGTTAGTAGTACGTGCCTGACCACGAGACAGAGAAGTTGAAAAGGCAGAAGGGAGAAGACGAGATTGGGATGTGTGACAGCGGTAGAGGCGTTCTGGCATAATGGTGTGTCAGACTTTCATCTAAAGGAAATTCTGGTTGTGAACTTCCTTGACACGGCTATATGGAGATAGTCATTAATCAGAAGAATACACCAAGTCGGCCAGTACGAGACACCGCTACAGCGAACATCAGCTGTGAGAGTGAGTCGTGACTGCTCGCTCTGAATAAGAGCAGATATGGACATCAGGAAGTAATGGAAGACAACTCAGGATCGGAGGATAAGTTGGACATCACTGGTTGAGTATAAGCGTCTAGACTTTTTTTTTTTATTATTGTTTGGGGAGTGAGAAAATTGAGATATCCTTTTTTTTTTTTAAGGATGGTTTCTAAGTCATGTATGGCGATTAGACACCGTATGGAATAATAGAATAGAATAGAATAGAAACATAGAAGTGAGAATTCTAGAAGTAAAGTGATGAAATCCAGTAATCCAACTATTTTCTATTTCTGGTCTAAATTAATTATAAAAGAGCAGTCTAGAGCCTAACAACTGAATGCCACAGATATATCTCTTCACTTTAAGTTTTTTTGGGTAATTGTCCCACGAATGAATACATAGCTAGGGGCAATTGGTGATGCTCATATAAACTTTGTTATTTTTGAGACAGGACGCGAGGGGAGTAAGGAAGAAAGGTAATTAAGGGGCATGCTTAGTACTTCTTACGAGGGCCCCTCCCTCTTGGGTTTCGTTCAGGTGACGGGTGACTATCTATAAATAGATTTCATGCTGGCCTGTAATGTTAAGTTATTTTTTTTTTATAGAGATTTATCTACAAGCGAAGGTGTATGGAATATGGTAGAGGGGGATAAGAAGTGGAAAGATTGAAGGGCAAAAGAAGGCCTACGAGTGGTAGTGCATTAGGTGTGTACCATTGGAAAATTTACATGTTAGGGTAGAAGTAGAAGTCACTAAAGGGGTTATAGAGAAGCTTACTAATCTGGGCGTGAATTAGTTTCAGTTAGAATTCTAGGGAATTTAGAGACAAAAGAAGATTGGGTGCCCATGCTAAAGAGTAGTAACGTAAGAAGTAGGAAAACTAGAATAACCACCAAGTGAATTAAATCAATGGTATAAGCTGAAGGGAACTCTACTTAAAGAAAGAAAGGGGTTAAAAGATAATAGCTGATGACTGGTCAGGTTAGAAAGAGGTGAGTGAGTTGAAAGATAATAACAAATAATTGGTTAGGTCAGAAAGAGGAGAAAAGGTAATTACGAGTAGTGTACTGATAAGTATGAACAAGTACTAGAGATTGTAAGGGTGAGGTGAGGGAACGCCGGAAGTATCCCGAATCAAACAAATAAAATCTGGTAGTAGGCAAGGCCTATACCAGTAACATATAAAGGAAGGAAATTTATGAGAGATTGTGAAAGCCATCGATGTTGGAGGCGAACAACGGCCCCACGTGCCTCTAGGAGAGAGTGTCAGGGACCTCTGACGTCGATTTACAAAATTGTATTTTTGTTTGCGGCCCATTAATATTTTCCCGGTTGCAGGAGAGGAGTCAGATTGTTTGTAACTCAAGATCTAGACGTCGCTCCTGTATCGGTGGTCTATCGCCACAGTCACTCTGTGGGTATAGGCCTAAACTTCTATTTCCTTCTTCATGAGACTGTCTTTTCTATCTATCTTTAAATACAATTCTTCATGGACTAAGCTGACAAATAGACTAATATAGGAGACATAGGTGGGATTATTGAGTGTAATCTGTAGAGTAAGGACTGGATTATGGACTGAAAACCTTTATTTATTCAAGAGAAGAAAAAAAAAACACCCAGTAAAATATATATATTGAACTATCCTGAAGTTGCAAATGTAAATGACTACACAAGTCAGTAGTAAATTAGAAGAACAATACAAGACGTTCTAGTAGATACCTGGAAACAAAAAAAAAGCAAGAAAATTAAAGTAATTAATTAAGGATTTGTTATTGTTGAACAGAGAACATACTTATATAGTTAAAATTGGGTATACTAACCTTGAATAATCAAATATTATCCTACCAATAAAAATGTTGAATGGTTAATGTAGTGTAAATGTAATTTATTGTATATAAGATTGCTATTGTTGAAAAAAGAAAGAAAATAATATATTAAATAAATTATGGTTATTGTTATGCAAAGTAAATTAACGTGAAGTTCAGATTTTTGACCCTTATCCTTGTAATGGTTTGCGAGTAGCTGGTTTTTGTGCTAAGTTACATACTTTGGTAGTGAGTATTGAAAAAAGGAGAAAAAGAAGAAGCAGAATAAAAAAAAAAAAAAACGAAAGGTAAATCCGAACCCAACTCCCGTCTCCACTGTTAACTTAAAAGCTAGTCGAGGGGCATGTAGGTACATAGCCTGTGTATCTATAATTTAATTTGTGTCTGGGCTGATACATAAAAAAAAAAGAAGAAAAGAGGAAGCGTATTGATGATGGCGCCCGTTAATATAAATTTTCATCAATATTATCAAGACTGGGTAAATTGTTAAAAGAGAGAGAAAGTAAACTGAGAGTAAGAAGTTTGCAATCACCCGGTGTCAAAGGTAGTTGTGCTGAACGTTGGAATGTGGACTATGCAGGCAGTGTTATGATGACACGACAGGTGCATGAGTGACCTTGTTTTGTAGGAGTTCAGTAAACTTATGTACTACGATTGAGAATAATCACATGTTAGTCGTCACAGATTTTGGCGAAGAATTTTTGCGAAGATTTAATTCAAGAAGTTAGGGAACTTTATAGCATAAAGTAAGAAAGCCCGTCACAAATTTTGGCGCCCATATCGTGGGGCTAAGTAGTGTTAAAACAAAACAGTATTGCTAATTGTTGCAACTTAATTTAGATTGTTAAAAAAAAAAAGAAACCTTTATTCAGTTGAAGTTCCGTATTATGATAGCCCATAGCGTGAGGCAGTGATAGTTTGATATCCTAACGTGAGGCGAGATAGGGTTAAAAGAATTTTTGGGAGTTAGGTTAGTATAGCTGCAATTTATTCTCAAAAAAAAAAAAAAATATAATAATAATAACATATTTTTGGGAAAAGAATAATGACTATTGACAAGTAAGGACTTCTATAGATGACTAAGACAGACGACTGAACTATTGTGTTCTAATCTTTTTTTTCCAGTGGTATTGTTAATATATAAATATGGCTACTTATGTTGATCCGTATGCACAAATAAGAGCAGCTGAGTTAACCCAAGCTATTAGGAAGTTGAGGAAGGCGGATTTAGAGGCAGAATGTGATAGAGTAAAGTTACCGACCACAGGTACAAGGGATGAGTTGAGACAACGCTTGTTAGATTATGCCCGTAAGAACCCTCAGTCATTTCAAGTGTTAATTAGGGCTTTTGCGCTGAGTCAGGAAGTTTTGGAAGAAGATTTAGTTGAACATAATATAACGGTTCCACAAGATTCATATGGAGATGTAGTGTATACATGGGTTAAGTTAATGCGTAGGAAGGCCATGGCGGTAGCTGATTCAGAAGAAGTTGTACCAGTAGTACCATCGTTTACAATTCAGTTAGAGCCACATAAACCAAATACTTTGGATCTGGTTCGTAAATGGAACATTAAATTCAAACCTGGGGATAGTATTTACTTATTTTTGGAGAGATTGGAAGATTTAAAACAAAGTTCTAAGTTACAGGGTGTAGAGTTATTGTCAGTATTACCCGAAATTTTACAAGATTCAGCTTTACTTTGGTACAGGAACAGATTAACAGATTGGCCTACATGGGAAGTTTTTTTGAAAGAATTTAGAGAATATTATTTGCCTATTGATGAGGAAGACTCGCTTTTGGATGAGATTAGACAGAGAACGCAAGGTCCCAAAGAATCGATTTTTGATTATGTTAATGCTATTCAAACGTTAATGAGGAGGCTGAGTACTCCAATGAGTCCTCAACAAATGATGAAGACTGTTATCAAAAATTTGCGTCCTGATGTAAAATTGTACATTAGACCTGCAGAGATTCAAACTATAACAGATTTAATACGTGTAGGTAGACAGTATGAACAAATATTGTTAGATTCTGAGAGATATATTCCTCCTCCAACGCAGGTTAGAGCTACAATTAAAGAAACGGCTTATAAACCTCAGAGACAAGTTGTTATACCTTCAGTTCATACAGCGCTAGGAATTCAGGGAAAACAGGAACTTCCATCGTCCGAGTTACAAAAGAAACCCAATGTTAGTTTTTCTGCAAAGACGTGGGATAAGGAACGGAATTCAAGTCCTGTAAATGATTCTAGAATGGTTAAAGTAATAGAAAATAAAGAGAGACAGGATGAGTCGAGGGATAATGGTAAAAACACCACTTCGCGTTTTTCAAATAATCAGCGATGTTGGAATTGTGATAAAACAGGACATAGGCAGTTCGAGTGTAAAGCACCTCGTAGAGTTACTCCACGCACTACGATTAAATGTTATAATTGTAATAAGCTTGGACATAGGTCTATTGATTGTAGGATGCCCCAAGAAAGAAAAGTTAGGCCTACAAATCCCTTATGACAATTAACTAAAAATCAGGCTTGTGTGATGTTAAATATAAATCCTACAGATTTAGTTAATGGAGATAGATGTTTTGTTGAAATTTTGCTGGAAGATATTACATTTATTGCTTTAATAGATTCCGGTTCAGATAAAACTTATGTGGGAGAGAAGGGTGATTTTTTGTGTAAAATGTTAGATTTAGCAGTAGAAGAATCTGAAGTTAGGGTGGTGCAATTAGCAGATAAAACTTATAGTTCTATAACAGGAGAGAGAACTTTTGAGATGAAATTGCAGGACAGGATCTTTCAGATAAAATGTAAAATTATGCCAAATTTAGCAGTAGATATGATTCTGGGCATGGACGTTTTGAAACAAATTGGGTTAGTAGTAGATTTGCAAGATGGGACTTGGTATTTCAAAGATGAACCAGCAAAAATTTTTCAATTTGTTAAGGCTATAGATGTAAAAGAAGAAGATCAACTACATAATATTCTTACTTTACCTACACCTCAGGAAAGGGACAGATTGAATATGTTTTTGGAAAATCAGTTACAGAAATTTGATCAGTGTACTGGACTTACCGATCTGATTTCTCATGTTATTGATACAGGCGATGCAAAACCTATAAAACAAAGATATTATCCAGTATCACCCATTTTGGAAAAAGTTATACACGCGGAAATAGATAAAATGTTATTGGAAAAAGTTATAGAGCCTTCAAATTCACCTTGGTCGTCTCCGGTAGTTATGGTAAAGAAACCAGATAGAACATGGAGGTTCTGCGTAGATTTCAGAAAAGTAAACAATTGTACTAAAAGAGATAGTTATCCTTTGCCATACATTGAACATGTTTTGAGTAAATTACGACATGCTAGGTATATCAGTACAATAGATTTGAAAAATGGGTATTGGCAAGTTCCATTAGATGAAGCAAGTAAAGAAAAAACAGCATTTACCGTACCTGGTAGAGGATTGTATCAGTTTCGAGTTATGCCTTTTGGAATCCATAACGCACCAGCCTCGTTTCAAAGATTAGTTGATACTATATTAAGAGAAGAGATAGGAGAGAAATGTTTTTGTTATTTGGATGATATAGTACTTATTAGCGAGACATTTGAAGAACATTTGTCCTTGTTAGAAAAAGTCTTAGAGAAATTAAGAAAAGCTAACCTGAAAATTAATAGGGAAAAATCAAAATTTTGCAGAAGTGAATTAAAATATTTGGGTCATATCATTACTCCATTAGGAATTGCTGTAGATTCAGATAAAATCTCGTGTATCCTTGAGTATCCAGCCCCTACAAAAGTCAAGGAAGTACGAGCATTTTTAGGATTGGCATCTTGGTACCGACGATTCATTCCATTTTTTTCTGAAGTTGTAAAGCCCCTCACTGCACTTCTGAAAAAGAATCAGAGATGGCGTTGGACTAAGGAATGTCAGGAATCTTTTGATGAATTAAAATCGAAATTATCTAGTAGTCCTATATTAACTTGTCCAGATTATACTAAACCCCTAGTGTTACAGACCGACGCTAGTTTTTCAGGACTAGGAGCAGCATTAATTCAGACAGGAGAGGAAGGAGAGGAAAAAGTAATAGCTTATGCTAGTAGAACTTTAACGGTAGGTGAGCAAAAGTGGGCAATAGTTGAGAACGAATTGTTAGCTATATTGTGGGCAGTTCAAAAGTTTCGTCCTTATTTGGAAGGTTATCATTTTAAAGTATATACTGATCATTTTGCTCTGAAATGGTTAAATACATTACAGAATCCGACCGGACGATTAGCTAGGTGGAGTTTATTGCTCCAGGAGTATGATTTTGAAGTAATACATAGGCCTGGTAGATTACAAAAAGTTCCGGATGCTTTATCTAGAATACACGAAGGGAAAGTTCAAGAGAAAACGGTAGAGGAAGAATTTTGCCTCTTGTTGACTGATAACTCTGAAGTAGTGGAATGGGAAAATATACAAGATGCTTGGTATATTAAGCGGAAGGAGCAAGTACAAAGTAAACCTAAATTTTGGCCAGATTGGAAGGTCGTAGATGAGAAGTTGTACCATTTAAGATTAGATCAGTTAGAACAAACTTTAGAGGGAACAGTAAATAGGTGGAAATTAGTTATTCCGCAAGATTTTAGGATTAAAGTATTGCAGGAATGTCATGATGCACCTACTGCAGGACATATGGGGATAGCTAAAACTTTCTTTAGGATAGCAAACAAGTATTATTGGCCGGGAATGTTTAGAGATGTTGCTAAGTATGTTACTGCTTGTGAAATATGTCAGAGACAGAAAGTGTTACAGACGGCTCAAGCAGGACCAATGCATTTTTACCAGAAAGAGAAACCTTGGATGACTGTAGCTACTGATTTGTTGGGACCTTACCCACGTTCCAAAAAAGGGAACCGATACATTGTAGTATTTCAGGACACCTTTACCAAATATGTAGAATGTAAAGCGTTAAGGAAAGCAACCAGTAGAGCAGTTACGGAAGCATTTTATGAATTGATTATCCTTAAATGGGGAATTCCGGGATATTTGCTGATGGATAATGGACCGCAATATACTAGTAAATTAATGCGAGAGATAGCTAAAGCTTTTAATATAACTCCTTGTTATTTACCTGTATATTCGCCACAAGGAAATCCAGTAGAAAGAGTCAATAGAGTATTGAAAACAATGATTTCTAGTTATATTCAAAAGGATCAGACAGTTTGGGATGTGTATTTGAGAGAATTTAATTTTGCTATAAATACGGCTAAGCATAGTTCCACTGGATGCACTCCTTATATGCTAAATTATGGGAAGGAGCCTGAAATTATCAGTAGGATTGAAAAGGTGGAAAACCAACCGATTCATAAAGAAATTCCAAAAATTTGGGTGGAGAGACTCAATAAATTGAAAACGGTACGTTTAATGGTTAGACATAACTTAGAAACCGCCTATAAGAATTCGAGTCATTATTATAATCTTCGGAGGAGAGAGGTGAGATTTCGTCCAGGAGATCTAGTGTTAAGAAGAAACTTTAAATTAAGTGATGCCTCACAAGCTTATACAGCAGGTTTAAGTGCAAAGTTTGTCGGGCCCTATATTGTAAAGAAAAAGTTCAGTGAAAATAGCTACGAACTGACAAACCGTTTTGGTAAAAAGTTGGGGAAGTGGCACGTCAAAGACTTGAAACCCTTTGTTCCTGGATAAACATTCTTTAAGGCTGGTAAAAGAGACACGCACAAAAAAAAAAAAAAAAAAAAAAAAATGAATGTGACCTGTGTCAACATTATTTTTTTTTTTATGGTGAGTGAGGGAAGAATGTAACGACGCAAATAGCGACGTGCATAATCAACGATAGGAGACCGTTCCTAAACAAAGGAAGGGTTGGGGGACCGCAACTAATCGATATTGAACATTTTTATGATTATCGATACTGCCCTGAATTTTATTTGAATTACAGAAAAGGAGAGGTGCGCATGCGTCGACGGTGAATCGACGAGGGAGACGTGCGGAACCTGAAAGACGGTTAGTAGTACGTGCCTGACCACGAGACAGAGAAGTTGAAAAGGCAGAAGGGAGAAGACGAGATTGGGATGTGTGACAGCGGTAGAGGCGTTCTGGCATAATGGTGTGTCAGACTTTCATCTAAAGGAAATTCTGGTTGTGAACTTCCTTGACACGGCTATATGGAGATAGTCATTAATCAGAAGAATACACCAAGTCGGCCAGTACGAGACACCGCTACAGCGAACATCAGCTGTGAGAGTGAGTCGTGACTGCTCGCTCTGAATAAGAGCAGATATGGACATCAGGAAGTAATGGAAGACAACTCAGGATCGGAGGATAAGTTGGACATCACTGGTTGAGTATAAGCGTCTAGACTTTTTTTTTTTATTATTGTTTGGGGAGTGAGAAAATTGAGATATCCTTTTTTTTTTTAAGGATGGTTTCTAAGTCATGTATGGCGATTAGACACCGTATGGAATAATAGAATAGAATAGAATAGAAACATAGAAGTGAGAATTCTAGAAGTAAAGTGATGAAATCCAGTAATCCAACTATTTTCTATTTCTGGTCTAAATTAATTATAAAAGAGCAGTCTAGAGCCTAACAACTGAATGCCACAGATATATCTCTTCACTTTAAGTTTTTTTGGGTAATTGTCCCACGAATGAATACATAGCTAGGGGCAATTGGTGATGCTCATATAAACTTTGTTATTTTTGAGACAGGACGCGAGGGGAGTAAGGAAGAAAGGTAATTAAGGGGCATGCTTAGTACTTCTTACGAGGGCCCCTCCCTCTTGGGTTTCGTTCAGGTGACGGGTGACTATCTATAAATAGATTTCATGCTGGCCTGTAATGTTAAGTTATTTTTTTTTTATAGAGATTTATCTACAAGCGAAGGTGTATGGAATATGGTAGAGGGGGATAAGAAGTGGAAAGATTGAAGGGCAAAAGAAGGCCTACGAGTGGTAGTGCATTAGGTGTGTACCATTGGAAAATTTACATGTTAGGGTAGAAGTAGAAGTCACTAAAGGGGTTATAGAGAAGCTTACTAATCTGGGCGTGAATTAGTTTCAGTTAGAATTCTAGGGAATTTAGAGACAAAAGAAGATTGGGTGCCCATGCTAAAGAGTAGTAACGTAAGAAGTAGGAAAACTAGAATAACCACCAAGTGAATTAAATCAATGGTATAAGCTGAAGGGAACTCTACTTAAAGAAAGAAAGGGGTTAAAAGATAATAGCTGATGACTGGTCAGGTTAGAAAGAGGTGAGTGAGTTGAAAGATAATAACAAATAATTGGTTAGGTCAGAAAGAGGAGAAAAGGTAATTACGAGTAGTGTACTGATAAGTATGAACAAGTACTAGAGATTGTAAGGGTGAGGTGAGGGAACGCCGGAAGTATCCCGAATCAAACAAATAAAATCTGGTAGTAGGCAAGGCCTATACCAGTAACATATAAAGGAAGGAAATTTATGAGAGATTGTGAAAGCCATCGATGTTGGAGGCGAACAACGGCCCCACGTGCCTCTAGGAGAGAGTGTCAGGGACCTCTGACGTCGATTTACAAAATTGTATTTTTGTTTGCGGCCCATTAATATTTTCCCGGTTGCAGGAGAGGAGTCAGATTGTTTGTAACTCAAGATCTAGACGTCGCTCCTGTATCGGTGGTCTATCGCCACAGTCACTCTGTGGGTATAGGCCTAAACTTCTATTTCCTTCTTCATGAGACTGTCTTTTCTATCTATCTTTAAATACAATTCTTCATGGACTAAGCTGACAAATAGACTAATATAGGAGACATAGGTGGGATTATTGAGTGTAATCTGTAGAGTAAGGACTGGATTATGGACTGAAAACCTTTATTTATTCAAGAGAAGAAAAAAAAAACACCCAGTAAAATATATATATTGAACTATCCTGAAGTTGCAAATGTAAATGACTACACAAGTCAGTAGTAAATTAGAAGAACAATACAAGACGTTCTAGTAGATACCTGGAAACAAAAAAAAAGCAAGAAAATTAAAGTAATTAATTAAGGATTTGTTATTGTTGAACAGAGAACATACTTATATAGTTAAAATTGGGTATACTAACCTTGAATAATCAAATATTATCCTACCAATAAAAATGTTGAATGGTTAATGTAGTGTAAATGTAATTTATTGTATATAAGATTGCTATTGTTGAAAAAAGAAAGAAAATAATATATTAAATAAATTATGGTTATTGTTATGCAAAGTAAATTAACGTGAAGTTCAGATTTTTGACCCTTATCCTTGTAATGGTTTGCGAGTAGCTGGTTTTTGTGCTAAGTTACATACTTTGGTAGTGAGTATTGAAAAAAGGAGAAAAAGAAGAAGCAGAATAAAAAAAAAAAAAAACGAAAGGTAAATCCGAACCCAACTCCCGTCTCCACTGTTAACTTAAAAGCTAGTCGAGGGGCATGTAGGTACATAGCCTGTGTATCTATAATTTAATTTGTGTCTGGGCTGATACATAAAAAAAAAAGAAGAAAAGAGGAAGCGTATTGATGATGGCGCCCGTTAATATAAATTTTCATCAATATTATCAAGACTGGGTAAATTGTTAAAAGAGAGAGAAAGTAAACTGAGAGTAAGAAGTTTGCAATCACCCGGTGTCAAAGGTAGTTGTGCTGAACGTTGGAATGTGGACTATGCAGGCAGTGTTATGATGACACGACAGGTGCATGAGTGACCTTGTTTTGTAGGAGTTCAGTAAACTTATGTACTACGATTGAGAATAATCACATGTTAGTCGTCACAGATTTTGGCGAAGAATTTTTGCGAAGATTTAATTCAAGAAGTTAGGGAACTTTATAGCATAAAGTAAGAAAGCCCGTCACAGATCAAGGTAGTAAAGAAAAGAAAAATGACATGTATAGCCTATGACTTTCGTCGCCAGTGATATTGTCTTCACTGACAACTTTGAGAACATATTGATCACAATAATTTCTTAATCCTGCCCTCATTATAGGGGTAACGTAATTTTAATTTTCATTGACAAAGTATTGATGAACATTATTTTTTCAGATAACAAAGCCAGATTATATAGACCTACATGTTTTATATAGGCCTATCTGTTGACATTAGCCTATACGAATTAAAAATTAGGAGAACTCTTAACACCTTGTTACGAGCTCAGCACAGACTACTAAAGACCTGGGTTCATGTCCCGGTGTCACAGGAATTTTGTCATAAGTCTCATTATAATTTGTGTTCATCCGTTATGGTAGCTAGTTGGTTGTATGGTTATTTAACGAGGGGCGTGTACCGCAACCTAGGCCGGTGTCTGTCCGGTGTGCCGGGTTATTGTCCCGCAGGAGTTCTTTTACATGCCTGTAAACCTACAGACATGGGCCTGACACATTTATGCACACATAAATGCCATGCACCTGGACCGGAATCGAACCCGCAATCTTGAGCATAGAAAGCCAGCGCGATAGTTACTCTGCCACCCAATCCGACTGGTGATAGCGGTTACGAAATTTTCATTAGGCCTATAGTATAAATGATAGTCATTGTACAGGGTGGTAAAGTATGGTGTAAAACTATGAATGTAGTTCAGTTAGAACAATAGTTCTCTGTTACATCACTATGTGGTTCATTAGGACCGGTATTGCTAATAATAAGACGACAAATAAAGAGATGATCGCAACCTATGCCCCTGTACGGTGTGAAAAATAGCAGGCAATCACATTAGTGTTGCAATATGACTTACGAATGGGCATCATCAATCTTACAAGAAATGCCTCGGGGTAGAAAGGAATGTCTTTTTTTTTTTTTTTTTAGTAGCTGTTTGACGTTTGTGTAATAGAAGTTAATTAGTAAATGATATTTGTGACTTGAGATGGTCTTAAAAATCTGGCCATATAAGTTATGTTAATTTCTTTATAAATGAGGTTCAATTCGTTTTCATTACGATTTATTATCCAAACGGGTACTATAATTTCACAAAATAAAATAAAATAAATAATTTCCGCTATAAGGCTCTGCTTGCTGCATATTAAGAAATATGTGCTTCTTCCTAATATTCTTATACTCTACTAATTTGTCTCCTTTTTCTTTCTTTCTTTCTTCCTCATTGAGAGCCTATGGCCTGTTCGTTTGATCACGTTCGTTTGATGAAATATGAAAGAACTTTAACGAATACTCGCTTAAGTGTTATTTTTTTGTTCTCATATATAGTGTGTTAATACACAATTTATCCCCCCGTAATCTGACACTCGTCACATCAGATTTCCTGAGGATGGAGGCAGCATCGGTCTCTGAAAGTTGAAAACCTGGCAAATATATTCTTCTTATTCCTGAAAAGAATATAGGCTATTAAATTATTATAGGCCTAACGTTAGAATTACGACTGTTTCCGCACAAGTTTAAGTTTGCAGTCGGATCACACGAAACAATTCAACAGTAATTCACAATAGCAACATTAGTTTTTTGGTTGATCACCATAAATTGTGAAAATAATAAAAAATATTTTATTAACAGGCATTATTCTTTTTTTGCATTTTATAAATATTTTGAAGGAAGATTCGATATAAATAATAGTGTAAATTAGCTGTTATTAAACCACGGTTGTGGACTACTAATTAGACCTATAAATCTCACCCTTGTGCCGGAATGTTATGGGTCTGCAGCATTTCCGCAGATATAAAAACCATCGATTGGCATGGAACCCGCGAGCTTGCAAACTGAAAATCAGTGCTCCACAGACTGTTCCATACTTACTTACTTACTCAATGGCAATAGGCAACTCCTCAGAAAGCTAAAGGAATATTATCTATTTTATGAAACCCGAAGGTTCATTGCTGCGCTTAACTGAGCCCGCCATTCAACCCTATTCTGTGCTAACTCCATCTAATCATACCTCGCAAATCCTACTTCCCTGAAATCTATCCTGATATTATCCTCCTACCTACGTCTAGGTCTTCCAAGTGTTTTGTTCCCTTCGGGTCTCCCAGTCATTACTTTTGAGATAATATGTCTTTCCTCCCCATGCGTGCAACATGTCCGGCCCATTTCATCCTCCGTGATTTAATTACCCTTACTATATCCGGTGAAGAGTACAGATCATGAAGCTCGTCGTTATGCAGTTTTCTTCAGTCCCCATTTTCATCTCACTTAGGCCCAAATATTTTCTTAAGCACCCTGTTTTCGAACCCACTCAGATTATGTTCTTCGCGAAGAGTACGCGACCATGTCTCACATGCATATAATACAACGGGCAGGATAATAATCTTATAAATTTTTAATTTTAATTTCTGGATAGAAGTCGAGAACAGAAAAGTTTCTGAACTGCATAAATTAGGCATTTCCTGATTTTAGTCGACACTTAATTTCTACCTTAATATTATTTGCATCTGAACTATTTAGCGGCTATTCTAATATTTTTACCGCATTACTTTGACGTTTCATGACCATATTCTTTGTTTTTTTCTGTATTAATTTCCTATCCAACATTCCTGCAGGCTTCGAAAAGACTTTCTGCATTTCTCTCGATTGTGTTCATGTCATCGCCTAACAGACAAACGTCATCTGCATAAGCTAAAATAGGGTAACTATCATTTAATTGTAACAAAATTATAGCTTATAAGTCAAAATACAGTGCATTACACAACTAAGATAGTCATGGCGAGAGGACTTTCAAGTAATTTTCAAAGTACGTAATTCTTTTTGCACAATGTGCTAGCTGTTATCACATTCAAGTTATCTGACAAGTTTCTGTCACTCTTTGTTGCAACATTGTCTTGTTGGGGAAGTCCACAAACAATTAGCAGTAGCCATAGCAATGTAGTGTGCTGAAACTTTCGCCGGCTTTCTCCTACATTTAATAAGTTCACACGTCTAATTAATTGAGTGTTAAGTGAAGTACGTTATTGAACCATATGAGATGATCATTGTGCTATTGTTACGAACGGTTGGTAAGTGAAAGTGCATTTACTGCCATTCCTATTCTCAAAGATACTTTTGTTTGTTAATCGTATTTCTTTATCGTGTTGTCTTCTGTATAACCGAAGCTTATTGTGATTGATTATCTATCAAGTGTTTATTTATAAGAAAGCATAGAGGCAGAGGAACGTTTTATTATTATTAATAATAATAATAATAATAATAATTTATTATACCGTTCAGCATACAATGCAATAGGTAACGTCAATGAGCCATTAAAACAATATATCTATGTTCAGGTATTCCTGTACAGTGTAAAAATTATATCTTTTCAACATACATTTAATTCTATTTTTAAAAATACTTGTATCTCTAATCTGTCTGAAAGATAACGGTAACTTATTATATAATTTTTTCCCAAGATACAAATGAGAATCAAGGGATTTCTGTAAACGAAATTTAGGTAACACCATATTATTTCTTCCCCTTGTATCATAACTGTGTACATCAGAAAACAATACCTCATTCTTATTTTGATGGTGAACAAAATTCAAACATACAAATACATACAATGATGCCAAAGTTAAAATTCCAAATTCCTGAAAAATTGGTCTACAATGTTGGCGAGAATCGCAATTCTTTATTATTCTGATAGCCTTCTTTTGGAGCAAGAAAACCTGATTGGCTTCCCTGCTATTGCCCCAGAGCAAAATACCATAGTTAAGATGGCAATGGAATATACTATAATAAACACTTAATAAGGTGCCCACTGATACACATAATTTAAGTCTTCTTAAGAGAAACAAGGCGTTTGACAATTTTTTACTTGTTACAGTTATATGATGTTTCCAGGAAAGCTTGCTGTCCAGCCATATTCCAAGTAGTTTAACTTGTTGCTCTGTGTCGTGTTTGTCCTTTATAGTGAATAGGATGGTTTGTGTTTTCTCCTTATTCATATGTAAACCATTTGCCCCAAACCAATCTGACATTTGATCTAAAGTACATGACCAATCAAAAGTACTAGCAGAAAGAATATTAAGCACAGTAGTGTCATCTGCATAAGAAATAACTTTACCAGGAGTTGCAGCGGGAAAATCATTAACAGCAATAATAAAAAGGAAAGGACCAAGAATAGATCCTTGAGGCACCCCTGTTGTTACATCGCGAATTGTAGATATCTGGTCATTAACTGAAGCCAATTGCTTCCTATTGCTGAGATACGATTGAATTAGAGCCAGTTCCTTGTTTCTTATTCCGTAGAACTCTAATTTCCTTAGCAGAAGATCATGCGGTAAACAATTGAAAGCTTTACTAAGATCGCAGAGACAGGCTGCTGCATTCTGTTTGTTTTCAAAAGCATTTAGCACTTCACTCACTAGGCGTTCAATACCCTTAACAGTGGACCTGTTGGATCTAAAACCATACTGTTCATCACTTAATAATCTGTTAACTTCAAAATAGGATACTAACCCATCCAGCATTATGCTTTCAATTACTTTAGACAAAATAGTCACCAAGGACACTGGTCTATAATTGGAGGCTTCTTAGCATTCAGTTGAATTTGATACTGAATCCCACAGTATTCTTGGTCGAATATTGAGGCATGATCGTTGTTAAATCCGAAGTTGTGTGTTCAATCATGGCCGAGAGCATGTGCTTTTATGGAGTCAAAACCGTCAATTTGACTTCTATTGTCACAGATTACAGAGTTGTTCAAAGGCTTTGCTTGAAAAAAAAAACTGTCCGATCGGGAAAAACTGTTTTTGTGCAGTAAATCTCTGTCGATTTTGACGCGGAAGAATAATTCTCTTACTTCCTGAATTTTTCACGCAGAGTTCCAGCTTCTCCATATTGTAGGCCTATGACATTTTGCCATTTCACTTAATTACTCGCGTTGTCTTCTCTACCCCATGTTTACTTTCAATAACTCAATAGTTATCTTTTTTTCAGTTTCAGTAGCAATAGCATCGTTATGACCGACTACTGTAAGGGAATTTATCTATTTCAATGATTTGTACTGCAGTTTTCATGTCCATAGGAAATAAATCATGAAATAATATAACAGTGGTATAAAATAAAACAATTTATATAGGCCTAGTCGTAATTTTGTGAAGTCTTTAAAGCAAATTCCCGTTTTGTTTTAATATTTTCACTGCTACTGACATATAAATGCGTTGCATCAAGAATTTTAAAAAAGGAGAGATATAGAATTAACAGAGTTATCTTTTATGTTAAACATGAGACATTTTATTCGAGTATTATATTTGTCATTAATGAAAACCGGCTTTTCCATTGTAATTCTCCTCATCGATTTCCAACTTAAAGCTCACTGACGTTTTCACTTGGTGACTGCCTTATAAGTTATAACCAGTGCAGTGAGGGTTAAGCAAATAAGTAAATTAATTTCCCTAATTCAATATGCGTCGGGCTTGTGATAATGATTTATATCTTTTAGTAAGAGGAGTAGCTAAAATGACTAAGTTATTACATATTGATTCATTTCTCGGACTGACAGTCTAGTTCAATTTTGATGTATACGAACGGAGAAACTGGTTTAAATACCTTACGCAAAATCAATTTTATTCAACATTTTAGGAATAGAGAGAGATATTGAATGTCTTCTCTACGAGATACATTATTTATTCATAAACATATGCAGATTGTATACGGAGAGAGAACGGGTAAAGCTGTGAAGAACAACGAAACTTTATTGTAGGCTTGCTGTTGAATCTTCCAGTGATTAAGAATGCCGGACTAGTGAATTAAAGTATAGGAACGAGTTGAAATGTACTGATGCTAGTTGTTATAAGATATTCTCGACATCTATCTGGGGACTCATAATGGGTTTGAGAAGAATGCACGATAACAGTCACAATATGAATTAAGACCGAGCGAAGCGAAATCCTGATTTAATTCCATTTAATTCGACCGTTCGGGATTTTAGTTTGCTTGTCTGTAAATTTGTTTGTAACACAGTAGGCCTAACTACCAAACACGGTATTGGATTATCTTCCAATTTGGCATGAATATTACGTGCAATCATTAAAACGGTGTTTGTGTAAGGTTTTTATTTTTTAAATCTGTTTCAAGATTGCGCCTGTTTTAACTTTTGAAGAAGCAGATATTAATTTTTTTTTGGATATGAGGTCTACTGTTCACAAAACTACTAGTTGTTAGAGTGTTAGATTCAGGTTATGAATTCGTTGAAATATTAAAATATGTCTTATCTATAAACAGGAAACCAGTAAGACCAATGGGATGGCCAAGAACATGGCAGACTCAAATAGGGGGGTTATGGAGTCTCGATCCCAGGTCCAGCCAGTATTTTTCCACTCTCAAAATTTCGGATAATAATTTAGCTATCTTCTCCGATCATTCCTTGTACGTTATCTATTCGCGCTAATGTTATTTTCGGAGAGGTCCAGCGTTGTGCTGAGCACACAGGAGATGTGTTTATGTCTAATATATGTAACCCATATATTTCATTCTTACTTCCCACGAAATGGGAGGTGAAGCAGCAAAATCACATAAATGTCCTCTATGAATTCTATTAAAAATTCGTTTCTGAAAGAGAAGTGGTATATATGCCTACTGTACGTACCTGTTTAAAATGAATACTGTCAACAGTGAACTGAAAATTCCATTTTAGGTTGTATTCTTGCTTGTGTAAAGTTATATTTAAAATGGGACTTGGTAGGATTGAGCTGGATTTGGTGTGATGAGCGTAAGGGAGTACATTGAATTTTTGCAATGTGGAATGCATGCATGTTTATTCAATGAAAGCAATAAATGAAACAGATCTACTTTATTATATTAACATCACTATATTTTTTTAACACATTGACATCTCCATATCTTGCATGCCTGCACTTTTAGGTATCACAGTAACTTAACTATATCCAATGTTATAATTGAAATAATTTGTACTGATTTTAATAAAAATCAGTAAGGTTGCCACATAAAACCTCTAATTTTGGTAACCATGTCCTCATTAAACCATAATTTAGTTGTTTATTTTGTTATATTTATTGATGGAACTTGTTACTTTGTTCATCTCAAATTGTATTAGAATTAAATAATCATTGCCTTGATTTGGTGTACTTATAATTGAAACATATTACTTAAAACTATATTTAAGGACATTAATGTGCATATTTTTTTATGTCAATGTGATTTTTCTTTCTTTTTTTAACAGAGTTACCAGATTGATAAGAATATTATCCTTTTTATGAACAAGTGTTATTCTTTTCTAAGAATTAAGTGGCATCTACATTTTAGTCAATAATGGGCTAGATTTGCAATGATTTAGTGAATTTATTGAGTAATTGTGAATAGAAGACCTGCTATCGTATGCTGATATCATTGCGATTTTGGACATCCTTCTAGACTTGCATTGCGTTAGTATAAAGAGAAGTGTGTCTAATAAGACAAGTCAAATTTTTGTGCTTCCAGTGTAAAAACACTAGAAAAATACAATTAACCAGCTGGGAATACATTTCAATAACGTCGTTGATGGATAATATAAAGACAAAATTCGATTATTTATTGTTGAAATTTAGGTTAATATCTACCGCATAGAACGGTTTAGAACTATAATCTTTGTTATAATACGATTTAAGTCTAAAAATTACAATAAACCAAACGCATACAACTTCAAAAATGAAAACTTACGAAATGAACTGGGTCATGTTAAAGTTATACTCGTTGTGGACTGTATTTTTCAAAATCCAGTGGTGCCAGCTGTGTTATGTAAAGATTCATTGACCTGTCTTGAAAGCTGATTTAGTTCAGATTTGGAAGGATCCCAAAACACATACCGGCACCATATCGAAATTTATGAAACTGCTATTAAAATTGTCTATTTATAATTGCCCCCCCCCCAGAGATTAAAAATGCCAATCTGGCAACTCTTTTAATTTTTGCTTCTATCACTACCATAATTCAAAGTTTAAAATTTGGAAATATACTTTACATAGAATAAATAATTATGATCATGGCATAAAATAGACAGCATTCATTAACAATAAATTGTTTTAAAATCCACATCTCACCTAGAAACTATTCCTGTCAGTCGATATATTTTGTTAAACACAGAAGGTACACAGAAATTATAAAATATTTTATGTTTTATCAGTTTATTTTGTTATAGGAGAAGGAAGTTGTCCTCATGTATCGGATGCCATGGTCATTGTGTCAGTTTCATTGCTGGGCGGCCAGTAATGGTGCTTGCTGTTGTTCTGGGATTTCTCGCTTGTACATTACCCGTCTCTCGAAGTTGTTCACGTTGGTCTTCTCGATCTCGCTTTCCAGCAGCTGAAACAACAAAAAATAGATCACATTTTAGCTAAGGTGAAAAGATATAAGCGGTTTAGTTTGAGGACAAAATTGGTTTGAAAGCAAGACATATTAAACGTTTATGAAATTGGGTGTCAAAGCGGTGAAGAGGTATGAAAATCCCACAAGTCCTGCTTTTGCCTTTGCGAATGAAAAAACCATGAAATACCTAAATCATATTTGTTGCTATATTAACTGAATCAATAATAATTCTTCCGCCTATTCAATTACATTTAGATTCACTGTGTCCAGAAAATAAATAATAAAAGAGAGTACAAGTTAAACAAAGTCGATATAATATATGACTTCTGTATCTGGTTACCAAAACCCCCTATGTTGGGGCGAAGGGCCTCCATGTGGAGGTTTCTGTTACCTATATGAATTTTGTTACGCTTATTTTCCGAGAGAGGGCAGAGGGACAGGTGGTAAGCCCATCGCCTCTCAACCCCCCTCCGGAAACTAAGGTCTTACTTAAACGTGAAAGGGCCAATAAATTTTGTCCAGAGGCTCTAATTTAGGCTTGAAGTTCTTTTACGTACCGCAAATCTACGACACGGGCCCACCAGTTTAAAGCCCCTCCCAGAGGACTCCGTGTACAGGATATTTACGTCCTGAAAAAAACATCGATCGCGGCCATGTTTGATCCCGCGATATTCGGATCTAGAGGCGCTACCTCTAGACCACCGCGGCCGAATATGAATATGATTTAGGTCCGCTTTAAATATTGCTTTTTGCTCTTACTGCTTTGAATAGTTACATCAGCAGCTACAGTATTTCAATATCAGATTCATACTTAAGGTAGAGAAAAAGTTAAGTGAGTGCATAACACCAAATCTTTTTTCGTAGAAACTGTCTGAAGTACAGTTAAAGCTAGCGGAATGCGCTGTCTCTCTGCACGAATGTGAAGTCGGTACATCACTAGATCCATGCTGAGGACAGAAAAGTCATGTGGGTATATGACATGACATTTTTAAACATAACCTGTCACCTTTCTAAGAATTCCTGTTTGTTACAAAATATTCCACTTTTTATAATTTTAATTTTATTTCGTCCGTTCGTTGTATAAACATAGTCGTTTTATTCAAGTATTGTCTGCCTTACGACATAATTAATACAAATCACTTGTCATATACCATCGAATGGATTGTTTTTATAGTTAAAGAACCTGCAGGACATAATCATTTTGACATTTTCTGTTTCGTTTTATCTGTTTTATTTCTGTTGTACAAGGAACTTGTTTCTTCATTCGCTGTGGTTACAGGTGGAGACGATATTTCGTCTCTAAGTGGCCAGACGTCCTTCAAAGATCTTACGTTAGAATCACTGGAGCAGCAGCATGTAGTGCATCCAGTGTAGCATTAATGAGGCAACCACTTCCTCTTTTGTCTTATTATTGTTTTCAAATTACACCGCTCTGCCACTGAAGCAAGTTGTTCTGCGTGCTTCTTCTCCTATACTTTCCATTTCTACTACTGACCACATGTACCAGCTCTTTTTTATATTCTGTTCTCAAGAAATTAGCTTGAGCATCCTGTTTCCTTCCTGGTATTTCAACACTACATATTACGTTATCTTCTATCTCATTGATTCATCTCTTGTAAATCCGATATATGAATGAGAAACAGGGAAATGAAAATGGTTATGCGGTTTCTTTAACACACACAATTCAACTGATTATTTGGTTTGCCGCAGTAAGTGGTGTTAGGACTATACTTCGGATTTCTACTTTCAACTGTTAAATTATTTCCATTCACATCAATTTAATAGAATATCGGTTATGGTTATTACCATAGTAACCGCACCTTACTTGTCTCATGTGATAGAGTTATTGGTGAAACTGGCCTTCTTTTCAGTAGTTTACCATATGTATGCGGATAATGGTATTCTATCTATGAATTATTAATAACGATTTCTCCTCCTCGAGATGAGAATAATGTCAAAAGTAACACTACTATAAGTAGTTATAAATCCCATTCTAATATTTTGATCACCGAAGGGAGAACAAGACACAAATAGTACAGAAGTAAAAATTAAAAATAATATTTTCTCAATGTACTCTAATCCTTGTTTTCCCTGGTGATTACACACTACTTCTGCATCAACTATATGAATTACGTATATATATATATATATATATACGTATATATATGTATATGTATATATAAGGATAAACTCATAAACTCTATATAAACTCATAAACTCTATATGTATAAGTATAAGAATAAGAATAAAAAATGATAAGCTGATCGCTGAACATTGTCATTGAAAGTATAAATGATGATGTGTAATCCATTTCTGAAAAGACTGTTCTCTTAAAAACCTTCTTACCTTTTGACCAGTCCACTGAATATCTTCTACCTCTTGGATGTTTAATTTGTCCATAACGATCTGTTTTTCATCTTTTAAGATTCCTAATAGAATGAAGATATGCATTCTCAACATGAAGTAAACTGCTTCAAATACTGAAATGTTGGATGGGAGCTTCCCACTTAGCTTTCATAAGGTCTAAGCAACGAAGTCATTGAGGAGCACAAACCATATCATTAGGACAGTCATGTGGAAGACCAATTATTTCTTTAACTGATCCTCTCAGCATCCTATCTATGTCTTCAAGAAAAGCGTTCTTAATTTTGACAAGTAAGGTATATCGGAGAGGATAGAGTAAACCTAGCCATATTGTATATTGGTTTAAAATTGATCATTTCTGGTCTTGTTTTAATAGAGGCGAGCTGGATAATTTATTTTCATTCTTACTTAAATTACAGATTTTTTTTCCTGATTAAAAACTATCTAATCATTAAAATTGCCACTAACATACCTAATTGTTCCTTTTATCATTATGGTATTATATATTCATATTATTCAAGTACTTATGTTCGAATTTTTTCTTTGTATTTAATGTACGTTTCTTGTATTCATTCATGTATATCAGTTCTTTTTTAATTTATTATTAATCATTATTATTATTATCATTATGTATTTCATGTTTTTGCCCTGACTGAGTGGTAGAGAAGGCCTTATGACCTTAACTCCGCCAGGTTAATAAATAAATAAATAAAAATAAATAAGCCTGTAAAAATAGTATCCTTTGGTGCTAAAAGTTTGCATGATGATTACTTCTGCATCAATCATATGAATTTATGCTATATATTTTGTAATATAATATATTTTATTTTATAGATCTATCATATTTTTTATAATATTAGGCTATATTTTATATTAGAAAGACTGTTTCTTAGCATTGTTTTTCGATATAGGTAGGCCTAAAAGAATACGCAAAATGTTACTATAATTGTTATTTTTAAAAAGCTTAATTTTTCAGAATGGCACCAACGGTCATAAAGTGTAACAGCTGACACGTTAATTAATGACTAATTTCTTAATTATAAGTTAATTAATGCTACATAAATTTCAGTACAAAATTCTTTATTTAATTCTTATGTTATATAAATTAACCATGCCTATAAATAAACTAAAGCGATAAGTCCAATTCGTAATTTCTCGCAACTGTGAATGTCATACATTTCTCCTTATCGTACTGTGTAGAAGTAATTTATATTTTTCATAGTGCAGAAAAAGTCAGACAGACTATGATGACTAAGACAAACACATGATAATAAAGTGAGAAGTGAAAGCTCAGTAATGACACTCCCGTATGATTAAGAAGTTCAGACCGTCCCCATCATAAACTAGGCGCTCTGCCTCTATAATCAACAGAATCGTCTCTATTGTTTGCCAGACAGATACTGACGTAAATTTCAAGTCTACTTTTATAGACTCTTCCATCAGCAGATTAACACATCGTGGAAGATGGAAAGAAGGGGAAAAAACAAGACAGAGACTGCTAATTCAGTCTGTCAGCTCGGCGTGCGAAACTATAGCACAGCGAATTAATGGCAGAAGGGTGTCTCTCACCCTCATAAATGCACCCCTCCCCTCATCCCTTGCCCATTTCCGGAATGTTTTCTCACTTCTTTAATTCGTTTTGTTCAGACTCTCAGTTCAAAGTGAGAAAGCTTTCATTGTAATTAAAATACTAACCAGAATTGTTATGGCGGATGAAATGGGATAAAAACTCTTCTTCATTAGTTATATAAACTAACTTTTGTATTAGATTTTCCTGCTTAAGTGAAGATTTTTATTGAGTTTTTAGAACTCATAACTGGTTTGCTAACCATTGAACTTATATTTTAAAATCTCGTTGCTATAATTATGTCTATATGCAAATGAAGGGTTTAATAACAGCAGATCGCTGAATCAAAATGCACTCAGGACTGACTGAAGATGACAATGAGAGTGTAAATTTTGAGTTTAACTTCCTTTTTTACTAACGGTTGTTATGGTATGGTTTCTTCTCATCCATCATAAGATCCATTCGATGTTTCAATCCTACTTATCTGAGGTGCCCTTTATATTACAAAATCCACTTGTGTGAGAAAAAATAGCTACAGATACAACGCCCAACAACAAAACAAAGATTTTAAGTCATCAGCATAATAATGACTATAATAAAAGTTTAATAAAAATTAAGCTTACTATGATATTATAATAACCTCTTGTTTAGTCTCCTATATTTTTTCGTCCATTTCTTTGTTATGAAAATAACATTTTGCCTAATTTTTTAAAACTTGTTACCTTCATTGTGTTATAATGGTTTATATGCTACGTTACTCTTTAGTTATAATAATTTCTTGTATATGAATATTTCTCTCCAATGTTTGGTTGCTTCACATTCAAGGAGGATGTGTTTCGCATTTACTTTTGAATTGTTTCAAGTGGACACATTCCTTTAACAGTATTCTTTCTCGAACAAAATACTGTATGTTTCAATTATATTTTTATTCTTTTATTTTTAGAAAAATTAAAAACTTCGAGATGTGGACCAGTTACGTGTTTAATAAGAGTAATACAGGTATGAAAGTTAAATAACTACGCCATTATATTTTCTCGTTTATTGAAAAGGCATGCTTTTAGAACCATATAGTTAGAATTTTTAGTTTTGGAGATTTTTGCGATGGATGAACAAGATATTTGGCATTGGGACAAGGACGAATTGACAGGATGTAACAGGGCATTCTGACTATACTAATTTCATCAATCGTCACTATTACAATTATTCATTTGTTGTTATTTTTACTATGGATTTGATGCATGTTGAACTTCCACTATGGACCAACTTACATGGATTGCTGAGAAATCCTCTATAGTCTATATTTCCAGATATAATTTCGAAGAGAAGGGGCATGACTATGTCAAAATTATAGTACCCCCCTCATTCAAAGAGAGAAAAGCAGACTATGGATCTTTTGCAGACTCTTGTTTCTTGTGAAAGTATTGCGTTAATGCAGGTTACTTCAAAGCAAGATCAAGAGAGTACACATAGCAGTACACCATTAAAATCCGTGACAATACGTTTGAAAAGAATGTATGAATTACGACGCACTATATGGTATCAGGGAAAGAAAATCATGTTATTCTTTCAAAAAGTATTTTAAATTTTAAACCACAATAAACTTCTGCATACGTTATAACCAGGGTTAGGACTTTTAGGTGCAAATTTTATATGAAAAAAGGAAGGGAAAAGGTGCTAAAATAAGGTAAAAAAGGGGACAAAAAGGTGCTATTTTACTCAAGTAATTCAAAAAAATCTATCTTCTATTAACGGTTATTGAGTTGCGAAAAAACACATCAAATCATCACTCACCAGAAACAGTAAAATACAGGAAGCTGTTGTACTTCAAGAAATTGAGCATCTCTACATTTTAAAAAATAAGCCTGTTTCTATTAGGACATAGAATGTCTTTGTACATGCTAAAGCTTCTTTCGACATCCACAGAAACCAGTGGGGCAAACTTTGTATTCACTTGGAATGGCAACTCTACACATGTGGCAAATTCCTCAACATCCGGATTTTTCTGAAGACTAGACTCAAGTTTGTCTTTAGCAAAGCCCTCTAACTGGTCCCTCACTGAAGTGAAAATATCCCATTGTTTTTCCTTTTCGAGACCTTGTTCTTCCAATTGTTTGATAACTGCAGTCAAGTACTTGTAACCATGGACACAAAATAGTTCTGTCTCCAAATTCTGTATTTTTTCCGGTAGCAGAAGTTGTTGGGCCTTGGAAATCGCACCTGCGTCTGCTGGATCCAATGAAAGCACAAAATCCTTAATCTTGTCAAAATTCTCACACAACATAACAGCACACTGAATCCATGATCCCCAGCGAGTAATGACCGGGAATTTTGGAAGGTGGAGGCCAGTGATTTCCTTGTAGGCAACAACACGACTCGGAGCTTTCTGTAGAATCTTCTTCAGGGCAGAGATGTATTCATTTGCAATGTCGTATTCATTCCTTATGGATTCACAAACCCTGTGAAGGGCATGGACTAGGCATGTCACATGCTTTAACTTAGGGAACAAAGGTTTCAATTGGTTAATTGCTGAAACCATGTATGGAGCCTGGTCTGTAACCACCAGAAGAAGTTTTTCAAATGCGATACCACTTGGCCACAGGTTTTGACAGAAGTCCATGATTGATTGCATTACTGTACTGGCGTTGGCTTTCTCCAGTTCGTACATTTTAAACAACATGGGCTTAACGTTCTCCCCTGATAGGGGAAAAACTAAAATTTTCAAAACATATCGTTCCATTGAGTCTGTAGTTTCATCCAATATGATTCCCACATCACAATCAGTCACTTTCTCCTTGATGGTTTTTATGGTTTCTTGGTAAACAGGCTCCATGTAGTTTCTTCTTATAGTACTCTCATCAGGCACTGACATCTTTGTGTATTTTTCAAGGAATCCTTTGAAAGTCGGATGGTTTACCTTATTGAGTGGAATTCCCGCTTGTGTAAGAGCAGCACATAAATCAATGTTGAATTTCTTCAAATTTTGAGTTTTCGATGAACACTGTTCAATCGCATTCCGTAATAAAGGTTGTCGCGATTTATTTGCTTGAAGTGTCTTGTTCTTTTGATGCTTAGAAGTGGAAATGTGTTGTTTGATGCGGTCTCGCTGGTGCTTTTCATCTAACAAAATTCCTGAATCGCAAATGCTACACCGTATTACAGTTCCATCTGTTTCTACGGAATCTTGTTTGAATTCCTGAGACAGAGAAAATACCCGGGCTCTGGACACCTTAGGCATGGCAAAAATACACTCATTTAATCACAGATTTGCACTCACGATCAACAGACTACTGACTGGTGAAGTCAAGAAGATGGAAGTGAGAGAAAGAGGATTTGCGTATACACAATATTTTTTTTATAATAAATTATAATTTGGTGGAATGAAATACGCATTTCCATTGTAGCAAGCTATTTGTTTCGGCAAAGTGAAAGAGGATTTGCGCGCACACACAATATTATTGTTGATGGAATGAAATATGCATTTCCATTGTAGGGAGCTATTTGTTTCGGCAAAGTGAGAGAAAGAGGGTTTTCACGCACACACGTATCATTTTCTGTTGTTGCAAGTGTGCTTTCAGTCCCGCTTTTACTGGAAGAAAAATGGAATGAAACTCACAAGTCATTCATAACGCTTTATAGAAGAATATTGATAAGCTACAGTATATGAAAAAGGGGAAGAAAGGGGATTATGGGCACTGTTGAGAAAAAAGGGGTAAAAGGTACCAAAAAAAGGAAAAAAGGTGCTACAAAAATGTCTCCATTCTCGACTATAGATAAAATCTCACACTGTGGTATATTTCCGAAGAGCTTTAATTTACCCTACGAGAAAAGGTGCGCACCTAAAAATCCTAACCCTAGTTATAACAGAAGTTTATGTTGTTGTCTATAACACTGCCCATAATTCATCCCGCTATGCCAAAATCATTTCAATATGTTTCGTCCTAACACAACATATCTTTAATTTTTTCCAAGGCCGCCCGTATTGCTAATTGGTTAGACTGCTCGCCTTCCACCGCTGGGCCCTGGGATTGTATCTCGGTGGATCTCTGTGGAATTTGTGTTGGACAAAATGTGATCGCGGCAGGTTTTCTTGGGGTACTTTCGTTTCCCCTGCCATATACATTCCAACCTTACTCCATTCATCATAATATGGCCATTGGTTGCAATAAAGGAATTGTTATTTTACTTTTTCCAAAGACACTACTTCCGCTATTGTGTATCCATGTATTACTCGCCCTAACCAAACTGGGCCTAAACACCTTATTTAGCTATACTTTATTCCGTCCATACTCAGAAGTCTACGGCAATATTCGCTGAGTTGAGTTCATTGTTTCCACATATTTGCTATTTTGTATTGGAATAACAATTACACATCGTTTCTATAGAAACTTCCATCACATTTGCTCGCAGTTTATTAAATCACAACGTTTAGGCCTATAACAGTTTCATCAGAGAGAGGTAAGCAGATTTAAGTTTTCATTCTATCCGTAAGAACGGAATCAAGTAAATCACGTAAGGTTAGATTAAAAGGATGGAGATACATTATTAATAAATGTGTCAAATAGTTGCTAAATATTCTATGTAATCTGAAGAATAATATGCTTTCTCTAGGTAACATTGCACAATAAGCACGATAAGCCGTCGATTCCAATCGTTGGCCTCTGTCTTCATTATTCCAAAAGGCTTTTCGTAAAACTCTAGTATCGTTATGAAAATGCTACTTAAATTGTATCTTGAATTAATTGCAGTAATCACAGAGGTATTTACTGAGCTCCTTGGTTTCCTCTAACTTAAAAATGCCACTGCTAAACTAATATCACTATTGTTAACCCAGCTGCCACTAAAAAGGGTAATCATTGTCTCCCGCCGTTGTGCTAACAGCATAATGTCGATTACTTTCTACAAGAAACAGCATAGGAGCATTGGTGCAGCTCAACTTATGCGGGGCTTTTTCATGCATAGTTTAACTGATATTTTATTTCCATATCTTGATTTTTTTTCCTTTTTAAGAGCAGATCGACTGAGAAGTAAGAATCTGCCTTAAGGTCTATTTAAACTAGGTTTATATTGTAAGATTTGAGGCTTTCCTGGCGAATCTTATGTAGAAAATCTTCTCGGGTTTGCAGCCAGGTGAGAAGTTTGTTGTGGTCCAACGTTTCCGAGGCTGACGCTGTCTCCATCCTCAGGGAATCTGAGATTCCACTGCTTAATTCCTCGGAAACGTTGGACCACAACAAACTTCTCACCTGGCTGCAAACCCGAGAAGATTTTCTACATATGTTTATATTGTAATATGAAGACTGAATCGTTCTGCATTTTTCTGTTTTAATTTTTTTTATTAATCTCTTCGTTTCTTCTTTCTCCTTCTCGTACTTCTATTCTTATTACCCCTGTAGTTATTCCTTATCACCAGTTTTTTTCATACCTCTTGTTAGCTTTGTCAAATTTGTCTAAAATTTCTCAATATTAACATTTTTGTGTTCTTTTCCCTTTATTCATTTATTCAGCTTATTTGTGCATGCCTGTTACTAATAGATCTCTCTTCAATAACGAGTCAAGTAATTTATTTTCGGTAGATTAGGCCTACTAATTATGCGTCAGGTGCTTCTTTATGTCTACTTTTTAACATCTTTCTTCAGCTCTTATGACTTTTTATTTGTCCTCTTTTGCATATGATTTATCATTCGCTCGTTTTCATTACGTTTAACTTACTGAACAAACTTCTTTAGTATTTTATGCCGTTGTTCAAACTCAATACAAGCAGAAATGTTCTGTCTCTGTTGCCTCTGGAATATTTAAGAAAAACCCTCCAGATATTATTAATACAATACCTCGTATATAATAAGCCATAATAATAATAATAAAACAATAATAATATTATTAATATTAATAAAATACAACAATAATATTAATAATAATAAAATATAACAATAATAGTATTAATAATAATAATAAAATATAACAATAATAATATTAATAATAATAAGAAGAAAACTTCCAGTTTTATATATATTATATAATAATACAACACAATAATAAATATATAATAATACAAATATAACAATCATAATTATGGTATGATTATATATAATTATAAATCATAATTAAATTATGTATAATTATATATTGTATACAAATAATATAATAATTATTTTTCTATTCTTCTTCTTGTCATTATTATTAATATTATTATTATTAATATTAAAGGTGTATTTCTTTATCTATACTTTGAAGATTTGTCAGTTTTCTTTCAACTTATAAAACCAAATTATTATTTCAGGATATGCTGGACACTTCGTCAACTCAGATATCAGCATCGGACTTCCACAAACAATCTGAGGTAATTTCAACGCATTATCTTAATTACTGTCCATGTTAAGTACCCCTTAAATTGCATTTCTTGAACATAATTTACAATAAGTTATGTTCTTTTACTTGGATAACTGATCAACAATTATTTTTGTTATTATTAGAAGTATCCAACTTTTTAGTTTACTGACGTGAACTGATAAAGCTTCAGAACGGCCTAAATTTATGTTAAGCAGACATAATAGCAATAATTAATAACAACAATGATGGAATCAACCGGTTTCGAACAGCGCCTAACCATTCATCGTGCGAAGATATGCGTGAGCGTTTACAATTTGTTAAATATGACATTCCTGTGACTTGTTAGAATCTCGTGGTGAATAACTTGCATGTTATTTAGATCACTATCGTTCGGCTAAATGAAAGAAGCGTTCCTTACAAATAAGGATTAAATGTTTTGATAAAGATCTGTGTTCTTTATAACATCACATGACCATTGTAATTTATGTCATGAACATAACTTGTACAAGGAAATTCATTTTATTGAATGTGATGCTTGAGAATAACCATGTTTATTTAAGAAGAAACAATTTTGTTCACTTTCTCCGATTTACATTTTTCAGGACAGACGTACTTGTTTTTTTAGATCTTTCTAAAGTCCAATGTCTACGTTTGTAGTGAAAGGATTTAATTTGTGGGGATTTGTTTCCTTTCGGGTTAAATGATTTGTTTCATTTGTCCATACATTACATTCATTTTGTTACTATATTACGACTTCTGCCGATATTGACAATCGCACAGCAATTATTAATAACCAGGGCCCGGATTCTGATGACCTAAAATTGTCTGAAAAATGACCTATAAAATGACCCTAATTTTAAAGAAAATGACTTAATAGTTATAAAAAATGACCTAAAAACTGATATTTTATTTATAAAAAAATATTATTGCACATACGAAGTTATAGACTAGTTTGTACATAATTGTAAAAACTGTAAATAACTGTAATGTTGTGAATGTTCTTTTCTCACGGAAATTTATACTGGCACTGAGGCACTGGTGATTAAAAATTCGGCATTTCCTTTTGTGGTCTGCCGGATTATATTGTTGTTTATTAAGGGTAAACTGTAGTTTGCACTCTCAAATCCAAGCAGATGGCAGACTCTGGTGCCATGTCAATCTAATAACAATAGTAATATAATACAAAATTTTGGCGTTTCTTTGATTCTCATTTCCGACTGAGAGATGTCAGCACTATAACGCCGAATTTTTTCCTTCTTGCATTAAACAAACAACACTTCAAAGACAGTACCACTAGCGACAAAAGAAAGTTAATACACTCAATGTAAATACATGAAAATGACTAAATAAGAAAGCAAATGACACGAAAATGACAAAATAATGACCTAAAATTGAAATAAATGCCCTAAAAATATAAAATTGCATAAAATGACAAAAAATGGCATAATAAAAATGCATTTCTATAATCTAGAGGCCATGATTAGGATTTATCTTCAAGTTGGCAATGTCTATGCAGCATTAATAAAAAATGACATGTCATTAGAATCCGGGCCCTGTTAATAACCTATATTTCATGGCTTCGTGTTAGAACACGTAAAAGCGAATCATAGTAGACCTTCTATTTGCTTCACTATTTTTATTAACAGAAATTGCTAGAGATGAAGGAACGGTCACCCGTTATGTCCCGAGCTAGCGTTGCTTAATCCAAATCTGAAATAGCGAATCAATTAATTTCACAGCTCTTTGCCTATTACGAGGCGTGTTTTTAAAATAAATATCGATAGTAAAAAATGACATTTTCCAAAAACTTTATTATCATTTATTACATTAGGCTACACATAGTCACCACCGTAATTCAGGGACTTGCCGTAAAGGGAAATCAGTTTTTGTATGCCTTTGTCAAAGAATGATTCTGCCTGTGATGAAAGTCAAGTCACATCATTATGGAATTTTTTCAGATGAAACAGACGTTTTCTTCCACAGCTTGCAACAAATGATCCGTGATCACAGCCATTCGGCCGCTCCGCGGCCCATCTAGCACATTTTCACGACCTTCGTTAAACTGTCTAACCCATCACTCATTATTGTTTTTCCATAAACCTCATACAATTGGCTATGAATGTAACCCCAGTATTTCGTAGCATTGTTTGATCATACCATATTAATAGAATGAAAAATCCTAAATATGAGATTAAATTCGATAAATGTTTCGGGTTTCCACCGCTGGAAAATGGTTTATTCTCGACTTAAGACTGTAAACCCCTAAACATGAGATTAAATTCGATAAATGTTTCGGGTTTCCACCGCTGGAAAATGGTTTATTCTCGACTTACATGTTTGATATAAAAAAATGTATCACAAGCTTCAAGTAACATCCTTTAGTACCTCATTTCGTTCAAAGTACCATAATTCAGTTTAAAATGAAAAATTAAAAACATATCATGATAACAATAATGATAATGAAGGTGACAATAATAGTAATAATAATATAATTAAAATAAAAGTGATAACTTTGTTTTAAGAAAATGTTTATTCTATTGTGTCATTCTGCTTAGTTACATTATTTGTAATAATTTATTTTAACTTTCCCTGGTTTTTATGAAAGTATGTTAATAGCTTATTATAGATTCGGAAAGTCTTCAAATACTTACGCAATACCCGGGAACCATCCTTTGATGGTTGAGTGAAACCCTTCAACTGCATTATTTGTTTTTCTTCATTGTACAATTATTTTATTTCATACCAGTTTCAGTCATCTGTCTCAACATACTCCGAATACAGGGAGAAAATTGTCTGATTAAATTTTATCTGAAAGAATAACTTTTAAATTTTGGACATTTTGACTCTTACATTTCCACATATTATAGGACTTCTTGTTTCTTGGATATTTATGTAGATAGTACATTTTGGATTGCGATCTTATTGGGCATTTTGATCAACATAGGCATATTTCTTAAACTGGAATATTTGCATTTGCAGGGCATTGTGCTGCGAATGAATTAACTTGGAATGAACCAGTTGTGAATTTGTGTACGTGGTAACTTACATAATACGAATGAAAAAATATGACTTTCATCAGGAGCAGAATTTATTCAGGAGTAATCTAACATCAGATTTGAGTTATATTGCAGTATTCAAATGCATTATCTCTTTACCAAAAATGTATGTTATACATCATAGAATGACGAAACATAATTTGAGGAAAGCTGCTGTTAGGTAATACATAACATTTTTGTTCATGATATTGGCCTTGACTGCGATTTCGCGTGCAATATGTGAGTCTCACGTTTGTCGGTTTACAAACCCATTTTGTAATAAAGTAGGCCTATGGCAATTCCTTCGTATAGGATTTATGACTGAATTTTTCAATTTCATCCATTTTCGCCCTACTCTTAAGAGAATATATGCATTCTAAATGCAGTCAGTACCTGTTTTAACCTGGAGTAAATTTAAATTATGTATGTCGCCTAATTTTAGACTTTAGTGGAGACTCATTTCTTCATGGGAACTTTAAATCCGTCCCGGACTGCAAAGAAAACATTAAACGCAATTATTAAGCTCAAGGTTTATTTTTCGTACGATTTTCTATTATTTTTTCATTAATTAATTTTACTTTCTACTTATTCTCCGTTATTTTATTACAAATTTAAGGCAGACTATTATGCATTTAAGGGTCAGTAAAGTTCTCAATTAGTCAGCTTGATTTAACCAATAGTTGCTTTAGTGCTGAACAGTGAATATTTTATATAATCAAATTGTTTAACATGGTATCCTAGGACTTGTCATTAGCATGTCTTTAATATCTACTAATTACAAAATGGGAAGACATCGTTAGCAAAAATAAATGCATTTAAAATGCAGCTTTGAATAGGTAGAACTGAATATAACACAAAAGGCTATGGCTTTGCCTATCTGTTTATCTTCATAATATTTTTTACGCTTTCATGGAACTGCATTTTGCCATACCAATGAAGAATAAAAAAGTTTCGCAGATGAACGTCATACAGCGGATGAGGAAACAAAGGAACAATAGGGTGACACAACAATGTGATGATGACAGCATTTATCTATACACACGCGAAAAAATTAACTCAGTTTTCATGAAAACTTAGACTGACTTGACTGCCATTACGTTACGCTGGATGACCTTCCTTCCTCCCTTCCCCAAGGCAGGAAGTAGAGAAGATTCGCACTCCAGATGGTAAAGTGATGGTAAAGGTGGTGCCCGGTGAAAGTTCAGTGTTATTATACGTACTAATGTAATTATCAAATTATATACCGTCCTTCTGAAATGCTCAGACTTCCGATATCCGAGATTATAGGTTACCCGCTTACAATGATATTTGTTCCTCTTCGTTTCCTCCTGCATTTTTTAACTAGAGCCAACATTTTCAAACTTCTTCTCCCTTGAGTGCCATCAGTTCGGTGAAATGGGGTTAGAAGAGTAATGCAACAGGAAAAACACTGACTACATTTAATACGGTACCATTACAGCAGAAGATAGAAAAAAGTAGGAGAGGAATTTCATATAGGATATAGACCTGTCGTAGGATAGTAATAATAATTTGCCATATACAGCAGGAGTGGTGAAGCCCTATTTACATCACAGTTTTTCCTTCAGATTGACTTCAGTAAATCCGCGCCAAAACCCACAGAACAAATAGTCCAAAATCATTCTTCGATGGCACCACAAGAGTAATGCAACAGGAAAAATACTGACTACATTTAATACGGTACCATTACAGCAGAAGATAGAAAAAAGTAGGAGAGGAATTTCATACAGGATATAGACCTGTCGTAGGATAGTAATAATAATTTGCCACATACAGCAGGAGTGGTGAAGCCCTATTTACATCACAGTCTTTCCTTCAGATTGACTTCAGTAAATCCGCGCCAAAACCCACAGAACAAATAGTCCAAAATCATTCTTCGATGGCACCACATTGACATATTTTTAGTAGATCTCGAAGAATAATCTCTATGAGATAATTTTTTTTTTTTGCGCCAGGACCCATAGAACAAAAAGTCCAAAAACATTCTCCGATGCCACCACATTTTCTCTGACATGGTTTTAGTAGACCTTTAAGAATAATCTTGTCGTGTATTTATACAGTACTGGGTTCTGCTCATGTATTGCTATTTGAAAGTAAATGTAGCCTATTAAATTAAACAACACAGTAGAAATCAAGAACATTAAGATACCCACATCGAATCAACATGGTGCATATTTTCCAGTCCTTAACTTATTTTATCCAAGCTGCACCTCTTCCCCATCTTCAGCTTCCTCATCCCGATTTTAAATGGCTCTCCCACTTACAAATAAGTTTATTGATCCTTTCCCTCATGGTGTACCATTTAAATGCATTCATTACGTTACTAACTTTTACTCGTGCTACATGACATGCCGATGTTATCCTATAAAACTGTGAGATAATGAAATAGTCACAAGCTAATTAAAACTCGATTCTTTCACATTAAAGTGTTCTCCAATGACTTGTGTGTTTCTTAATTTTGGTTCCAAGAACGTATCTCATTAGTTATCTCGAGCTCCGACTGAGTCTTTTTCACCTGCTCTTTATTTGGCGACAGAATCGGAATCGAATTGAGAATATCTGCAACGTACTTTTGGTACGTGGCTTCTTTTTCTTTTATGCCCACTACTATGTAGTAGGCAATGGGTACCTAGGAATTTGTCCCATAATTTTGGGTATGATTTTAAGGTAACTATCATAGAGGTGGTTAGCAATGTTCCTGGGTATGAAGTACAGTACTCCAGTTTATTGTTGTTGCCGAGAAGACAGCCTATTGTAATTTTGTATCTCCCATTTCTCGCACCAAAATATTATTTTACGGTCCTTTTATTAAATCATTTTGAAATTTGGGGGGTGTTATATGCGGGTTGCGGCCCGTCTTTTGTAAGGGGACTATTCCAACATTCGTTGCAAGGCCTTGGAAAACCGCAAAAATCCTTGGCAGAATAGCTTGAGTTTAGTGATTAAGCAACAGGACCCAATTTTGTTATTTTGTAAAGCATGTTGACTTCCAGTCTGGAGATTCATTTCCTGTAATCACACAAAATGCATATTAATTTCTAATCGGGGAAACAAATTTTAAAATTTCCCTTGCTATTTGGCTCGTGTTCAGAATATTGCCAGTCCGAATTACCAGTTATCCGCCTTACGTAAGTTCTTGTGGTTCTGTTATAGCCCTAATGCTTCAATCATCTCTTGTGGAAAATAATGGCCCAGCTTTGCGATTTGGGGATTTTCGTGCCCGTTGCAACTTTCGTAGAATGTCACCGCGCTTGTCACTATAGGCTATTATATTCCTGGATAGTGTCCATGTTGGTGTCCTTATGGAAGGTCCAGGTTGGAGTGACTCGCGGAAGTTTAGTGATAGTGTGAAGGTTTCTCTCACCCTTGCCGGACTGCACAGAAAACGATCAACTCAATGATTAGGCTCGTTGCTTATTTTTCGCTTCCTTATTCTGAATTTATATGAAATTTAAGTTTTTCTTCCGATTTCTTTTCAGTCCTTTTAATACAAATTTAAGAAGACAAACGACTGTATCTTATAGGATACATTAACTATCAATTTAAGCGTTAAAAAGTGCATTCTCATAGAGGTCTATGTTGTATTGTTGTTTTATAAATCCTAGAAACCAAGCTCTTTGAAAGCAACCGATAACGATTGTATCGAGGGTTAAAATATTTTTAGTATTACATTAAATATCTAATATAGTGTTGTAGCGTTGTAATACTAATCTAAGTGTTGTAACGCCATTTTGTAAAACTGTTGTAATTAGTGTAAGAGAATATTGTAATTGAGCAATGAGCCTGTTATATTCTCAGCATAATAAATAATAAATAAATAAATAATAAAAACACTTGCTTAAAATTAAAGTATATCAACTTTAATTGTATTGATCGAAAAAATGTTGCAGAATAATTCACTAGCGGCTAGGTCTTTGACCACCCCGTTGCCTTGTGGTTATGTTCCTCAGTCTTCTCCTCTGCGGTGGAGAAGCAAATCCAGTGGAATTCCTAGTAAAGCGGTAGAAGTTCTCATGGTTTCCTCTTACCCTTCCATATATCACAGAACTCTACCCTTGCTTTGTAATATCTCTACCTATAGTACTTCGCGCAAATACTTGGCTATTCCTTTGCCAATTGAGAACGGTGGCCTTGCTACTGCACAGCTGTCATCATGGTCATCGGCCAAGCGACAATACAGTACATAAGCCATAAATGTATCAATGAAATGTAATAGAATGTTTCAATAAATCTATTGCTTTTTGGATCGTTGAACTCTCTAACCAGAATTTTATACTTAAGTTAATAAAGATATGAGTAAAATGTTGGACACAGCATGGAGCTTGCAATTTTCTCGCTTCACGTTTGGGGACAGATTAATCAGAAAGCAGCCGCCTAACAGGGATGCGAATCCACATCCTCCCTGATGCAGGCTGCGTTGCTAGCGCAACATTATTCTATGCATGTTATTAATCTACAAGTTTACAACTACTTTTCAGACAGTTCATTTTCAGTTTACACTCATAGTAAATTTTACTGCTAGAAAATAATAACACTACTGGATAGTGTTTGTTATGTATTTAACTACAGCCCTAACATGTTATATAGTAAAACAGGGTAGAGTAAATGGAGATTCATTAATTAATTAACAAAATATTCAGAAGTTGCAGCATAAGCAGTTGCAGCAAAAAAGATTCCGATGAAAACTTTAAAAACCGTTCAACTTATGACTTCATGGGCGAGGAAACTCCTCCTCGGAGATTCCCCCCCCCCCCCCCGGAAATTGCGTTTTTGGAGTCAGAGGATCTCAAAATGTGTGTATCTTCAGCAATTATGATACTGTAAAGAAATAATACATTAATACAGTGATGGACTAGTACACTTATTATTTCTATATGAAACGTAACAAATTAAACTATGACTGGCGGTTAAGGATGCCAGGGTAATCATTAAGAACGCACCTGGCGACGGTAATTTTCTTAGAACGTAATACTAGTAGTTTATATCCGCATTTTTCTTCCGATGATCATTGGGTGGGCCTACATTAATACTTTCACAAGGAGTGTATGAGTATTCTAAATACACTCAAATACGCTTCAAAAATAAAAAGGAGAGAGCCGAAATGATAAATGGTTTTGCGTACATGGAACTATCGCTCTTGTACGGTCTTTCATAATGTACCAACTAGAGTCCAAATGCTTTCTAGCGTCCACACATTTCACTTTCTCAGTCACTGTATTAATAACGAACTTACAAAGGAATATTCTCATTGTGATGATAGGTGAAATTATGCATCATATGATCCGTTGTAAAAATAATTTATTATATGTATATTTAAATTTATTATACTATCTTAGGCACAAATCCAGTCAAGGAAGTTATCAATAACAGCCGAGGGAGTCCTCATGCTGACCACATGCCCCCAATCCTGCCATCTGCCTACGGTAGATGATGCTGCGGTCGGATGGTAGGCTTAGTCCCACAAGGGCCTAGGGATGTAGCGTAAATAGGCTACAGACTTCTACAATTTACAATTAACGCACACAAAAATTATATTATATTACATACAACATATTTACAACCACTTTTGAGTTTTAAAAAACTCGTCAAGAGTATAGGAGGGATTTATACTTAAACTTTGTAGAGCGCGTTTGAAAACCTCTGTTTGTTGTATTTATTTCATCCAGTAAAATGTGACCTGTATATAAATATGAATAGTACAGTATTATGTTATCTATCTGCCAAGTAAATCTATGATAGAGTTCATTATTATCATTATAAAACTATCGATATTATTTTCATCGTTTTTGTTATTGGAATTACTGTTGTTATTATTAATATTATTGTACTGTACTTCCAATTAGCTGACAACTATTTTGTGCTTAGAATATGAACGACAGCAGGTTCATTTTTGGTGGCAATCTCAACATTTCAAAATGGACATCATAGTGGAAATGCGTATCAGTAGCTTGTGGATTGGATGAGTGGACCTAGTTGTTCATAGATTGTCACGACACAGATTTTTTAACCTACAGAAGTACAGCGCTTGCCACCTTATAACGGGTTTTTATACGTTTGCTGCTTTAGGAACCCTCATGCCATTTGAACAGAAACATAATAATTCTTAATATAAATGTACGCAGATAGGTCTTGACCGTCCTCAGATCCAGGAAACACCATCTTCCAACTTCAGTCCCATCATATTTCGGACATAATTCAGAATAACTTGAAATGTACCTAGTTATATCTAAGTACTACCCCAACGCCTTTAAATAAGCCTGTATTTTTATTTGTACATATTACTTTGTTCTTAGGTAAGTTGTCATAATGTATGCTTTAAAGATTTGGTAGTAGGTTGTTCTTGTCCTCCAGCCGCACATAAAAACATTTTTTGCAGGCCTACGTTACCGTTATAGGAAACTTATTTTGAAAAAAGTTAACATATAATGTCTATTTGAGTGCCTATTTTCAATATTTTAGAGCATTTCTGCCTGCCTACTTTCAAGAATTTTAGTGTGAAACATCAGGTCTCTAGAACTTACGTTAGGCTACATTCAAACATTATTTAGATCGTCTATACTTGTAAGTTTGTTTATCTATCTGTCTGTCTGTCTCGTCTCTCTGTCTTTTTTTACTATTTTAAATAAGTGCTTTTAAAAAACATGAAAACGAATAATGAATTGTCAAATTATTCACTGACCTGAACAACGGCGAATGAGCATCGTTGAAAACTACAGCTGTGTGCATTACAAGGTAATGAATCCCATTTTTTCACAAATTATTCCTCTGAAAGTTAATGAAAAACGTGTCGTGAATTTGAATTATAATCAACTGTAACTCGTCTCCTCGCAACGAAATGAATGCAGGACTATATTGTTACACGCAATATTGTAGCTAAGTACTTAGAAAATGTATAAATTAGATGAGACTGGGATTTTATTTCGAGCTTTAAGTATTAGTTCAATATAATTTTTATATGGTATTATTCTACCAAAAAGTCTATGTACATGTTAAATTGAGATCTATAATTATGATGTAGTCCTAAGTCACCTTTGCAAGTTTATAACTAAGACATATTTAAAATAAAATGTTTTAATCTCTATTCTTTGGCACAACCATTATTATTTTAAGGTATTTTTCTTTGGGATAACTCTATAAACTTTGGAAGGATATTCGTTGCTCAAAAAAGCATAATAATAGCCTACGACTAATTTTTGGGCTTCAGGATCAAGACTTTTGAAAATAGTTCTTTTTCCCCAAGGATAATGATATTCTCGCCCTTCCGTGTAGCCTATATACATTTTTATAAATGACTTTGGTTATTTAAAAATGAAAACTATTTTTGTAAGCATCAGAAACTACACACGCTATGACTATTTATGCTTGACTGATCACCATAGATTTTTTTTTATGTAAGAAGTCACCTTGCCATTTAGGACTAAAACTTCTTAGTAATAAATTGCATAAAACTAACATATACCATCTTCTCCTTTCGAAATGTAAATTGAGAAACTATTACTTTTAAAATGTATTCTTTAATTAATTACTGATAATTTAATGATCAATCAAAAAAGTAAACTAGACGACTGTTTCTACCTATCTACATACATTCGCCCTATATTTAATTCATGAAAAAATATGTGCAGTTCGTAACAACCGTGCTAGAACAGAAAATTTCATACTCGTTTTAATATTAAACTGAAACCTGACAATCACCATCTTAATTCTTACCGAATTATTTGTCAAAGTATGTATCTGCTAACGATAGTAGCCTACAGTAGGTGCTCTTTGTCTTGTTATTTAGGTCTATATTTGATAGGCTCCTGCAAAAGATTTTAAGCAAAACCTGAATGTAATAGTTAATTAATGTAGTCTACATCAGCAAACAACAATTTGAGCTCTTTATGATAAGTAATTCAATTCAAACATTTTTCGGAAAAATTCGCGCGTGAAGTGGGGGTTACCACCTGTATTTGGTACTTCTGTAAAAAGGAAATGATAAAGTAGGTAACGAATAAATATAGACTATAACACAGAGTTACAACCGTTCTTAGCATATGAACCAAATGTAATTTTAATATGATTTTAACTGGCACAACCGTATAACACAGTTAGTTACAGAACTCAAATGTTTAATTAATGTTCTGAACTAGAAACCGAAATGAGATGCTGAGACACGTATAAAAGTGTAAAATAATATTTGTAAGTGAAGTTCTTTGTAATGAATACAACTTGTTAATTATTTAGGAGAAAGGTAAATCTTCAGATAGCGTAACGTAAACTATAGTTGGCTATTATCCCCGTTAAGGAATGCTTTTCAAGGGCAACCTTTCACCATCTCTGGAGACTGTCAAGTTTTGAGCACTCTAAATATAAACTTACCAATGTGCGATACGATTTCTACACAAGGCATTCTTGTATTTCCGCGTCAGTACATGCTAGAGAGTACTTTTGTAGTCTTCGTACATGCTGCCTCATACAAATTAGATGGCAAGTTCATGAACACAACGTAAGAATGTCGTTTGAAGATGTTCGATCGACGATCAGCTTTCCAGAGCGGTTAAAAAGTACATACCGGTTAGTAATAAATCTCTCATTTAATAGTAACCGTATAAGTAAGAGTAAGCTGACTCAGGTTCTAGCTTCTGGGGCTCGCCCCCTTTTCACCCAATACCATAATAATTGAAATTAAAACTTAAGTAAGAATTAATAAGCCATTAACACAACGACAAAAGAAATAGATGAACATCAATATAACACGGCCTACTGGTCCAACCACAGATCCTAACATGCTGTGTGACCTCTGCAGTTAATGCGTGTATAGACAAATCTGAAATAAGATAACAAAATATATCAAATAATAAATAATAATTTAGCGTGTGTGTGGACGTGGTTCTCATAAAAATGCGTTTCCCGGAAACAATAGTAATTAAGTTCATATTAACATTCGGTTTATAGTGAAGAACTTAGTAATATTACTTCACTCTATAATGCAAATCATAGAATATCCTGATGCACATATATCGGGCCGGGAGGTGTATTTCGAGACAGTGTCTAGCTGATTTTGTACTCCAGTGAAGTTTAGAATCCATTTTCTACTATGGAATTTACTTTGTTTTTTCGCAACCACATATAAGCTGAAGTTCGTTCTGTGAAACATTTAATATGTTGTACGTTGCACTCAATAATTTGCATTTTATTGGAGAAGACTGACTGACTCTGTCCTATATCCCCAGTGTCGGGGCGAAGGGCCTCCAATTGGAGGTTTCTGATACCTATGTGAATTTTGTTACCGGTACGCTTATTTTCCGAGAGAGGGCAGAGGGACAAATGTAAAGCCCATCGCCTCACAACCCCCCAGGGAACTAAGGTATTACTTGGACGTGAAAGGCCGGGAAATTTTGTCCAGAGGCTCTAATTTAGGCTTGGAGTTCTTTAACGTGCCGTAAATCTACGACACGGGCCCCCAGCTTAAAGTCCCTCCCGTAGCACTCCGTGCCCGGATTTTTACGCCCGGAAAAAATCCATCGACCGGGTTTGATCTCGCGACCTGCGGATCCAGAGGCGAGCAAGCTACCCGTAGACCACCACGGCCGACTTATTGGAGAAGAAATCTTATTAAATTTTTTTTTAGTTCAACTTCAGTGGACTGTTTATAGTATCGATCCTGAAATATTATCAGAAAATGCCACTTTGGAGAATGACGAGTAGATCTATGAAACACAAATTATTATGGGTAGACCTACAATACCATTATTATAAGTACCAGCAACAAAATTATAAAACATCCACATTCGCAATGAATATATCCGCTTCAAGAACTGCTCAACATGTAAATGGCAAGTAGTTACTGTTTCACATGCACAAATATAATTAATTTAATTAAGGAGCTCACTGCATAATTGAATCACAGACAATGCAAAACACACGCAGATAACCAACAAAACTTTCGTGAGAGCAGGCAGTTTTGGAAAAGTGAACAGTTTCAACGCCAATATAATTATAACGTAATTAAAGCAAGCATTTTGTGGGAGTTCCTAAGTCTTGTTTACCGTCACATCGCCAGTTACTTTAACATTTCCCAATTTACGAAAAATATAATTATATGTTGTCGCAGTCTTAATTAACAAAATGGTTACAGGTTGGACTTGTTGCGTTTTCATTCCTAAGTTCATTTTTAGCCTTAAATTGTCACTTTATGTTATAACGTAATTTTTTTTGTAAGTAGCTATGATTATTATTGATTTTTGTAAGTAGCTATGATTATTATTGATTTTGTAAGTAGCTATGATTATTATTGATTTTTGTAAGTAGCTCTAATTATTATTGATTTTGTAAGTAGCTATGATTATTATTGATTTTTGTAAGTTGCTATGATTGTTATTGATTTTAGTAAGTAGCTATGAATATTATTGATTTTTATAAGTAGCTATGATTATTGATTTTTGTAAGTAGCTATGATTATTATTGATTTTTGTAAGTAGTTATGATTATTATTGTTTTTTGTAAGTAGCTGTGATTATTATTCATTTTGTAAGTAGCTATGATTATTATTTATCATTTTTTATTTGTATTGTTACTTATTATTATTATTATTATTATTATTATTATTATTATTATTATTATTATTATTATTAGTAGTAGTAGTAGTATTACTATTGTATGGAATCCTGTCACCACAAACCTTTTTATTGACAGAAGAATAATTTAATTTTTTTTCTATTTTAAGTTCAGAATATCAATTTCTTACCCCATTTTCAATTTTTAAATGCCAGTTTCTTATTTTTTAATAAATTTAATGTTATAAACAATTAGTATAACTTTAATATTAGCCTACCCCACCAGTACTTCAGTTGGGGATGAGGAGGGACGGCGTGAAGTTTTAAATCGGAATAGTCTTGTAAGCTACATATTTATGTCAACATTGGTCCAAAATTTTCATTCTCTAGTACCGGTAGCCTTCTGTTTGGACGCTACCGTAGTAAAGATGAGTCTCCCAAGTAATTTTTTTCGACTAAAGCACTATACCTCATAATGAATTTAAATTATCACCGATGGTAAACCAATCTCCTGGGCGATCATCTAGAAGAAACTAAGGTATTTCTTGGAGTGAAAGGGCCGGATAATTTTGTCGAGATGCTTTAATTTAGATTTAGATTTTATGATCCATCTGCTCTGATCTATCTATATCAGCGCTGTCGCCAAATTTGTAGGCTATCATAAGCTAAAGTTGAAGAACGAATTTCACCAAAATCATGCGGAAATTGTAGTATGGAAGTCGGCACATCTTTTTGACTATGTAAACAGTTTGCAGGATATTTGTATTTCTTTATCTTCTTGCGCTGTTTACTGAGACATGTTGCGAAGCAATTTGTTATCGTGACCAGTCCAATTAACCCGCTGTAGCAGCTAACAGCGTTGCATATTTGAATAAACAATTTAGCCACTTATATGGCACAATACGACTTATTGTCTGCAGCAACAAGAAGTGTGCTAATCATTGCTATGTACGGAGGATCCTCATGGCACTCTTGAAAGTTATCTCGGCTTCCGGGTATCAAGTAGGTCCGGCCTGGTCAAGCGGTTTCTCTTTTCCGAGTTTCACCCTCTTGTTTTCGGTTTGATTTTGCATAGCATCTTTTGTCATCTCAAATTCCTCGACAGAACTGGTTACATACAAATTCATATAGGCCTATGCTCATGGCGTTTTCCATGACTACATACAAAATGCATTGATATGTTGTGCACAATAGAAGATACTAATAGGCCTATACCAGCGAAAAATGTATGTCCCCCGGAAAAAATATATACTTTCAGGAAAACTTGGATGGATCGTCTGTAGACTAGTTGTCATACCAGATTTAAGTAGTGTCAGCTCTCGTGGATGAGTAACAGCTTCCATTAACTTTTAAATTATGTTAGGTATATGAGTCTTGCCTTAGACAGACAGTACCACCATAACCCAAGACACAGACACACTATAGATAGGCCTATACCATATTACAGACTCTCCAAAGTGCATAACAACCACAAATATATAAGCCTGGAGCTATTTAACAAACTTCCAAAATATGCTTTCACTGCGCCTGAAACTAAATTTAAAAATGCACTAGACAGTTGGATTCGGAATAAAATATTTTACAGTATAGCTGAATTTAAAGATTTTAATGTCGTTTTAAAAATAATCAGTCTAGCCTCTTTTAATCTCTATGTGATTTCAAATATTTTAAGTCTTTTGTGAGTATAGGCTAATGCAGATGAAACCAATGCATGTATCAACAAATGTATATGGTAAATAAAGTTATTGATTTCGTGATGTGAGACTACTGTTGTTCTGATTACACGTTTAGTTACTGCATGAACATCTTCAGTAGTCATCACACCACAGAATTGGGACCTCCTCTATCCTCTAAGGGTCCAGCTAGCCACCACCCCAACATCATTCGCGAAATGGCTCATAGTGCTTCGCAAAAATGTGGCAAATTAACAGGCTTTAGGCCTATAATTAAGTGGATGTAAAAGTTTGATACATTTTAACTTATCTATAGGCCTGCAGGGCTATTCTGAATTTTACTTATATTATTAAATAATCCTCAATCATGAAAACGAGTTAACTTAATTGTTGCTATTCTTAAGGTTGTTGTCTAGAAATATGTATAATAAGGAGCTGAAATGTATATGCCCAGAAAGGAAGCTACCAATAGTCTGAGTTTAAAATCCTCTTTCTTGTTTTTAATTCTAATTTTTTTTAATCTAGGATCACTTTAATTCCGTTCGTACTAAAAAAATCTCTGGTACTTATTCATGAGCAAATAAAATAATTTTACTTGTTCTTGTTTTCGGATTGTTTAATGAGATGTCAATGTCAATCCAAAATTAATATTCATATGGTACGTGTAGTGGCACTGCTTTCTGCTTCATTTGTTTACAAACAAGTTTACTGTGTAAGCCTACTCCTGTCTGCTTAAGGGGGGACATACAGCTTTCAGTGAAATTCATAGGTGAGAAATAGGTAAATATCATTATTTCTATTCCTCGGCAATGAATTGCTCTACAATCTTGCAATCTAACATACTCTTGTCTGACTACTTATAAAATTGCATACTATTTTCAAAATTAATCAAACTGTTGCAGTTGCGGGTAGTTATCGTTTCAAAATGGCAGCCACGTTTCATGTATTGAAATGCCCTTTTCTTGACAACTTCCGCAAATATCAATATTTCTGAGTGATTATTTTTCTGTGTATTTTTTAATATCATAATTATGAGCAACACTATCTACAATCGTTCATTTAACATTAATAGTTTATTTTTAAAAATATATAAATACATACTTTAATGAAAAAGATTTTTTTTAATTGACTTTTTAAAAATACTTATACTGTAGATACTCCAAAGATTGTAGATGATGTTTGCAAGTAGATAGAAAAAAGAATCACTCAAAAATATTGCCATTCGTGGAAATTATCACGCAAACGGCATTTTAATGCACAAAACGTGGCTGCCACTTTGTAACAATAATTACCCATAAATGTAACAATTTGATTAATTTTGAAAATAGTATGTAATTGTAGAAGAGTATGTCAGATTGCAAGATCGTAGAGTAATTTATTGCTGAGGAAAAAATAATGAAATTCACCTATTTCTACCTATGAATTTCACCGAAAGCTCTGTCCCCCTTAAGTGTTTTCCAGTTCCTTAATATTAACCGATCGATGCTACCCGAAGTCTTATGGTTATTTAACGACGGGCGTGCATTGCTACGTGTTAGTGTGACTACAAAGATACATTTATGTGGGCGGTCCAGGACAAGTTTTCCTATCTATAACAAAACGTTTGTCGGAATTCTTCAATGAAATACAATTGGAAATTTATTGAAACAGGTATTGTGTTAAGTGTGCAGTATCCGGGTTGAGAAGGCACGCTCGGAAATGAAAGTAATCTGAGAGTTATAAATGCTAGCACAAATTATTCCGAAAAACAAGGGAATTCCTAAGTTTCGATATAATTGAACCATGTGAATTGATAGGCCTACTTTCCATAACAGGTCTCATACTCTAGTAACCACTTACATTCAGTGCATATGCTACGGTTACAACTGATCTTTTGGAAGGAACCTTCTGACCATTTTAACAAATTTATTTACCAAAGAATGATTAATAATGCTTGGCTGTGCTTAAATCTATTAATTAGAATACCGTGATGAAAAGGTATGTAATTAGAATCTGCAAATGATATCTGACGTAAATAAACGTTGATGAGATGTACAAATACAGGTGATAAAGAAGCCATTTTACCCATACTTTCATAATTTACTAATGGAATTAATTTGTCTTCTTTTTTATTTTATTTATTTATTTATTTATCCCACTCTCGATACATTCCTTATCTCCAATAATCATTCCCTCCCTCCTTACTTTCTTCTTTCTTTCCTTCAATATTTCCTTCCTACCTTCCCTCTCTTTACCACTGCGCCGCAGGTGCCGGAAAAATAACTTAATAATAATTATAATGATAATACTCTTACCTTATCTTCCCATAGTCACCAAACGCCGTTTATTAAGCCATCGTCAATAATTTGGTTTGTTCTGAATGCAATAGTCATCCTCTTATCATTGCGGCAATGGCAAAAAGAAGCAATCTTAACTTGAAATTGAGTATTAATTAAAATGAAATTATATCCACGGCCATTTAAACACTTTAAAGCCATGGAAACGCTTTGATTCTGTTACGAAACAATCGTTATATAAAGCTCTCAAGAAGTATTTTGTTTAATTCGCCAGGATAGGCTATCGTGAAAAATGTCAAGAACCTAAAGGAAGATTTATTGGCTTGAGAAGTCATTCTGCCTGCTGCTACTGTAAAGTCTAAACAACTTGACTAACTTTGGAGTAGGAAGTTACAAGGTCTCACTCTCTCTCTCTCTCTCTCTCTCTCTCTCTCTCTCTCTCTCTTCTCTTTCTTTCTTTCTTTCTTCATTTCTTTCTTTCTTTCTTTCTTTCTTATTTTAACCACTCTGGTTGTATGGCCCACGCCGCCCGGGCCTTACAGGATCGCGATATGTCTTTGGATCACATACATACATTTTTGACCAGACAAGGACATGGAAGGCCACCCCGGATGGGTATCAGCCCAATGCCAGCAGGGGCCACCTCCGAAACAACATGAATACATGAAATGAGACACACCTGTCGCACACACACACACACACACTCACTCACGCGAAACAAGACACGGATGGGATGAAGGTGATAATGACGGCCAAATAATATTTGGGGACCTAAAGCTACCCAACATTGGTCTTACAGTTAAGGGAAAGCTCCGGGAAGAAAGAAAGAAAAAACAATTACCTGACTTGTCCTGACTATGAATCGAACCCGAGCCACTGCATGAGAGGAGCGAACGCATCCCCTGCATCACAGCGGTGGGCTAACTTACAAGGTTTACTTAAAAAAAAAATAGCCTGCTGAAAGTGATCAGAAGATTATCTCAAAGGAAAGCCTTTGGTCACATAGAGCCAAACTATTGTATCAAAGCTAAAGATTAAAATAGCATGGTTCTGAAAAAGGGATGGGAGAGTTGTCACTTACAATCTTTCTCCAAGTAAAAGGCCCACAATTTTTTAATTGCAAGTCCATATTAATAGCTCATCCAGTTTTATTAATTTGAAACTTCAAGAGCAAATAACAAGGCTATATTTAACATTCGTAGTAGACCTATTTCTAACAACTTTTACACAATGTAGTACGTCTCAACTTCAGTAATAATTTAGGAAAGTTTTCTAATTAAATTACAACGAATATAAGGATTAGGTGTTATAGAGTTGTAATACAGGATTATTTAACATGGAAGAACAGAAGTAAATATATTACCATTGGCAGTAGGCTGTAAAAGCAAGTTGCAACATCCTGTTCTATTTTTACCTTCAGTCAGAGTGGTAGGGCATTGTTAACTGGTCATTGTCCACTGGCCGGGCCAGTGAATTCCTCAGCATGACATGCGCCGTAGGCCCTGAGTTACAGGAATGTATTTTTATAAGGGTATAGAGACTCCTGTGGTCACTGAAGAAAGACTGGTCGTATGGGTTATCACTTTCCGTAATGCATAACTTCAACGCTAACAATTATTTTATAGGTGTTAGTAAACAGAGATGCGATTACTTTGCTGTCTTCTTACAATTTTAAATCCGTGCACTGAATATGGAAAAATTACTGAATAAATATTATACGTACAGTAAGTTACTAATACACACACACACACACACACACATATATATATATATATATATATATATATATATATATATATATATATATATATGTCATGAGCCCTCCATTGTAACTTGTGTCTGGGCGCCCTTATTCTTAAATATGCTGCAAAGATCGCACAACATACTCAAAATGTTATAACCTGTACTATTTTTAATCAGTAGGCTTACTCGTATTAAAAGAATAATGTATATACAAAACACTTGTGAACCCAGCAGAAGTAAAATGTTAACACAAATCAGAAAGTTATGTAACTTAATACTGCAATAACTGAACGCACAGTTCTTTTTTCTTTCTTTCTTTTTTTCACAATGGCATTGATTTTTTCATAATATATTGAATGTAAGAAGCATACAGTGGTTTTTATAAGAAGGTTTTTACAGCTTTACTTGCCTCCTTAGCATTGTTTATACTGTAGTATTTAAATCTTATGAAATATGCTTTTAGGGGGAAGCATTTAACTACTTCTACTAATCGAATATTCACAGCAGTTAATGCACTTGCAAATTCCCTGTTTACAGCAAACAACATTTTTATTCTTAACTGTTCTAATGCAGCCTCCCAATTCAGCGTCCAGGCTCACATTTTATCAGACTCCTGTAGTTATGCTACACTTCGAACATCATAAGAAGAGAGCATGATCACTGATTACTGATCATTAAAGAATATGGGGACACTTTGGACACGGAAACTTACGGATCACACTTTTATTATATTCGTGGTATTAGTACTTAGGTATTCAATGGCAATATACAACTCCTCAGCAAACTAAAGGAATATTATTTATTTTATAGAACCCGAGGGTTCATTGCTGCGCTTACCTGAGCCCGCCATTCAACCATATTCTGTGCTAGCTCCATCCAACCATCCCTCTCAAATCCTACTTCTCTTTAATCTATCCTAATATTGTCCTCCCACCTACGTCTAGGTCTTCAAAGTGGTCTTTTCCCTTCGGGTCTCCCAGTCAATATTTTTAGATATGTCTTTCCTCCCCCATGCGCGCAACATGTCCAGCCCATTTCATCCTCCGTGATTTAATTACCCTTACTATATCCGGTGACGAGTACAGGTTATGAACCTCGTCGTTATGCAGTTTTCTCCAGTCCCCATTTTCATCTCTCTAAGAGTCAAATATTTTCCTAAGCACCCTGTTTTCGAATACTCTCCGATTATGTTCTTCCCGAAGAGTAAGCGACCATGTCTCACATCCATATAATACAACCGGCAGGATAATTGTCTTATAGATTTTTATTTCTATATTTCTGGATTGCCCGGTCGCTTAAATCCTAAAAGGGAGAGATAAAACTCAGGTAAAGAAAGAAAGAAGATATTTCTGGACACAAGACGCGTGATATTATTCCTATTACTGTACTAATTATTATCACCATCGTATTCAGTATTTCTATGTGAATTATTATATTCATTATGTATTATATATCTGTTATGTTACCGGTATTAATCTAAAAAAAAAATATTTTCAGAAACTGTTTTTTTGTGCGTCTCTATATCTACCTATCTGTGAACAGCGTAGATTTGAAATTGAAAGACGTATCCTAACAGAATTTTGTGTCGGACTTCGGCATCTGCCCTGAAAAGGCATATCCATTACTTTCCTTTATTCTTACTACCATTTCCATTTCGTGATTTTTTATAAAGATTTTGTTTAAATCTTATTTCATAACAAGTAAACTTACCAATACCCAAACCTTTTCTTTGAACATTTTTTTATATACATTGTCCGAAGGTTCCTTATAAAAACTTGCCATGTAATCAACAAAACCTAAATTACAAATCCTGCATCGCAAAAGCATGACTTTACATACAAGAGATTCAGGAAACTGTGTTCCCATTCACTCAGTGCGTTCACTTTGTTAAATTGGAATGAGAAGAGAGAAAATCACGAGGTAATTGCTAGGATTAAGAAAACCACGTTACATTGCAAAATAAGATTTTCTAGTTTATCTAGTCGGGTAAAATACATCTTCTTGCTTGCTTAATATTCCGTGTTGCCCAATCTTTTTATACAGTAGGCCTAAACTGTAAGCATATTGCACACCCCTTGTACAGGGAAAGTAACATGACGCCGTCCGTCCTTGCATGAAAGACAACTCCTTTCAATCTTCCAGATTTAGTGAGACGTTCTCCAGATGCTATCTTGTGTACCTCTCATCGCCTCTTCTAAACTTCTTCACCTTGAAGATCTTCACCGCAGCTTACCGAACTTGAATCATGGATCATATTCCAAACTAATTCCTGCAGTGAAAGTTATCTCCTCGAACTTGTTGCCAGCTTCTCTTCAGGTGTAGATAGCTTGCCTTGCAGTAAATAATTTGATTGTCCATAAGGTTGATATTTATTAAAAGTAAGCTTTTAATCTTAGGATATGGACGTGGAGGACGTTATTGGTACTCTACTGTTTGAAATTCCTCGGCTCAGTTGTCATACTCGTGGGGACCAGTACCTGGGTCCTAGAGAACTTTCCAGGTTCTTCATTGTGGAAGCAAGCAGTACCAGCGAAACTCTACTAACTTTGCAATTACGGTACCCGTGGCATCGTGTAATCACAAAAGTGGCATCGCCCTATCCCAATTACCTCAGGAGGTCTTAAGACACTCTGGCAGAGTCTCACTGACACACGAGAGACTCAAGACTCGCCCTCTCTTGACGTATTACGATCTGATGGAAGACAGAGGTCAGTTAGACACAATTCCACCACGTCGCGCAGGTGGAATTGTCAATTTTCCGGGTACTCAACTGATTCTTCGACCAGTACGACTCGATATTGTGGGAGAACATGCTAGGTGAGTTTTGTAGGACGACAAAACTAAAGATATGTAATATCCAGTCCCAAATGCATTTGTTTATATTATCCGTCCAGTCACTCCACAATGAGATGATAGTAAATTAATCGTTATCTTCGTTATCACCACAATTTTAAAATATGGACTTAGTGAAATGAATGACCCACATTTCGATGATTAATTCACCCACCTACTGTATATTGCTATCTGAATACCATCCCCTAGCATTTCTTCGTTATAACAGTGATATATATAGGACTATAAGGAAATGTTCCTTTCCCTCTTTTTAAAGTCTTTTACTCATAAATTTGGGATGGAATGACCATTTCTAGAACTTTTCAGTCATGACCCATTTACAGCCGAAAGGCTACATTATAAATTATCGAATTTCACGCTATAATTCTTTTATATAGCAATGAATGAAAGTAGGTGTATAAAAATTACGTAAATTAATCAATGAGATTTATTTATGTTAAAATTGATTTTGGTAATGAACAGGATAAAAATGCATAGAATATTACACAAGACAAGCTTTATTCTTTGCAAAAATTATATACATATCGTTGAATAGGCCTATTCCTTCCGACTAAATTATATAGTAGCATGCGTTTGTTTTTTTATCTTCTAGTGACCATGAACATTTTAGTGTTTTTTAAACAAATTCAATGAAACTTATACGACAGGCACCAAAACATCCTTCTGGACTTATAAATATTACGAGATCTTTTCGAATTAATAGTAACTAAAATCCTCTCATTCTTTCTGATAAATAAGAAGTAACTGCGTCACTTTCTTGCGGAATAAGGCTATCATCGAACGAAACGAAATATATTAAATAGGCTATGTGAAAACATAACACTATCTCTCTAATTTAAACATAAAAACTGGCCTATGTTATTAACTGAAGTTCAGGTTACTAATGTCAGAGATTATAAATAGGCTATATCTTAATCTTTTTAAGTAGAAGAATTATGTCTGTCATTTTGCTTGTACACTTATTTTATGATTCTGTTTTATTTTATTTTATTAAGATTTTGAATACCTACGAAACGTAGCTACAGAAATCTGAATATGTCTTTTGTGTAGAGTCGTTCTTTTTATAATAATTTTTTTGCGGGTACAAGTCTCGGCATCTGTGGTCATTCAAGCCAATTTTCTTCCATTCCATGTGCATATATTGTCTGAAGTCTAGGGTCGTAATTTTCAACACAGCATTCGCGGATATGAATGGGGAAAACCCCATGGAGATTGCTCGGCTACAGGATATTTGAACTCGTGGCCTGCCGAATGTTAGTTTGCGATGTTACTGTCTAGGCACCGCCTACAATATGTTTTCCATGTTGTTCTCTCTGTCTTTTTTCTTTCTTTCTTTCTTTTTCCCTTCACTTACATATATGACGAATCACCAGTTTACGAGCTTTACCGACTGATTAATGTAAATGTTATGTGATAGACTGATAGTAAACTTACTCATACATTACGTAGAAATTCTTATTTCTTTTCACTGCTAACTATTAAAACGTACAGGAATTCGTTTGTCCAACTGTTTCCTTTCTGAAGATTCAATGTTCAGTGACCTGGGTCTTGAATGACATAAATTGGGTTGTGTACACAGAAAGCAATGATGACCCTTTCCTAGCAAAGAGAAGAGCTCTTGAGAAGAAAGGTAACAGTAAGGAGCATGCGCACTTTGGTATTCAGTGAAAGTTGTTATGTATTATTTGTGGTCATTTTTTGTTTTGTTTATTCTGGTTTTTGTAGACCCTACTCATCTGAATAAAGTGAACCAGAGAAATGTTAATGATTGTTACGTTAATAGCAAGGCCGTCTGTTGTTTTTTTTTTCAATCTAACGTGCTCTGCAATACTTTTTCTTCCTTTCATTCATAAGGGAAGAGTGCTCAATACGGGACCAAGAGATTATTATCAGGGCTATTTTAATAAAAGCTCGATTTTTCATAATCCCAGTTGTTGCGCAACAGACGGAAGTGAACAGCATGACGTCAATGAGACCAGGCGTAAATTATGATAAATATGAATTTTCCTTTTTCATCTTGGACAGTGGCGTAACTAACGAGCCCGCAATGCCGGGGGCACGAATTCAAGGGGCCCATAAGGAAACTTTTTGAGGGGTAAAATTTTTAAAAGGACCAATTTGTTTATTAATCTTATGGTGGCTATTATTTTTGTGATTGTTATTATTATTATTGTTGTTGTTGTATCATCATCATCAGCACCATCATCAATGCGGTAATAACATTGTGTTGGACCCAATATAATTGGCTTGAGAATTGCGATCATTGTTCTTAGGTTGGTTCAACTGGCTGTACGAATGCATGAGCAATGCTCAAAAGCATAAGAGGGTACGAGAAAGGAAAGCTTCGGTTAAAATTTGAAAGCGTTAGGGGAAAACCTTGCAGGAAACATAGGTCTTCTAGTTTTCTTAGAAGTCTACAATGATGATAAAATAAACTAAACAATGTACAGAACAACGAAGAAATCAAATGAAGACTTGGTCAACTAAATGAACTTCACGAAGTTACAGCTTGCTAATACAGGGACCGGCAGAATAACCTGCCGATTTTGTAATACATATAAAAATAATAAACATCAATGTAATGAAAAGTTCAATGATCACATTTGTTTTAGCAATAATTGCCATTTACAGTTCTCCCATTAGTTTTTGTTTGAATTGAAAATTGTGTCCGATAAATGACGATCACCATTTTGTAGACATTCATGTAGCGTTGCCTTGAAGTTTTCCGTCGCTTTCATGAACATGTTCAGTATTGCCGCTATTTCGTTCTGAATTGGTTAGACGTAGAATTAATGCTCCAAACATGGTTCCAACAAGATGGTGCTATTGCACGCACAGCAAAACACTCAATGGGAAATGGAAATGTTTCCTGGACGTGTTCTGTCAAGAAATGGTAATCTCCCCTGGCCTGCTCACTCCCCGGATCTAACGATGTGTGATTATTTCCTCTGGGCCTATCTCAAGTCAAAAGTGTATGTTTGAAGACCTCATAAACTGGATGACTTTAAATTAGCTCTTCACAACGAATAGCGGCAATACCGAACGACATGCTCATGAGAGGGACGGAAAACTTCAAGGCAACGCTACATGAATGTCCACAAAATGGTGGTCGTCATTTATCGGACACAATTTTCATTTCAAACAAAAACTAATGGAAGAACTGTAAATGGCAATTATTGCTCTAACAAATGTGATCATTAAACTTTGCATTACAGTGATTTGTATTATTTTTATTTGCATTTCAAAATCGTCAGATTATTCTGCCGGTCCCTGTACTATTGCACTGATAATTGAAAATTGTAATATCATAAGTATGTGGTGAAACATCTTTCATAAGATATATAATTATTTTATGTTTAAAAATAAATGCTTAAAAACTACATGATGTAGGTTATAAAAGATAACATACTCAAGAGACAAATGAATTAAATAAGACAGAAGTAATCATAATAAACCGGCTATAGATTGATCCTATGTTATTTCACCTTACTTCACGGTTACACTAAGTTACTACTTTAGCTAGAAACTTCTGATTAGCCCTTCTTGATCTTCTCTACGTATTAAAATTCTGTACTTCGCTCAACAATCTGAGTCTTCCCAGTTTCTGAATCTTTCCCCTTCATGATTGTTGTTTTCTTTGTTTTCGAGAGAGATGATAGACAAATACAAATGAGTGTTTATAAACTATCTCTTAATTCAAAAACCAAACACTAATTAAACTGAGAGATTTGTGTTAGCGCATTCAATTTAAAGCATTTGTCTTTATTAGAAATCAAACAGCAGGTAACCTACACTGCTATCGGATGGACTTTCGTAACTACTGTACAAGTGAAGTATTTCTCGTTTGTCCATAAATTATAGGCGAGTTGCATAAATCATCTTTTAAAACAGAGATGATCCTTTTAAAACATTCGGTAGTCTGTATCTTTTTAGGTAATTAACTAAAAGAAAAACGAAAACTGTTACATATTAAGTTTAGTGATTAATCAAAAAGATCAAGATTGTAACGAGTTTTAAGAGAGTGATAAATTTCAATCTATTAAATCATTATAAATTATGACAGGCGATTCGAAAATTAATATGACATCTCCATCGTCATCGACTTCACGGTTTAGGCCTGTTGTCCTGTTCCGTTTTCAGATTATGAACTGGTCGTTCCACCTCTTCGGTGTACGTCCCTGATTTATAATACAGGTCAGCAGGAAATAATTAATTATTATTATTTCCTGCTGACCTGTATTTTAAAAGGTGTTTTAGGGGACATTAGTCGTCCATCCTTTGAACATGCTGGAAGAAACTTGACTGATAAATGTTTAATTCACTTTTGATGTTTTCATTTTCTTTCTATCCATTCTTGTGTAACCTGCCACCGCTCTTAATATGACATGGAATATAATAATGATTAAAATTGTGGGGCGTGTACCATTAGGAATAATGCAAGACATTCAGGATATGTGGTACCAAGTAAAAGAATACCCAGTATAACGACAAATATCTTATCGATGTATTACGGGGAATTTCTGAGGAGGAATTTACTAAGCTACCTTGTTTATCATTGCTTCTAAACTATTACTACACTTCGTTGAAATCAATTAATTTAAGTTTTATTAACTAGAAACTTGTGGATCTGGGGATTGCATGTTTACAAAGCTTTTTCTCAAACTTACAATTGGAACAATAAAATTAATGTATGACTAAATTAAGCCAGCTTATGCTAGTAAAAAAAACAAACACATAAATCGGAAAGTCATTCTATCTGTAGTGAAAATATTTCTATTATTGTAGTCCTGAATAATTACGGCAATAAAAGTATTGTGAATGCCTTTTATATAGGCCTATAAAATTTGTGAAATCATGCAGGCAAACCCTTCTCAATGAAAATATTTTAGAAAATCTGTAAAACTCGTCTACATTGATAAGAGAATGATTAGGAGAAAATTCCTCTGGACCGGGGCTCAAATCCGGGAGCCTCAGCTGTCCGTATTGATAGACAGCTGATAATCAGAAAGGATAGCTGAAGCTAAGGTATCAAAGGAATTTTTCTCTTAGTTATTGTTACGTTATGTCAAAACCTATAATATTCTATGTTAATAATATATCTCCATACTAGATTGACTGGAGTCGGCAAGGAACCTAAAACTCTCGAATACAGGTCACTAGAATTATGTGCTCGGTTAAGTTCACCCGAAGTGAATATCGATTTTATCTCTTGTATATGGAGTATTTGCCTCGTGCATTGGTGCTATTACTTAAAATCTAAGAGACGATAGAGATAATTTAGTAAAAGTAGATTATACTTATAAAGACGGCACCGCACTGTCATGAGAATTCATGTCTTCATTCCATGCTCATGTCAGAGGTAGGAAGTGACCTCGCTAGTGCAAATCTCCCCAAACTCATCTCACGACTAGACTCTGATCTTAAGACAACGCCATCCATCCATCCATCTCAGTTCGTCTACTTGAAGAGTAATCTAGTTCAGCACCATAGCACTGTGCAAGAGTGTTACATAGGCTATGTTCAAAGAAAATATTATGCAGGATTTTTCTTTGATTAGTTGAAATTTCATTACTGCAGCAGAACACGAATGTTTGGGCAATTCTTTTTTAAAAAATAGAACCAAAACAGTCATTATTTCGTTTTGAAATATAGAGAAGAAAGAATATTTAGAAAAGATAGAATCAAACACAGGACTTTTAGCTTCTGTGCCGACAAGCTACTAAGTGAGCTAGCCATTTCAGAACAGGGCGGTATATTGAATCTTTCTCCTATGAATTGCCCTTAATTATCGATCTCACTGAAAGACATTTACGTCATATTTTATACAGTTGGCAACTATTACGCAACTATAACTTAATGATTGTGTGATTGTTTATTGTTCAATACTGTACTATATAAGATGTGGTAGATATGCTATCTTGCTTCTACAGATTTTTGTTTCTGTTTGCAATGCATGAGGACATCGGGTGTCAGAGTTTTTCTTTCTTTCTTTCTTTCTTTCTTTCTTTCTTTCTTTCTTTCTTTCTTTCTTTCTTTCTTTCTTTCTTTCTTTCTTTCTTTCTTCTGGATATTCTCCTTCACTTTATCCTGAATTATTCTGTGAAAGTTTTAAATATTATAATTGTACGCGAAAAGACTGATCTCTCAGATATTAAGTTTAATTTTGTAATTATAAAAAAAAACTATAATCTAACATTTTACGTGAAGTAATTTATGTAACATAAAGCAAATCACCAATAAATTAATATATCCTTAATGATTACTATGGCAATATAATATCCCACAAAGGTTAAAAAGGATAACTATACGTAAGTAGTTATGCGTTTCCTATTTTTATCAAGCTCTTTAAGTCGCTATGTAGGTGTATAGTGAATTGGGTGCAAGGTCTTTAAGATCAGTCTTTAGGAGGTCATTTGCTAAAACCATATGTGACGAAAACGTTTCATCCGTCATGTAACATTACATAGCGGATCACTTACTAATCACATGTAACGTTACATGTTATATTAAATGTTATATCAGTATATGGAGAATCATTTGCTAAAACCGCATGTAACATTACATAGGGAAGCTTACTTAGAGTTAGAATTTCATGTGACGAAAACGTCATATCTGCTTTAGGGGATCACTTAATAAAACCGCATATAACATTGCATAGGGGATCACTAGCTAAAATCGCACGTAACATTAAATGTGACGAAAACGTAACAAAGGTATGTAGGGTATCACTTGATAAATTCGTGTGTCTCCGCGTTCGACACGTACTGTCCAGAAATGACGTGAAAGAGATTCGGGCAGCAAAACTGCGGGATGCCAGTCTTCGCCCACCCCTTTGACCACAAGGAACGTTCTATCTCCATAGGGAGCACGCTCCATTTAGGCAGCAAGTTGTATACGTTCCACGTACCTTCCGGTTTCGTCCTCCCATTCAGCCTATCAGAATTTTTCTTATCTTCTCAACTTTATCGTTGAATAAAATGTAGTTTAACTGTACAGTGGGACTTCCTAGACTCAATACATTCGGTCAACAAGAATAATGTGAGGTTAGGCTTGCACAGGACATGTCAGATTTCATATTTTGTGTGATTGTTAACCATGTTGTTTCGTGCAGTCTGATTTATTTCCTTGCATATGTACCAATGACAAGGTCACTTTAATTAATTATGATGACTGTATAACGAGCCACAATGTTGTTTTTTTTCTCTCTCTCTTTTGTAATACGTACCTAGGTATTGAATTTCAGTATACCACGCTTATCTAGAATGCGAAAGATAACTTCATTTCATATAGATAAGGAATTCCTGGAATTAATTTGATAAAAATGAGATCTGATCTGGAACTGCCACACTGGTGGCATTTATTTCATTTTACCATGTGACAGCTTTTCAGTCGTATATTTTAGATATACCTGTAAATCCTCTTTGTATGTACAGTCAACATTCGATATAATGACACCATCCGTTCTCTGACATTTAGTGGCACAAAGCGAGGGTAGCCTAAAACGAAATTTAATTTAAAAAATAAAAATGGCATAATACAGTGCTGAATTAATTTACTGTACTGTATTATGAAATAAAAACTAAACAAATGGCAAATAGAGAACTTAGCACAAAATAAAATACTATACAGTAACCCAATTTATTACAGTATAGTTTATGTCCAAAAATCATATGGGTCCATGTAAGTGATTAACTGTAACTGAGTAATTGTAGTGTAGTGTAATGAAGTGAAAGTTTGGAAAGTCTCATTGTATGAAGGGTTCTTTCTACCTGCTGCACCCTCACGCAGGCTGTCTGTCCGACTTCTTCATTCCACCGCAATACATTTACAGTTAGTGGAAGGGGAACACTCACTTCTTGGAAATGCAGTACAGTATGTTTCTTAAATAATCTTCCTAATATTCGTGACAGTTCTGCAACTGAAAAAAATCATTGTAAGCTATATTTTGTAAAAATCTTGGCACTGACGATAAATGAATTGGCACGATAACGAGATTTCTTATGTGTTTTATATGGGAGAAGATTCGTTCACTTGCATTTATTGGCACAGTGCGAGGGTGGCACTGTAAAGAGGGGCATTATATCGAGGATTGACTGTATGAGATTGTTGCTGCGAAGTCCTTATAAACATTTTTTTTAGAAGAATGCAAGGTAAAGCCATAGTTAAGCGCATAGTCAGTTTTTAATTCATTAGGTATCAGATATATTGGCCTAGCGCAACCCTGCACAGAGAGCACTCGCTGATAGGGAGTTTTTAGCACAAACAGAGGTGCCAAATGAAGATGAAGCAGGATGATCTTGTTTCAGGATATAAATTAGATGTAAGTAGTTAAGGTAGAGTGAAAGTTACGTCAATGCCAGTTGAATTGCCATTTTGACTCTGCTAACTAATATGGAGACTAAAACTAAACTAAACTCCGTGGTGCTACATCCCTGAAGGGGCTAGACCCGACCGCTTCGCCATCTACCATAGGCAGATGGCAGGATTAGGGGCATGTTGTCAGCATGCCTACACCCAGCCGTTATTGGTGATTTCCGAGACCGGAGCCGCTACTTAATAAGGAAACTAAGCCAAAGAAAAATGAATGACAGAGTGAGAAAATGAACATTTTTTTTAAGCATCAGGCGTTTATAAGGAAGCAAAAAAACGCAAACAACGTATATCGGGTCTCTATGACACTAGCATAAATATGGACATGATAGTCTAGCTGACGAAAAAAGCAATAACAAATCTAACAAGTTGCTGTGGGATTCGGCATGCTGACCACATCCCCCAGTCCTGCCATCTGTCCATGATGGAAGCTGCCGGGTGGTAGCCCCTGTCCCAGAAAGGATATAACACCACGGAATGTAGTGTAGTACTTATTTGTTCCTGAGTTAGATAGCAATATTATAATGAAGCCACTAATAATAATAAAAGTAATAGGCTAATAATAATGCGAACGTAAATAAATTCCACTTTTATAAAAACTATAAATCTTGCCATTTGCTCCAAACGCGTTCAAACATTAAATTTTTTATAGTTCTTAAGTTTGCATCCAGTAGACAGGACATGTAATTCTGAAAATATATTCAAATATACAGTAGAGTCCCGCTAATCCGGACCCCGCTCTCGTCCAGACATCCGCTTAATCCGGATGGAAGTGTGTGTGTGTTTTTTTCTTTCGTTACTGAACAATCAAATTTTGAATTTTAATTACAAAGATTTTTTGTTTTGTTAATTCTACCTCAGATCGTAGGTTAAAAAGTTAGGTCTCTGTAGGCCTATCCAAGCAGTTTTAAAACTAAAATGAAATTGTAAGAAAAGTTTCATTTATGAAAATATGATTTTTATAGTTTTACCCATCAAAACTTGTCTTGCATTTTAAGGCAAATTCCGTTTCATCCGGACTCTCGATGATCCAGACAGAGGTTATAACAAAAACTTACTAGTAGCAAATGTAACTACATAACAAATAACACTTGAAATATACTAATCAATTTTAAAATTCACAGGTAAATTTTTAATGACTTTACAGAAACATATTATATCTTTCCTAGTGATTAAAGTAAACATCTAAAAAATATAATGATTTTGGTTCAAAATTTCTAAGAGAACCGGACAGACTTTCAGGTAACATGTTATGCAATTTTATAGCATCGGTAATATTCCTTTCAGGACATAGGCCTACATAGTGGATTCACTATGAGTTAAAAAGAGATGACTAACTTTCTCGTATTATAGAGATGAACATCTTCGGGTGTAATTAAGGTGGTGTTTTTATACCTGCGCTATATGTACTTTTATTTCGCAGTATTTCAAATTTAAAACAAATTGAAAGAGATTCAGACACAATATTTCTTGACAAAATATGTATTTGTCGCTACTTTCATGACACATTCTTTCAGCATAATAAAGTATATTAAAAGCCTATCATTTTTTTCAAAGAGTATAAAATGTTCTTCACAAAGTATAAGATCTATATTATTATATTACTATTGATGTATAATGTGGAAGAATTTAAAACAATTGACGTAATACACGAAACTAGGACAAACCATATTTAGTTGGAATTTACATGAATTTCCTCCATTACACATTGAAGCCAATCCCACTTTTCATGTGACGCGATAACATGAAAAACGTTAATGTATTTCCCCGTTCGGGGGTTTAATGAGAATAAATGGTAATGGATTTAAGGACATATTTATATCTAGATTCGTTCTCTGCCATAATTTAAAGGGTATGCAGAATTCAGTGAAGGTCTTGGAACAGAGTAAAGTGACATTTTGTGAACTTTATTTGAACTTACTTCTGAATCTATCACGAATACATGAAAAAAGTCGATCATTGCTGCAACATAAAAAAAATTCACAGATTTTTAGAATAGGGTATGTGGTCCATTTAAACCGATCTCTGGAAAAAGGGCTCATTAACCTATAAACCCTTAGTTAGGAGAATACCTCAATTGCACTTATACCAAATTTAATAGTATATAGCAGTAAAGAAATATCACCAAGAATGATACTTGTTTTAAAATACTGTGGAAGAGTATAGAAGTATATTACAGGAAATGCAACTTTTAAAGGAAGTTCTATGCTTTTGCAACTAGTCCACATTAAGATGAAATTAATGACTGAGTACTACAATAAAAGGCCTAGTTCCATAAGGGCGTAAGGCACAAGGACATAGTTTCGAGAAATCTTGATGTTTTTAAACAATGTTACCACTCACAAGGATAGGTCATTTCTTATAACTGAGAAGAGGTTTAAGGCACAAGTATAAATTGTTCACTGAGTATTTAAGAGATATGAGGAGAAGGTATAAATGTTAAAAACTCAAAATTAAAGATGTGCCTTACGCCCTTATGGAACTAGGCCCTTTATTTCATTTCGAACCAGACCGTCGTATTTATAGATTGAAGTGAAAATGTCATACTGTAGCTTTGGAGCCGATTCAGATGTAGTTAGAATATAGGACATAAAAAATAGTAAAAAGAGGAGCCATTTCAGACATTGGGAACCGATTCGGTTATAGTCAAATCCGGAGCCCTTATCATACGGAGAAGCACTCAAGCAATTTATCTATCAAACCTGACCGAATAGCAGCTTCATCTGCAAAACTAGCTGGGGTCTAATGACAATTACTGAAACGTTTATAGAACTCTCTATCTAGCTGAATAGGCTAAAATCAGAGATCTTTGTCTGAATTTAATATCAGGAAATCAGATGCGAAAGTCACGCCTTACAATGCACGGACACGTTTTGAAACAAAGAGGAATTGTTGTAGAAATGACGTCCATCGGTAATAACGGAACCAACGTTACAAAACTCCTAGCGGAGAAGAATAATATGGGTCTCACGCTTGTTACTAACCATTCTGTAATACTTCCGGTCATTTGCTCTGATGAGAAAACAGGAAAAAGCCTCGCTGAGATTGATGTTTAGTTAAATAATTGGACGTCCCTTTCTGCGTTAGAACCTTCTCTCATATTTCGTGTCACTGTTTTATTACTGAATACAAACTTTATTGTAGGCCTATCTCTCTATCAGTTAACGCTAATTAATCCGTCCAGCTGATTTTATCTCGCAATGTTTTATTTAAATTAAGCTACAATTTTATGTCGCTTTTATTCTGAGAGCAATTGTTTCACTTTCACCTGTGGAGAAGTACATCTTAGTATGTCTTCTACAGTGTTCCGTTCAAGAACTCCCACGTAACACAGCGAATCGGTTCAGTTCCGCTGAAGTGCAGGATTCGTAGACTTCCCTTTCACTATGCCCAGGGACCTACCGGAGGAAGTACTGCATTTAATTGCTGCTAAGAATAAAAATATTCATGCTATCTTACATGTTTCCCTTTGTAGGCCTGCTGTCTCATATAGCTCTCTAAAAACATATTCTACGTTTGTGTTGATGAATTTCATGTTGTATTATCGCACGAGGGATCAGTATGTCGTGTATAAAATAATTCCACCTATTCCCTCGTATAAAATATTTTGGTTAAAATATCAGCTCATAGCTTTGTAAAATCTAAAATTTACACTTGTCAATATTATAAAACATAATTAAAAATTATATCTGTCAATGTTTAATTATGTTTTATAATATTGACAAGTGTAAATTTTAAATTTGACAAAGCTATGTGCTGATATTTTAACCAAAACATTTTATACGAGGGAATAGGTGGAATTATTTTATACGCGACATATTCTACGTTACTTAACTGAGCACAAAATACAACTCTGCAAGTGTAAAACTTATGGGGGGAACTTAACATAAGCAATTGTCAGAGTATTTACAAAGACAATAAACAACTTCATAACATAAGTCTATGTCCTGTTAAAGAGGAAGAGAAATGTTAATACTCTAGGAAAAACTATACCAATATGAGATAGAAAAGAACGATATTTCATTTTCATGTACTAGGGTGTTAAAAAATAATGTACTGTATCACTAAATATGCCTATTCACTGAATAACGATTAGTTAATTACACTTTACCAACAACTTAATTAATGAGGAAACATTTCTAGCCTGAATATATCATCATTTTTATTTTTTTTTTTTAATTCCTGGACTTCTTACTTCTTTGAATGATCATTATTTTAACGAATTCAAGAAGTCAACAATGCAAGAGCATGGATTTTAAAATTAATAAACTAATAAGTAATAACTAATAGTTTTGGTTGTTCTGTGCACTGTAAACATATATTCTTTATTAACAATCCTATTTTAAATACTTAGTTATTTACCATATTCAGTTGTATTTTCGTTTCACCCACCCTTTCGGGGGGCTCGGGTCTCTCGGCTGCCCTCCCTGGCTACGTCCCTGCCAAACACAAAGGTTCGTGTATAAAGTGATATAACTTATACAGACAGATAGGCACGACAGTTAAAAATCTCAAAATTGGTATTTATTCGCAGAAGCAAATACAATTTTCAAAGTAAAAAGATTCAAGAAACAGGCACGCGAATTGTTATGGGTTTCTTTATATGGATTAAAATGCACAACAGAAGTAGTAGCGAAGCTCACTGATTGACACTATGTCAGTGATCCACCGTCCACACTCACAGCAGGAACAGAAAAAGACATTAAAATTGAAAAAAAAAAAAACAGTACTCTCTGATTTTCCTTAAGACGTTTTTGTAGTAAATATGGGCAATCACAGCGCGTAACACATTTTGAATGGGCGTGCATTTGCAAGGTTAGAGTCATATTTTCATTTTGCGAATCGTGAAGCATTAGGAAGTGAAGTTTCTCTGGTGCCCTTAATTACAGTAAGCAAATCTGAAAGTTGTTATCCATAATCACCTGATTATTATTTGTTTTTTCCTGCCCCCCATAAACTCTGATGCTCTTTATCAATCATAGTTCAGCTCTAAATGACAGGCCAATTTCCTCATTCCGTAAGTATAATCGTATTGATGTCTGTCGTAAAAAAGATGTAAGGCACGATATTCTAAATGCCATTGCTGATACCAATTACAATTAGATATCATTCTACTCAAAGGCAAGCAAGAACTTGATCCTCTCTATCCTCTAGGGCAAGGCTGACAAAACTACGACCCGTGGGCCATATCCGGCCCAACAAAGCTTTTTGTGTGGCTCGCCTGAACTCGTTTCAGCTAGACATAAAAACGAGCAGAGTTACGGAAATGTTTTTCCCTTAGAAGAAAGAGCAAATAACGTTTGAAGAATATCAGGCAGTTTTGTGCACCCTTGTCCAGCAGAAGATAATGATACTAGCTGGTGAATTTGAATGCCTTGAACCTGGTACTACAGGGAAAAGACAAACATACAGTGCAGTTAAATTGTTTCAACTGAAATTTGAATTGTTCAAGAGACAAATTTCTTTGCAAAATTGGGCACATTTTCCAAGATTTAGTGCTTTTAAAAACCAGCATCTCAAACCATATTTTGGCACGATTATTTTTGCAAAAGTTATCGAGAACAATGGAAAAGAGTATACAAATAGGTTCGGCGATTTTGTAAAAACAGAATCAGAAGTTCCTCTGTTTTCGTCACCATTTACTTTTGATGTTAAAACACGAACTGCTACAACTAGAGCTGTTAGACTTGCAGTGTGGTAATGAAATGAAAGGAGCCCTCAGCCTTAAATACCGTACCTCTTCTCAATTTCTACAAGTTACTCTCAGATGAAAAATATCCAGCACTGAAGAAACAACCCGACATTTGATTTCCATATTTGCATCAACATATATGTATGAACAAGATTTTTAAAAATATTTAAAAACAACACTAAGATCCAGCTTGAGTGATGAGCATCTCCAAGACCTGTTGTTTCTGAGCACATCAGAACAAACACCAGATTATCAGCAAATTATTAAGTTCAAAACACCAGTACCACATTTCTCGTTAAGTAAATAATTTTGATTTTACACATACAGCATAAAGCTCTGCAAAACTGGTTAATACACTAACTTATTTGAAATACAAATGTAATTAAAAGCATTAGGTAAACCCGATTTTGCCATTTTGGTATACCACAAAATATTAAATTTATATAATTTTGTTAAACTGTACATAAGGCACGCATCCACTCGCTTAAGTTAATTATTAGTGGCCCAGCATTTAAAAAAGCTTGGGTGGCTCTGCTCTAGGACAACAGTTTTCAACCTTCTAAGTTTCACGCCTTCCCTTGAAATTCTTCTTAACTTTTATGGGCCCCTATAAAATATTTCCAAATTTTGGGCATTTACGATATTTAATTTTGACTGACTCTAAAGTATAGCCTTAGAAATATTCTCATAACAATTTCCACATTTTTTTTTTTTTAATTATCATCTACCTGTATAGCTTTTGAACATTAAGAGCCTCATAATCCTGATCATCTTCACAATTACTTTAAGATATTATATCAACCGTGCAGATATAAGCCTCCTTTAGTTAAAAAATAAATAAATGGTTTTCCAACACAGGCATTCTTTTATAAATGAAACTTCCCTAATATATTTCGCTCCAAAAATTAATATTTAACTTCGCTTCAAAAATTAACATTTAATTTTGCTCCAAAAATTAATATTTAATTTTGCCTAACGTATTATTGTAGTTATATTTTTACTTTTTTTAGATACGGTACCCTTATGATCCGAAGCCCCAAGCTGTCTCTGAGCTCGCCAGAGTGCTCGACACCACTCTATTGAGCCTCGACAGAAAAACTCGGCCAGACAATAAACTGCAAACAGATAGGGCTCGGTTGTTTTGTTCGATGATGACGATGATGATAATGATAGTAATAATAATGGATCAGTAAATAAAAGTAATTTTTATTGCATTTTCTTTATAAACTACTTTATTCTGTATTATTTCACCTACGCCCAAGTAATGCTTCTGAATACAAATACAACAATTAAATCATCATAATACATAAATAGATTTTAAGATTAGCGAGGCATACTTAGAAACTGGGGCACCGGTAAATTTTTATGGTTGTAGGCCTACGCTAATTCAGACTGATGAAAAAATTAATCTGCTTTAACAATAGAATCTACAATAATTGTGCAAGTCTGATTTTTAACCGTACAAATACACATTCCTTTTTTCACTTGGTTATAGGCAATGTAAGGGAAGGCATCAAGATTTACTACTTACAGTGGTCAAATAAATCCTCCTGATGTGGATTGGGCTAAATCATATTAGCTAAATGCACTGATGGTCTTGAAATTTCATGAATGTCGGTATTTGAACTTGGTACCGATCCCTGTGCCATGATTGACGGGGAAAAGCTTTTACCCCGATCACGTAGTCAAGAGTCTGACGGCCTCAAAAGCCTCGTGCCAGACGTTATTGATGATTCTTGCAGACTTCTCCTCCCAGCAAACTGCTCAATCATGTGCTACTCCTCTCCAGTAGGTGATTCCAACAACGATAAAAGCGCAAACTCTCAAGAAGCCACTTATAATATCGAGATAAGTTCGTAAGTTCATGTTTATGTAGTGAAACTACCACTATTTTTACTTCTTCTGCCCGTACCATATGTAGGCTACTGTAGGTAGATGAAGTATTGTTTTCGACCCCCAAATTCGAAGTTGAGTTTTTAACATAAATACATGTTTTGAGGTTCCCTGAATCCAAAAACACTATTTTTGAAAACATGTCTGTGTGTGTCTGTGTATATATGCCTGTGAACAGCCTAGCTCCAGAATAGAAAATCGTATTAATGCCGGTTGTCGACCAAGAGCTAAGCTAAGTTAGTTTAGCTAAGTTAATTTAGCTTAGCTCGCGTACAGTGCGGGATTTCATATGTAGGCCTAGCTGTGTCGACAAAACAACATATGAAATCCGGCATAACTATATACGAAATCCCTCACTGTATGTGAGCTAAGCTAAGCTAAATTAGCTTATCTCTTGGTCGACAACCGGCATAAAACAAAATTTTGTGTTTGGGTTAGGTACCTTTTAAGGATGTGACACGAAGATTGGCGTCGACTTTCTCTTATCTTTAAAGGGACTTTACATGAAGAAAATTTCTTTTTTCGCGATTTTCTCGAAAATGGATCAACAATTTTCTTTAAATATTGTACATGGGATGCTTATACCAAGAGCTAAAACATTTAATTGAAGCATTTTTTTCGAGAAATAATCCTCTGAAGGGTACTTCTAAGCCACCCACTCTGAATACGCACTCTTTGCAATACGGCCTCTTGTAATGGAAAATCGTTTGAAAAGAAAACTGTATTTGGATTAGATATTTCTTGGGGATGTGACACGAAGATTGGCGATGACGAGTTTCTTTTATTTTAAAGGGAATTTGCATTAAGAAAATTTCGTTTAAGTCGCAATTTTCTCTAAAACAGCTCGAACAATTTTGATTAAATTTTTTACATGGGGTACTTACAATAAGAGCTAAATTTTTTAATTGGGACATTTTTTCGAGAAAAAAAGTGTGAATGCAGTTATAAGCCACCAACTCTGAATATGCACTCTTTGCAATATGACCTCTTGTTCTATATCAGAATGTGAAGTGAGAAAGATGTATAGGCCACACTTAAAGTAAAGAAAGTTGCGTAAGGGCATTAATCAGATTTTATGTGGGTTATGTATCCTTCGGGGATGCGGTCACAGTATAAGTATTATTAATACTTATACTGTGATGCGGTGCGATGTGGTAACGGAATTCTCTTCATTTTTACAACCAATTTACATCATACTAAGATAATTTTATTTGGACAGAGGAAGTTATGTGAGATTCACATTTGATATTTTCTTTTAAATATTGAAAAACCATTTCGTATGATAAAAAATAATTTAAATATTTATTGGTAAATAATAGTATATTACTAATTTAAACTTAAGTTAGTATAAAATTTCAGCACATACAAGAAAGAGAGCAGTGCCCTTGTTCAGGGACAGATTCCACTGATAAGTTATATAATTATATTCAAGGTCAAAACTGGATAATTCCACGTAGTAATGCTCTGTTCCTAATTCCATATGTTCGTAATGAAGTAGCTGTTTCAGGTTGATCGTATGTTTCGAAACATTAAGTTTATAGCATTCCTACAGTACAATACAAAGCACACGTAGTACGCTTTGATTTATAAAACACAGGAGGCATGATATAAATATTCCTTCCACGTGAAACTTTCACTGAGACCCGCTAACTGACCCACAGTAGATGAGCATCTGCCTGCTGCCATAATTACCCACCATATCCGTCCGCCCAGTGATCAGTGTTTCCGAATTACTAACATTACTCCCACAGCTGTTACCATGTCTTTATCCCCAGGTAATAACACATTATTCTTTCTTTTTATTTTTCTAGTCTTTTCTTTTCTGCTTCCTCATTTCATTCTTTATTTTACGAATAGTGTTTTCATTTTCTGCTTGTTTAATTTCATTTTTCATTCTTTCCTTTATTCTTTCCCTTATATGCCTTTTCTTTTTACTATCTTTTCCTTGCCTTTATATTTTCATCCATCTTTCGGTACTTTCTTCTTCCTTCCTTACTTTCTATCCTTATGTCCACCTAATTTATTTATTTAAAATATATTATTTTTATTCTTTCTGTAATCCTTCTATTGTCTTCTTATTCCTTGTTTACTTGTATTCCTTGTATACTTGTATTCCTTGTATACTTGTATTCCTTGTATACTTGTATTCCTTGTATACTTTCCATTTATTCCTGTTCTTGCTTTCTTTTATATTTGTTTCTTTATTTACATTACTTTATTTTTAATTTGACCTTTTTTCCTCGCTCTCTCCTCTTAGTAGCCTACATGTTTGTACTTTTGTTTTTATTTTACATGTTTGTTTATAAGTTTTAATTTAAATTTACGCCAGTCATGAAGCAGTTTGATTCTTATTGAATGTAACTCTACAAGCAAGTTTCCCTGAAGTTGGTTGAATATAACCGAAAGGCCTAAGAAAGAAGTTGAAAAGATAGGTATAATTAACAATATACAATTAAATAATACAATCAAATAATATAATAATTAACAATTAACAATAGAAAGGCAAAGAATGAACTCAAATATTACAAATAATTAATAATTAAAATCATTTTATCTATACACGGTATGTAGAATAGGGGTTGCTGGTCAAGTGCTCAACTAATCTAACTAAAACTTTCTGAGTGTTGGTAAACTTTTACATCCTCGGAAGCAATTTCACGAGTTTGCCACTCTTAAGAATTTGAAGAATTCTCATTCTCTTGTCTGTCCCCTTAGTACATTCCTGTTTATTTGCACAGTTCCAGTTCATGGTGATGTTTTCGAACGTTTGTAGAAAGTATAAACTAGGGAGTCTAAAATTGAACAATCCCCTTAAGTTTTTATACACTGAGTCATCATATTTCATATAATGGTTTAATTTTACTGGCTATGGAATTTTAGAAACTAGTAACAATGATTGAAAAGTGTAAACAAAAACTACATATGCTACGTTAAAGTTATCGGAAAAGGTTGGATATAACAGAGGGATGAAAATCGTTAATGGGAGAAAAATCCAAGGATGAAGTGTCCAGGTTGAAATGTCCAAGTTGAAATGTCCAGGATGAAAGATGCAGGGTGAAGCGATAGGGTAACATTTCCAGAGATGTAAGGTACGATGAAATGAAGGGTTGTCAAGATTAGGTCTATTATATTCCACAATACTTGTAAGTTATTTTTTGCAAGAAGGGATTGAAGAAAATATCCAGTTAAAAATTTCACCAAAGTGATTTTTCTGCTTTGGAAGACATCCGCTAAATCTATTCTCATTAACATGAGATGCATGTATTTACTGTAGGTGTTATTCTTGGGAATGAAAATCGTATATCATATTTTTACAACTACTCACATTCTGGTGGTTCAAATAACTGATCTGCAAGCGGTCCTCTGGGATTGGTTTGGAATTTGGTTGGTCAATGATGGAACTTTCAGTTGGTTCCAAGATAATATTGTTTTCAATAAAGGTTTTAAATTCGGTGAGCGAGTGTTTTGAAGTATTCTTTCGTGTAGCGCATACTCAAGATGGTGGTCCCTTATTCGTACGACTTTATTTCTATCTTTATATTGTTATATGATTTTGGTTTTATATATTGTTTATTTGAGGAAGGTAGTCACTCCTTACACCTCCAATTTATATAAATAAAGAAAAACTAACTTTAATAACACCCTGGTGAACGTTGTGGAAACAATCACAGTTTATTATATTACTAGCATAGGCATATAGTTAAACATATATTAAAACATTTGACACTTTTTCACTAGGGTGTTATTAAGGTAGTTTTTCTTTCTTGATTTATATAATTGGGGGTGTAAGGAGTGACTACCTTTCCCAAATAAATACTTCCCCCATTTAACCAATATGAAATTCATCAACTCTCTTTATGTGTATTGTGTTCAGCGAGAATTGAGAGTGATTTCGATGATTTGCGAGTGTTGCACAACGGCATGTCGAATAATTATACTAATTGAACATATTTTATGTTTAAAGCGTATTGGGGCTCCATTCTCTTTGTTATAGATATTCTTAATTGATGAAGATTGTTCGGAATAAAGCGAGTGCAATGAATACCAGAACTATAAACAAAGCACAATACTAAACACAAGTAAGGGGGTAAATAACTTCTTAAGGTAGGCCTAATTTAACTAAGGAACAAAAGTTAATGACATTCGCCTCAGTTATTTTGTTTGAGAATGTCTTTCTGCTTTAGTGGATAGCAAGAAGTATTCGCAATTAAGTTTCTCCAACAGAAGACTCCCCTATTGTTGAGTTGTAAAGAAAATTCAAATGCAAATCAGGTTGTTCTGTAATATCTTACCAGGGTAGACACATGATTAAACCTATACACTTTATCACCGTTGAGGACATTCTTTTAATTTTCGTTCCCTTTCTTCTGACATTACCCACCATGACATTTGTTCCACGGACAAATTCAATATATTGAGGCAAATAAAGTAGTCTGTGGGTAAAGAATAGGCCTAGGAAATTTGAATCTGTAGTCAACAGACTTCCTCCTAATATCCACCAAGGAAGCAGCATTTGTAATAAATTTAAGATATTGTGACGACAATAAAATATTATTCAATATCAATAATGTAATCGATGCATAAAAATAGTTGTTTTCGTTTTTCCTTTTGCACATACGTAGTGGACTACAAAGAAAGTAAAGAGCGCATAACAAAACTGAAATCGAGATAGTACTGGGAAAACATTATTCAAAGCCTCTGGAAGCCGAAGAAAAAGTTTTTCCGAATGATGTCTGTCCAGTGCCTGTCTGTGCAGGTCTGTTGCAAGTAAGCGGTGCATTGTATTTTATTATTTTTTTATTATGAATTTTTTGGACTCTTATTGCAACCCCTAGAATTTGGATTATAGCTCTAAACTATTAAGAGCCCTTTACATTAATACTTTTTTCCAAATTATTTGTTTCGAAAAATTGAGTCCAAAGATTTTGATAAAAATGGAAATTTAGAAGCTTTGAGAGATATAACTGCTCTTGGCTATTGGGTTTAAAAAATAATAATTTAGGGTATCTCAACTATGGTAGAAGATAAATGAAAAGTTAGCACACTAAAGTTGTAGAGACAATTTTAAAGTGAACATTTCTTATCAAATAATTTCTTTGTAAGATTTAGTTTTCTAAATAGGAATGAAAGAAGTGCGACTTTCAAAGCACAATATCAGAATACACGTTCGCGAGGTGTGTTTTCTTTTTAATGGTTATTTTAAGAACGGGGGTGTATTGCTACTTATGTGTTTGCTCGTCACTGATGTCTTTTACATGTCTGTAAACCTATAGACATAGGCCTATCACCTTTATGCACATATAAATGCTATCGACCTGGGCCTGAATGACCACATTCCCCTTTTCTGCTTTCCACTTTGGACTAGTAGAAGTTCGTAGGGAATTTCTAATATTGTAAGATCTTTAGAAATATACTGAATAACATGAATTTTCGCAAGAAAATAACTCATATCGGTTTTATGCACGCATAATGAACTAATTATTTCTTTTAGTGGAATCGGGGTACGTCGAGGCGTAGTGTGGCTGAGGCGCTGCGCTACAAACCGGAAGGTCGTGGGTTCTGTCCCCGATGAGGTCGTTGGAGTATTTCAATTAGCTTAATCCTCCTGGTGGCACTGTGGCTCTGTGATCGACTCAACCTCTAACAGGAGTGCCAGGAGCCATCCTGGGGGTAAAGGCGGCCGGTGCGTAAGGATGACAACATTAACCACCTCCATGTGCCGAATGTCTAAAATCTTGGAGCCTCAACTCCTGGAACCCTCTGGGCCTCCATGGCCTGTATAGGGAACACTTTTTTTTTAGTGGAATCAGTGATACCTATGTCAGATGTGCAGTGAGAATATGGTAGACACAAAACGGCAAGTTCCCAATCGCAAATACTTTGTCAGCAAAATTATGAGCCCTAAATCCCAATATCCCATTTTTATGCAAAAGTGAAATTGTTACGCGGACTAAAGCCCCCAAGGGAAGATCCTCTAACTCATCAGAGTGGAAAGAATTTAGACTTACAGGTGTTTTAACCAATTATGCGTAGAAATCGACAATTACCCGAACGGTACTACGTGCGAAATTAAATCATAGCGCTACCGTACTTTCTCTGCAGAAGGACAATATTCTTGCAGCTTCCTGCTTCCTTCATGTAAACTCACACACGGTGTGTGGTGTGTGAATTTGAAACTGCATTGGACCCCTCCATATGTGGCACATTTTTCTCATGCCTACGGTTGACAATAAGAAGCAAAGGAAGCTAGAAAGTCCAGCATCACTATGAATAAATTAATTTTTCTTTCCGCAATTATTTAATTCACACCCGCTACATTTTCATTAATTTTTCCTACAGCATTATAATAATCTCAAATAATTTCTATCCCCTTAGTTCGTGAAAGAGTAACATTTTTCTAGAGCAACAGATGATTTTAATATAATTTTAATTTTCTCAAGGTATGTAGAGGTGAAATCGGCAGTGACATACTTGCAAATCGTGATTTGTAGCAATGTGCTACATTTTAAATAAAAATAGCATTTCAGTGACACAGTAGTCAACTGCACATGTTGAAATCTTTTAAATTCACAAAACGTGCTCTCGGATCATTTTTCCTACTCTTTATTATTTTCTTACGTTTCCTATTTTCGCTTGTGAGATATATTTTAATGCTTGAATATGATTATTAATAAAATGATCCACAGTAATTCTTAATTTTTAAAAAAGAAATGTAAGCAGTAATTTAAGATGTAGGCCTAATAGTTTCAGAATTATTTCACATAAAGTTATGATTGCGTCAGATGATATTTAAAAATTGTACACTGTATTTTCAAGAACGTAAATTGATATAAATTGATATTAAATATTAAATGTGCGTTAAACTTCCTGATAATTAAGTTATACAGCTAACATTTCCATGAGAAGTTTATAATAACATGATATTCTATTTAGATAAAGAGTAGGCGTAATATTTGCTTTTAAATAAGATAAATAAAATATATGCAACACGTGCAACTACAAGTACTCATCGCAAATAATGTAGTTTGTCCACAATAAACCGTGCCACTATGACGATGTAGCAGAAAGACCGGAAGAACAACGTGAGATTCGACGCGTGTTGTGATAAACATTTTCATGGAAGTTATCTCTTCAATCGTATTTTAAATTACGTAAAATATTCGTTAAACACGCGGTATAAAACGTGTTGCACTTTTTTGAACATGCAAAAGATATCTCTTGCCTTGTAGGAACAAGAAAGGGGAAAAATTTCCACAGTTCGCTAGATAGAACAATTAGTTTGCATTGATTGAACTTTTAACCCCTTTTAAAAATCAAAACTCTAACTACAGTATTACAGACTATATTTTATAAATAACAGTCAATCATTTTAATAGTTAATATATCCGTGATCGTGTGACGTGCATTGTAAAATCAATCTGCAATGTTTTCTTCCGAACATGACGCTTAACGGGACATTTTCATTCCATTTCAGTTGAGCACAAGCAGATTTTTTGTACAGGTAGGGGGGATAAAAAAGTGGACCGGCTCTTGTTGCTGATTTCAGAGCCTTGTGATACGTAAATAAATGTAAGAGATGTAACGGAAACGTTTGTTTTCGCAAGCAATGCAAATTACGTGAAATTATTTCTCAATTCAAGCAATTTATCGGCTGTAGAACAAATTTCAATACATACCCAGCTATCCTGTGAATGCCGCTAGGCATGCGCAGTGGCTCATGTCGGCAACTCGGTCCGCTCCCCCCCCCCCCCCTCACCTGTACATTCGTCAACATTTTAAAATGTCTTCAGTGCAATGCATTCCACATATTAATATTAAGGAATTTCTGCATAATGTCATATATAGCTCGTTTTAACTTGCTTTTCAACCGAGGAAATATGTTCATCCTGTCCAGCTAAGACGGCCAAAAAAAAAACACTGTATAGAATAGTCATGCAGTATTGCAAATGAATACACAATATAGGTAATGCCTTCATTTAAAGATGCACTCATTGTACTTTATTCAACTTCTATATCTACTAGGGAGAAATACGAAGTGAGAGTTTGGAAAAATGTTTTTCATTGGATACTGGTTCATTCCTCTGAGAACCTGTGTGTAAATTATTCGTCATTACCCGAACGCTGAGAGCATTTCAATTTTAAAAATCATATAAAGTGTCCTTGAGACTTGACTTTGCTCGCAGGGTTCTCATAACATGCAATCCTATTAATAGCTGTATTTCAACATCCTTGCTGCATGCCAGAGTGGATTGCTGTGTCCTTGGTTCGTGTTTTTACTTACATCCCTGAGGAGTTCTCGCAGCCTATCTAGGCGGTCATCTTGCCCCCTGGTGGGCAGATAGCGAGCTTCTGTTGCAGCGTAAAGAGCTACCAATACGAGCGCTACAAGAACAACCTGGCGACAGCACATCTGTAACAAACAACATGAAATTTATTAATTTCCATCCTACTAACTAACTCCCTGTTTATCAACGGCTCCAGAGTTCAACATCGCAACATCGGGTGTTTTTTTTTTTATATTTTCCTGTCGTCAACTTCACCAATTACCAATCTCCGGATATCAAGGACTTTCTAGTATATTTTCTTTCTTTCTTTCTTTCTTTCTTTTTTCTTCCTTTATCTTAGTTTTACCTCTCCGTTTTAGGATTTAAGCGACCCAGGCCGCCCGGGTCTTACAGGGCCGTGACCTTTCGGGAGAAGGATTATTTTTGGATCACATACATACTTTTTTGACCAAACAAGGACATGGAGGGCCTCCCCGGATAAGTGATCAGCCCAATGCCGAGGCCACCTCCGAGACGACACGAACACTTAGGACGAGACACACCATTCACACACACACTCCAAACAAGGTGAGGATGGGATGAAGATGATAATGACGGCCGGATGATATCTAGGGACCACAAGGGCCTAAAGTTACCCAACATTTGTCTCACAGGGGAGGAAAAACCCCAGAAAAAAACCCACCTAGGTAACTTGTCCCGACTAGGAATCGAACCCTGGCCGCTGCGTGAGAGGAGCGAACGCATTCCCTACGCCACAGCGGTGGACCTACAGTAATTTTCAAATGGGAAGCGTTTTCCTTCACCGCCAATCACGTGTACGAGCTAAAGAAGTACCGCTATCAGGAAGGGTCTTCCTTCCGTCTCGCCGTCTCTGATTGGACCGCGTATCTAAGCAAGGAGAAGAACAAAACGCTTCCCTTTTGAAAAAAGGTGTAGTATCTTTTCTTGGAAGGTTTTAAAAAATATTAATATTCAATTATAAATTATTCACGGATAATTTCTCAAATGTCTGTCCCGAATGTCTTTCCCAGATATATATTCTCCCGAAAATTAAACAACTAGAAAAAATAACAAAGGTGAATGATTGTTGATTATAATTATTTTGCTATGTTTGTATTCTTTCATGAAATGAGTAGGCATAAGTAACAAGAATTTATAATTCCAATGTATCTCATGTATTCAAGATTTTGTTTTCCTTTTTAGACTATATCCATGGCTTCCCATGGCGATTGTCCGAATGCAATTTCTAATAAGATTATTAATATGCACTGCTTCTTCGGTTAGGCTGCATTTCCCTCTGCTTTTCAGTAAATTACAATTCTTGGTTCACTATTATTTCGATTTTTGTATTTGCAATATGATCTTCGAAATGTATTTAGATTACAACATATAATAATTATTTATATCATAACAAAATAAATTGTTAGTGCCATACCAACATCAAATATTTGTTTATTCATCGCTTTTAAGTTATGGAGCAACTTGACAGAGAAATATCGGCTCCGGTCATGGAAACCACCATTAACGACCGTGGGTGTCAGCATGCTGACCACATGCCTCCTAATCCTGCCGTCTGCCTATGGTAGATGACGCAGCGGTCGGGTGGTAGGACTTGTTCCTTCAGGGATGTAGCGCCACGGAGTTTAGTTTAAGTTATCTTAGAACATTCGGCTTGTTTTTAATTCGTGTAATTCTATTTTCAGGAAAAGAGGTACAATAGTATTTGTAATGCTCAAAAATAAATAAGTAGATAAATAAATAAATAATGCAACTAATCATACATTGTTTTCTGAATTAAATAGATCTATTGTATGTCCGAAGAAGAACACATGCACTCAGAGCACCATCTGATGAGTATAATGCGCGACTTTTTACAGAAGTCCGCCCAGCAATCCGAATATGGTATTTTAGGGCGAGAAGATATAAATTACTATGTTGGAGAGAGGAGGAAACAGGTTAGGCTACATGTTAGTTATAAAATTACGTCACAAGCGATACTCCTGTACTGTCATACTCATAATGAATCTAAAACTCAAATCCAAAAGAGATCTTGTTATTGTATACTACAATCTGATTGCGTCGTACTCTAATAATTTATTATCTATTTATCTTTTTCTAGGGCACAATACAGACATTGGCAGTTTTCTGTAACTGTAACGAGTAATAATGAGTAATAGCTATTTGATGATCTCTTTAAACTCCACTCTGTTATACAGGTAGTAAACGTCGGCCGCGGTGGTACAAAGGTAGCGGTGCCCGTCTCTGGATCCGTAGTTCGCGAGTTGAAACCTAGCCGCGGTGGATGGATTTTTAGGGAGTACAAATTCTGAGAAGACCTCCCAGAGGGTCTATAAAACCTTGGATCCCGTGGGGAGAATCAAGAACTCCAAGCTTAAATTAAAGTTTCTGGATCAAATTCCCCGTCCCTTCATGTCCAAGTAGTTGGTAGTTGGTAGTTGGACCTCGACCTGAACGGACGTGTACTTGCATCATGGGAGGTTCTGAGGATAATGGGAATGGTAGTACAACGTATACTTGTGGCCGATGCAAAGCCAAACTTGTAACTGGTCTAAAATGTTGTGTGTGTGATAATTTTTATCATAATAGCTGTGCCAAAAAATTAAGCAATGTGAAATTTATCGATGATAATACACTAATGTGCTGTTCAGCAGAAAGTAAAATCATGAAGACGGGCGATTCAGATGGTGAGTTCATCAAAGCTATATATGAACTGGCTAGTGACGATAATAAAATTGACATGAGGATTATTAATTATATAATCCAACAAAAAGACTGTATAATCCAACAAAAAGACAGTATAATAAGTGAATTACGTGAGAAAGTGAAAATATTAAGTGAACAGTTGTCTTTGACTACAGCTATTATTCATTCACAGTGTTTGAAGCCTACAGACAAGTGTTCCGTTATCGCTAATGATAAAAGTGATCTTACGATTGGTACTGTGAATAATAACTCCTTAGCTTCCGTTGCCAAAGTTACCGAAAACCCAGTTGTGAAAAGTACAACCATACATGAAAGTAATACTTCTGAAATTATAATCACTGACAATCAGCAGGGGTCAACTTCGTATGCAGCTGCTCTACAACGTAATCCTGGAAATATAAAACATCCTTCGACTCTAAAAACTGTTAATCGTAACTCAAAGGTGCCCAAAGAAGTTCCCGGTCGTGGTGTACTACAAACAACGTCTCTAAAAGTTATCAATAAACCTCATGATAAGAAGGCTCTCTTTGTATCACGTTTCGATCCAAGTACAACTCCAGACGAAATTGAGGCTTATGTAAAGGACACAACGAAAACCTCGGATGTAAAGTGCACCAAGCTAGTGACCAAATACAATTCCTATTCATCTTTTCATATTGAGGTAAACAGTGATGATTATAACAAAATTGCTGTTCCAAATGTATGGCCGTCCGGTTGTATATTCAAACAATTTTATGGTCAATTGCGGGAACAAAGTACGGCAATAGACAACAAAGCAGACGAGTGACTAGAAATAGAATCGTCCAGTTTCATACTAGACAACTTACAACTTAGTAAACAAACATTGGGAAACGATGATAAGACATTATCTGTTATACATCTAAATATTCAATGCCTAAGTAACAAAGTAGATGAGTTAGAGGTATATCTGGCAGATAATCCCTACGATATAGTATGTCTAAGTGAGCACTGGTTGACTAAAGAAAATATAGATCTAATAAACATTCACGACTATCGCATGGCTAATAGTTTTTGCAGAAGTAAACATATACATGGTGGTGTCTGTGTTTTAATATCAAATAATTATAACTGCAGTGGATTAGACTGTGACTCTCTTTCAGTGGAACTTGATTTAGAAATTACTGCTATATTCCTTAATAAGCTTGGCATAATCATCGTTGTCATATATAGATCTCCATCTGGTAATATTGAGGAGTTTTACTTAAGATTGGATAAACTATTTTGTTTTCTGTCTTGTAAAAAGCCAAAATACAGGATAATCATATGTGGTGATTTTAACATCAATATGTTACAAGATGATGCTAAAACTGATGAATTTAATAATTTTTTAAGATCTTTTGGTTATTGTACAACCATTAAAGAACCTACGAGAGGGCTCACATGCCTTGACAATATTATACTAGAAGAAAATTTAAGGGGATATGAGACAGGAGTTACTAATCCCAATCTTTCGGATCACTCTGCAGTATGGCTTAAGTTACCCACAGAAACCAAATCAATATCAACTGAAAAGGTAAATAATAAGAAAGATTTTATATATAAACGTGTTTTCTCAGAGCAATCTATGTTCAGTTTTACTTCAGAACTCACCAGCACTAATTGGGAGTTGTTTATACGTAACTTGAATTCAAAAATTATTGTAAATTCTTTTTTTGAATATTTTTTAGAACTGTTTAATTATTCTTTTCCAATAAGGAAATGCAATAATAGAATAATAAAAGACACGAAAAAGACTCCTTTAAAATGGTACAATGACGAACTGTCAAAAATGAAAGACCATGTCATGGCACTGAAAACTGTGTACACTTTATCACCTACACCAGACAACAAACAAGCTTATTGCATGTACAACAAAATATATAAGAATGCACTAGTTGAAGCAAAGTATAATGCCAACTGCAATTTTATTAATTCAGCAAATAACAAATGCAAAGCCTCCTGGACTTTAATTAATAACTTAAAAAATGCAAATTATATTAAGAAAGACATAAAAATCACACCAGAAAATTTTAATGAATATTTTGTGCAAACAGTATCTAATGTAGCTGAAGTGGCACGTACAACTCCTGAAATAAGAGGTGAACCAATAATAAATCATGACACACCTCTTGTTGATTTTAAGTGGCGGCCAGTGGAAGAAAAGGAAATTTTAGAAATAGTATCAAATTTTAAAGTTTCAAATAGTAAAGATTATTATACTATGTCTAATAATTTTATCAAAAGGATAATTGTATTTATTTTAAAGCCTATAACGCAATGTATCAATTTATGTTTGTATGATGGAATATTTCCACAATATTTTAAGACTGCTAAGGTGACACCCATCTATAAGAAAGGTGATCTTGACTGTCCTGGTAGCTACAGACCCATATCAGTCATACCAGTGTTTGGGAAGATTTTAGAAGCAGCTGTAAAAACTCAAATATGTGATTATTTTGAAACTAATAATCTTTTTAGTAATAGCCAGTTTGGCTTCAGACGAGGTAGGTGTACAACAGATGCTATCAGGGAAGTCGTGAATTATGTGACCAGAGCATTTGAAAACAAACATGTTACGAGAGCCATATTATGCGACCTGAGTAAGGCTTTTGATACCGTTCCGCATGAATTACTTCTTGAGAAGCTACACTACTATGGTATAAAAGGAAAGGAAAATGATTTTTTTAAGACTTACTTGAAGGAACGCTATCAAGTTGTCGAGGTGAATGGCCGGCAATCAAATACAAAAAAGATCATAAGTGGAGTTCCTCAGGGATCTATTCTGGGTCCTGTACTATTCATAATTTACATAAATGATATTGTTAATTTCTTAAGTGTCAAATCAATAATATACGCAGACGACACAACTCTGCTTAATTCTCAAAGCAGCCTTAACGATCTCGATAATATTTCATTTATTAGTCTAAATGATACAAAACGTTGGTGCGCAGCAAATGGTCTACTACTGAACAACGATAAAACGCAGATAATTACCTTCACACTAACAGATCATATTATAGAAGATTGTAATAATAGACCTGTAAAATTACTGGGTATATTTCTGGATTCCAAGCTTACTTGGGAAACTCATATCAGTTATATATGTAGCAAACTGTCAAGAGTGTTATTCTTGCTTAGGAATTTGAAAAACTATATTCCATTCTCGTATGTTAAAGGAGCATATTTCGCCTTTTTTCAAAGTTTAATTAGATATGGTCTAATTTTGTATGGTAATAGCTCACACATGAACAAAATACTGATGATACAAAAAAAAGGAGTAAGAATATTAAATAATTCCTCAGCAAGAGAACACTGTAGACCTTTATTTATTAAGTTGTCTATACTTACTGTTATAAATCTTTTTATTTTTGACTTGGTAATTTTTACCCTAAGTAAGAACTCAATGTACAACAACAGAGATCAGATTCATAACCATAACACTCGTTTTAAGCACCAAATAGACATACCGCGTTGCAGACTACAAAAAACTATGAAAAGTTACGAATACTTGGGACAAAAGCTTGTTAATAAACTACCTCGTACTGTATTGGAACTTCCACTGAAAGTACTGAAAAAAAGATTTTATACATGGTTAATGAAAACTCCATTTTATAATATTGACGAATTTCTCTCACTTCATAACAGTGATTTCTCAATATAACTTTGAAAGAATATGGCAGTAACAATTGTAATCGAAATTACATTTATATAATAAGATTGACACTGTCTATTACAGTTTTTACTGTTAAATGACAATAAATTATTATTATTATTATTATTATTATTATTATGTCACTTTCCTCTAGCTGATCGTTGAGGCGACGGGCTTACCACCTATACCTCTATCCTCTATATGAAAATAAGCGTAACTAAATTTGTTTCGTTAAAGAAACCTCCACTCGGAAGCTCTGCCACCCATCCATCTATTCAAACTATTAATGTAAATGGAGGTATACCGTAACTGTGGTACTGTTAACTTCGCTGCCCAAACATTCAACTCCGCTTATTAAAAAAGTCGTCCGAGATGTACTTATTCTTAAGAGAAATCCGCCAACATAAAAAATAAAAAATAAAGATTATTCCACATTACTGAAAAAGATTTCAGTTTACTTAAAGAAGTCTCTGTAGTAGCTTATGTATACTTGTTTTTTGTTGTAAATATGTCAAGTTAATGGCTGAGGGAGTGCAATAATTCGTTGTAGACTGTTTTAAGTTTGTGGTAATTGGAAAGAAAATGTAAAGTTTGCCATTTCGAGATTAATATCAGTTTGATGTTCATTAGGCCTATTTCTTTCATTGCAAAATTTATACTGGTACTCTGAGCCCTTTCCAGAAATTGTTAACAATTATTTTTTTTTTGCATTTGAGTTTTTGCGACATTCTGGCCTTTTGAAGTATTTATCATTAGTTCATTACCCTGCTACTTTCTTGTGGGAACTTTTCAAAGATTAGCATTAGCCCTTCTAATGACTGTGATTGAGACCTGGAGGAATTATTCCTCTTACTTTGATCTAGCAAAATTGCATCGTTATTTTAGTGTGATTTGGTATAAGCAGATTATTTAAAGAACTTTTTAATTAACGGATTTTTGCTATATATACCATCTGAAATATATTGCATGGCACTTCCAACTGAGGAAATAAATCAGTCGTTACTAATATTTGGAAATTGGATATAGAATTTTTAGGATAAAGGATGTAGGGGTGATGTGTCATTTTGTTTCATTTAATCAGAAAGTCCAGCGTGTGTTTCACGGACTACTGAACTTTAATCGATTGAAAAGCTTTCAGAGTAAATTGACTTTCGGAAGTTGGCTGGGATAATCAATGGCACACATATAAAGCATCCAGACTTGCCCGTACATCGTTCTGACGCTGTCGATATCTCGAACGAGTTACGTCCACAGATCAAATTAACAAGCAACCCAGTTTTCTTCGTCCGGCGTGTAAAAACGTTACAAAAAGTTAGCAATGGCTGAGTTTACGGTTTTAAAGATATAACCGTCGAACTGTAACGAGTTTTTTATGCATGCTAATACTCTTCTACAGTAAAATAGTGAAGATCTCGCACGATATCTGTGCCGATGAGACAGTTACTCGCTAGAGAGAGACATGCTATTGTGCGAGAGAGAGAGAGGTAGCTTGGCCTTTACAAATAAAAAGGAAGGTACTGTTGTGCGAGAGAGATAGGTAGCAGGCCAATCGACGCTACAGTCCCCACGAAAACATAGTCCAAAGACATAGGCAATCGGCACAGATTTCGTGCGGGAACTTTAGCTACCATTTTATGCTAGGGTATGAAAACTCAACCCTTCTGATAGTTTAAATCTAATTATCTAAGTGGATGACTTAATAACCGATTAATTGACCGGTTAACTCTCTGTAAAAGAATATACACGAGAGTTAATACTGCGACAAACCTTTCGCTGTCCCCATCTTTTTATCCGAGTAACACCTAGGACGATACACACCAGATACAAACACACACTCATTCCGAACTAGGCGAGGATGGATGAAGGTGATAATGATGACCAGGTAATATCCGGGGACCAGAAGGCCTAAAGTTTCGTCCCACAGGTGAGGAAATTCCCAGGATAAACCCCCGCTTAGGATACCTGTTCCGACCAGGAGTCGAACCCGACCGAACGCATCCCCTACGCCATAGCGTTGATTTTGGAACCAGAAATAGAAGAACAAAATGTAAACATCGAAGTGAGTTAGAAGTATGGGGAAAATAAACAAACCTACAGTAATATACAACTAAGTTGAATATAGCCAATGACATATTCAAGGCATTATAAACTTAAAACCTAAACTAGAAGCGAAGTCAAGATGTAAGAACAGTGATATAGAAATAACCAGAGCCAGGATTTCTAAGCAAATTGCATGTTTAATTTCATACTCCTAAACATAAGCAGAAATGTTATTTTTCGTTAGACACTTCTTGCGAAGGAATTTGCTGTGTATTGTATTAGGAACCGAACACTTGATAAATGAGCTACAGAAAATACCAATGAAGGAACAACTCTCTATTCATTAGGTCTTAAAATCAAATAAAACAGTTATTGAAAAGTGCCACCTTATCCTGACAAAGATGTCAGCTCTTTTATCCCTAAAATTCATGAAGTGTTGCCCATTAATCCCCATTATACACATTCAGCTTGAATTGTAGTATTAAGCCGTACAAAAAACACTGTTATTATTATTGTTATTATTATTATTATTATCATCATCGTCATTATAAATAATATTATTATCGTTATCATTATCACCCTCGTCATCGTCATTTTCTTTATCATAATCAGATCATCATCATTTCTGCCATGTTGTTACGTGTACGGTGATCACCATCAGTTGTTTTCCATATATACATACAGTAATATTGAAAACGCTTTGTTATGTCACTCTAACCTCTAATTAAAGTGGAAACAACCTGGTGTGTTATTTGTTTATGAAAGCCCGCATGTTGAATGTCTTCTGCTTTCTCAATTCCATCCACCTGGAAAGCTAACATGCATCATTAGGGAGTGTTCAGCCCCACCTTCATTATGTTACTCCTTACATGATTAAGTATCTCTATCTAAAATGTCTGCTTTCAGCGGTTTTAATAAAGCTTACCATCACAATGGAAAAATGGGTATTTCAGTGCTAAAAGGAGTTATGACCGAAAATAGGGAAACATTAACATTTTTTTATCACGTAGGTTCGGATGTTTATGACATGTAATATTTTTATCCTGACTTCCATTCTCGCCGCAAACTCAATTTAAACACGACTTGCACATTTGATATCCCAATCTGACCGTTTTTAATTTGCATATAAAGTCATATTTTGGTAATTTTCATGGTTTTGGTCATATACCGGTCATATTTGTAATTTAATATCATATTTCGGTTATAAATTCGGTAAAAGAGCGCAATTATGCAGTATGTGCATTAAGTGGTCGACTTCAATTTTTTTACGAAAAAAAAAGTCACGAATAATTTGGTTTTACTGTAACTGAAATGTGAAGGGACAGTAGCAAGTAACAGCACAATTACCTCCTCCTCCTTGTTGTTAACAACTTCCAATAGACATGTTTTTACACATTTGTAGTGGTATCTGGAAACATTAACAGATTAGAAGTTCTTTACAAGTAAAACTGTAAATCACTTGTAAAATTGTTAAAAAGTGATTATCTGATTGAATTAATGTGATGTAATAATTTAGTGCCATTAAACGTTTTAGATTCGAAAATTTATTTTTAGAAAATACGTTCTTTTATTAGGTCATGTTTAGGATTTTTTGTCACATTTAGTCATTTTTACGGTCACATATGCAGTCATATTTTCCACTTTTTTAGGTCATAAACATCCTAACCCTATTTATCAGTGACTTTTCAGCTCGTGATTTAGTGGCCAATCCAGTATAAGAATATGAGGAACTTCAACGAATCGCAAGTGTTTATCGTAATAAGTTACATGGAGCAAAAGAAGATATGAAATCGTATAATTTTATATGTGGTAAAACATTGTAAGTCTCTTATAATTATAACTGGGTTTGCAATATTAATAACACTAGATTGTCCAATGTCAAATAATTTATAGCAAAACATAAAACGATTTACTTTCTTGTGAAAGTTCTTTTACAGCTAATGGAAACCATGATTCTGTTAGGATCAATGTGCCTTGGAAATCAAACTATCATGGCAATCAAATTAAAGGCTTAGAAAGGAATATAAATAAGTTTTAGTAAGAATGGAATAGGAGATTTAAGTAAATAGGGTGTTAGTCATTCTGTCTTATTTATGTGAATCCGCGATCTTATCACCTAATCACCTCACTTAAAATGTGACAAAAAAAGCCCATAGGTATCGCGTAATTACTCTTAGACTGGTGTTCAATTAACAAGACCCAAAACTCATTAAAGACGACCATGTAAAAAGGGAATTAAATTTAATGGTGTTATCCGCTTCACAGGTGAATGGAACATTTGTGTTTGAAAATAGGGCCAAGTTTGAGCTGAAGTAATTTCTTAAGTTAAAGAATTAATTCGATCAAGAAAGTTAACATGTACGAGGCGCGTCCATAAAGTAAGTTTCCCTAGGGCCGTTTACACAAACAAAACACAATTTCATGAAAATATATTTTATTGCAACAGATACAGCAAGTGTTCAGCTATTTTTGTAAGAAATTCGCCACCAGAATTGAGACATTTGTCATAATGTGGGATAACCTTTTGAATACAAGTGCCATAGAAGTCCACCGCCTGGGATTTGAACCAATGTGTCACAGCCTTATCCGTTACTGTCCATCTGTATCACTCTCTGCCATTTCTTGAGGGGTTTGAGGTGTAGGAAAAGATGCAAATCACTGGAAATGAGGTCCGAGCTGTAGCGTGGAGGCTTAAACACCTCCCTGCAAGTCGTCTGCAAAAGTTCGGCTATGACATGTTTCAACATCCACCCTACAACACAGACCTCCCTCCCAGTGATATCCATCTTTTCCTGCACCTCAAGAAATGGCAGAGAATGATAAAAGCGGAGTTGGTTGTCTTTACAATCTTTCAAATCCCAGGCGAAAGACTTCTTTGACACAGGTTTGCGAAAGTTGGTTCCACGGTATGACAAATGTCTCAATTCCTGTGGTGAATACGTTGAAAAATTGCTGAACACTGGCTGTGTCTGTTGCATTAAATATTTCCTTGAAATTGTGTTTTGTTTCTGTAAACGGAACCAGGGAAACTTACTTTATGGACGCATATATATGTATATATGTGTATAAGTGTATATAGTATATATGTATATAAATAGGCATGTAAAAGATAAATACGTAAGTAATTCGGTTATTTAATTTAATTTCTTTGTTTTAATTAACTATTCATTGCCTACTATTCGTGATATAGTCCTATTAAATATAACTCGAGTATATGATTTTACTTAAATAAATTTACTCCCAACTGCGTTGCTAGTAAATTTATTGGTAAAACCACAACCTCTCATGGTATGGCCGTTGATAATCCTTATCCCGTAGCCCGCTATTTAAAATTTCATTCTTCAACACGATGTTGGAATTTCTTCAACACCGTCTCAGTGGGCCTATACCGGGCAAATATCATCCAACTCACGATTAAATAAGACTTTTTATAGCAAGCATTCTAGAAAGTTAAAACAGGTTTTTATTAGTTTTATCATCTTGGAAGATGGACACTTGTTGATTGCATTTCTATGGAAAAACTAGTAATTGGTCACTACCAATTTATTATGTTCACCCAGGGGCAAGTTTTTATATAAGAAGAGCAGGATCAGAGGTTAGGAGAAGAAAGTTACGCCTAACTTTCCCCTCATACGGATACGTGATAGATTACAATACTGGTCATTGCTCATCAGTGGCGGGATTGTATCAACACAGAAGAAAGATAACACGAAAAACAATAGAGATTTTTTTCTCGTGCCTTAGGCGTTACAGGCAGACCCTGAAACTGGAATCGAATATTGGACATTAATATTACATTCTGTGATCCCCGAGTCAAAAAGTACTGTTCTAAAATTCAATAATAATAATAATAATAATAATAATAATATAACGGTAATGATAGTGATAATTTGATAAAATATATACAATTCTGGAAGTTTCGGAGTCTAACTCTTTCACGCAGAAAGTACTCAACTGATAAAGCTAAAATTTTGTATGTGCGTAATTTTTATACAAGGAAAGATCAAAGGACTATAGTCATTTCAAAATGTTTCACCGTTTTAAGATATTTATCGTTTTATTTATTTAATCACGGTTACTACTTTATTATGCTCCTTGCCGATATTGAATTTGATTATGGCCAAATCATTGCCATATCGAATTTGGAAACCCTTTTCGGTATTTAAAATGAAATTAAAAAAGGTCTTATGGCTTTCTTCCTAAAATCTCTCACGGTTATAGAGAGAAGGACATTTTATTGCCTTCCGGTGTAGCCTACATTAAGAATATGTTCTTTTCCAACATTTACTTTCTTCAATAAACAAAACAAATTTCCAAGGAGAAAGTGTAGTAATCTTTCAAGTCTTCAAAAGCCAGAGAATTGTCGTCTGCACGAGAAAATAAATCGTATTTAACCTGTCAACAGAGATTAGAATTAGATGCTTGCAAAGGAAACTAAATGGCTTACTGAGCTAATTGACTAAGCTTTCCCGCAATGCGGCCACTTACTACAAAAAGCGACAAAGCAGCATGATGATTTTTTGTTATGATAAAAAGTAAGTTAATGCCAGTGTTTCTAATCAGTTTTCTTTTCTTTATTTTTTTAGGTAAGTAGACTTGTGGTTATGTCTTCCTGGTCGTAAAGAACTGTGAGTGAACTATGGTATTAAAGCATGCTATTTGGTATTACACAATAATACTTAACTATACGTCATTCTTTTGAAGTGGACCAATAACAAAAATACGAATGAGTTTGAAACCTGCCAATCACAGACCTGTTTCACTTAATCCTTATCGAAATTTCGTAACCACTTCCTATAAATTTGATGAAGACATGATCTGAAATCAGAATGAAATTAATAAAATACATTTCTACTTAAGTGCAAATATATTTTAAGGAACGCAACTTACCAATATTTCTCGCTAGGAACTATATCAACAATTTATTTATTTATTTATTTAATCAAGAATGAACATTACACCCAATTACAATGCTCATGACTAGGGACCGGATTCTTAGGTTTTTACCTATTTTTTTCCTTACTTCCAAAACAAAAAGAGCTCATACACTTTTTCGAATCATGTCCATAGGATTCACCCACATTAATTCTGTGGCACCTAAAAATACCTAAATGGGGTATAAAAACCTAAATATACCTAAACGGGGTATAAAACCTAAAATATCTATTTTAGGCTACTTTTTTGTCTTTTTTTGTTTGTCAGTTGAGGAATCGACATTTTGCGGAGACACAATAATTTTTGTCGGGTTGAAATTAATACCACCAGAGTTTCGTTCAACCCATTGTCGTCTAGGAAGGACAGTATCAAGAGAGGAAGTGTAAGAGTACCGGCGTATTCCTTACTGTAACCAGGAAATATGAGGCAATCTTATTTTCACTGCTTCTTTTGATAGTTTATGCTTTCTTTCTTCAATTGTATAATATTGTCCTAAATCAAGTTTACACAAATTTAAGTTAATTTTCTTAAGTTAAACTTTAAAAGTATTATGTATTGAATCCTATGTAGCACATTTAAATTCATTAAACCAATTATTCTACGCGAAAACGATATTTTTTTAGAAAAAACCTAAAAAAACTATTTCACCTAATGGAAAACCTAAAACAGTGTTTTTAAAAACCTAAAAATCCGGTCCCTACTCATGACTATGCTAGCAATACATCATGTACTTACAATACACAAATATGAAATAGGTGAATAAAAGTAGGAAAATTAGAATAAATACGTATGTAAAAGTATGGAGTAAGGGAAAAGAAGAGAGTAAAGAGAACGAGAGAGATTGAGAAGAAAGCAAGCATGAAAAATGTAATGAAAGAAGAAAAAAAATAAGAATAAAAGTAAATAATATAAAGCAATGAAGATATGTTAGTTGACAATATCAAGTATACATATATGACTATAGTTAGACAGTATTCACACACAGATTCCTATGAATTACCTATTACAATTAAGTGGGTCTGTTAAGATTTATTCTGTAAATAAAGTGAATTACGCTTACATCTGTTCAGATATCGGCATTATAGTAATTATATTTTTACAGCAGATGACCTCCACATTTCAGTTAACAATAGGATACCTTACGATTGTGTTTCTTTACCAGATCAATTATATTTCACCCAAGATTTTGACAGTCTACTCAGTTGCCGTCCAAATGTGACTCAAAACTTATAGGCAGAAAGCATACAAGGCGATAACTAATAATCAATGCAGAATCAAACTGCTATAATTGTAACTAATAATTAATTATGCTGCTAATGCCCTTCTAGAAAATTAAACCGCTATTCTTAACGAACTTTTCAGAGCACGTAAAATGAAGTAGACTCTTCTCCAAGCTAGGAAAGGAAAGAGGATACGTGATAGGTAAAATCCTATTTTACTTGGTTTTAGTTGTGCTCTACTGAAGCTTTTTGTTTCTTTTTGTTCTTATTTTTATTTAATTTCTCATGTTAAACCGTAAAACTTCCTGGACTGAACCTGAGTGTACTAAACCTTACATTAATTATTCTCTGTGGAGTCTATAACGGTATAATTGTTTATTTTTCTGCATGAGTCCGTTGCAAAGAGATTTATTATAGAATACTTGAAAGCCATTCAGTGGTCATATCTACATACTATATTTTTATGCAATTTGTTTTTAGCAAGGTGATAATTTATGTTCCTTTTACACCTGTACTCGACAGTCCAAGAGCTAAAGCTGTGTGAAGCTTCTTTTTTCTATAGGCGAGGCACATTTTTTATAAAAAAATTATTATTTATGTGTTGTATAGTAGAGGAGTCATAGCAGAATAGCGGATACGTTTATCTTTTTTCTTGTGTGTAACTTATATCACGAAAATCCAGTTAATTTAATTTTCCGGTGAAGTAAGGATTTTCTACATGCAGACAATAAACAAATCCTTTGTAATAAGAGCCGATCTTAACACTCAGTGCATCCCGGGCTCTAATTTAAAACTGACACCTGAAAACGTCTACACAAGAGTAAAAAAAAGTGATTAGTTTCATAGGCTTTCTAAATCTCCAATATACCTCGTGTAAGCCTCTCTTTGTTAAAGAATATAATATATTGACTGTATAATTAATTGTATCTGAATGAATTTTAATTCCTGTGACTTCACATTTCAGCGGCCTTTGAGATCTATATTCTACACCCATATGTAGTGCTTCCCCTCTCATACAACGGGCCGGGTTCGATTCCTGATAGGGACAAGTTACCTAGGTTGGTTTTTCCGTAGTTTTTCCTTACCTGTGAGACGAACGTCGAGTATTTTTAGGCCCTCAGAGTCCCAGGACATTATCTAGATGTCATTATCATCTTCATCCCATCCACTCGTTGTTCAGCATTATTGTGTGTGTGTGTGTGTGTGTGTGTGTGAATGGTGTTTTATGTGTTCGTGTTGTTTCGGAGTGGCTTCGGCATTGGGTTGATTACCATCCGTCGAGGCCCTCCGTGTCTTTGTCTGGTGTGAATACGATCCAAAGGTACGAGGTCGCGGTCCTGTAAATCCCGGGCGGCATTGACCGCATAAATATCCCTATAAGGGGAGAGATTACTAAGAAAGAGAAAGAAATAAGAATTACTGCTTACTTAATATTTAAAATGTTCGTCTATTCTTGGGTACAGAAGGGTTTTCTGTCTTGGACATATTAATAATAATAATTATTATTGTTGTAACATTAAGTTGATTATTTGCATTCGGTTTTGTAATAGCTAATAGCATTTACCAAAATTGTAAAGTAGACCTATGTGCGAACATAAATATTTTACATATTCTCTATAGGCCTAAGATAATTTCCCCCAAACCTGTCTTCATCGATAAGTTGAAAAGCAATTCTAGTACAGTTTAGAAAGACGTAACTTTATTCACGCCACTGACCACAATTTAGTTGAAGAATACTAAAAAGAAGTTCTTTAAAGTGTTGGAACTAGACCTGTAATTATGCGAAACGAATCGGAATTTCTGTCGTCGGAATGGGCTGTTAACGGAATAGTGTGGCACACAGGAGGAGGGAAAATCCAAGGCTAGTATATGAAAGGTTGCCTCGTTCCCGTAAGAGCTGTGGGGAGAGTCCTACACTGCTGTGTGACGTCACCCACAGCCCGCGCGAGAATTAAGCAGCTACATACAATGGTAATGATGGGAAGAAATAACACGAAAACACCATCGTTTTACCAACAATAGGCCCCTAATACATGTTTCCGATGTGAAGATAGAATGCATACGACCCTGCATATAAAGAGGATTTAACACAAATTAAAATAAATATTTAATACAAGTACAAATAAGAATAGTACAGCTTTACGAAGTTAGGAAAAAGTTTGTCTGACTGATAAAAAAAAGTAGTCTAGCAGATATAGCTCAGATTATGCTTGAAAGGTTTTTAATTTTATGATTACTTATTCCAGGTAAATTAGTCTAATTTATGGAAGGAGACTTGAAAAGAATAGACTTTTGCATATTTTGCGATATTCGTCTTGACTTAGAAAAATAAATTTCTCAATTAGATTGTATATTTTCTATATTTATTTATTTTACATGAAATTAAGTTAAATTAAACATCTATAAGATGAACCAATACACTTCTGATTGCAATGTATTTGACACAATTTAATTACAGAGCGTGTAATCGTAGATACTAAACAATTATTAAAACCAAAGAAGAATAGAAGTTTTAAAAGTTAACAGCTTGGAATAATGCTTTCCAGAGACAAAAAACTGGAAGATTTAGCCAAATAAAATGTGCGCACGGAATGACTATTATATTATAAACTGGAAGATGTATATTATTATATTATAAAACTGGAAGATGTAGCCAAATAAAATATGCGCACGGAATAACAATTAATATATTACAAACCAGTCTGTGTACTGTTTGTAGAACATTTTGAAATAAACATTTACAAATGATTCAAAGTGATCACGTCATAAATGTTAACAGGTATATCTTTAAATGTATACCGACCGACAGCATTTAAATGGTCGAACAATCCAAGACTCAATACTGAGTAACTTAGTAATATTTTTCAAGTAAAAATGGATTTTAAGACGCGCTTATAATAAAATAATAATAAAACTTTGAATCAATATAAACACAGCACTTGTGCACAACACTTGAAACTATACTGCTGCCTGTGAACTAGTTTTTTGAAGATTTTTGAAAAGGGAGTGTCGCTTCACAATGTATATATATATATATATATATATATATATTTTACATCTGAAGGGTAAAACCAAATTTCTAACCTTTAACCCATCTTTTAGGGACGAGAATTTTTGAATAGAACATTTTTTGTCAAATATAGTGTAGGTGGTCAGCTCAACAAGGAAGATTTTCTGCCTGTCTGCTGGTGTCAATAAATAAAATGGATAGGCCCTTTTAGTTTCTATTGGAAATGTGAATGAATATAGATTTATTTACAGAAGGGTAAACTTGCCTCTGCGAGACAAAAAAAATCGTAGCATACTTCCCATTTTCTTAGTCATAACCAAACAGAGTTGTAAAAGTACCCCAATAAATTTAAAGAGAGATCCCTTGCCAGAGAAATGTAGGGTTTCTGTGTGTTTTCTTTATTTTGTGATCCACAGTATGTTTTACAGAAACCAGCCGCTTAAATATTTTAATTTGTTTCAAACGTCTCATTATATTTTGTTACAGCTTATTCATTTGAGGTCTGAGCACTCAGAAGTGGTCTCTCTATTAAGCCATAACCCCTGTAAGATCATATGTAGTATATCTTTACAGATACATGTATTATTGTAGTTAAAAATAAGTTTTATTCCCATCATTTCCATTGTGTGTAGCTGTTTAAATCCTGTGCAGGGCTACGGGCCACGTCACATTCCTCGTGCTCAACACGCATGCGCGTCGAACGAGACAACCTTCCATATACTAGCCTTGGGGAAAATCCACATCCGCCTAATAATATATGAAGAGTCCCCAGGTGTATACAAGGAAAACATGGACGTTATTATGAGCTCTAGTACCCTACATTTACCTAGTTTTACTTTCATAGTTGCATTGTTAAAAAACTGTTCCATATTGCGTAATGCAACAAACTCGTGTATTATTTTTTCATGAGTATGAAAGTGCGGTTCCGAAGTTTATAGGCCTATCTAAACAAGTTTTAACAAGTTTTATAATTAAAAAGTGATGGTGTTCATAATGACGATTATTATTACTATTATTATCATTATTATCATCATCATCATCATCATCAACAACAACAACAACATCTCTCCGAGGTTAAAACCCATTTTCAGTACTAAGGAACGTTGTGGTACTACTAGGGCGTATACAAACTATTCAAGATTTTGTCCAGAATTTTAATCGGGATGGGGTTGCTAAAAAATTATAAAACACATGCTAATAATTTTTTAAAAACTCATTTAATAGAAAAAACGCGATGTCCGAAGCTCCGAAGCATTTTGATTGGCTCTCGAGGGCAGTCATTCAACTGCATTTATTTCCGTGTTGTAAAGGGATAAGGAATTAGGGATTTGAAAGATGGGGAGGGATTAAATTTTGATAAAAGGGAATCTAAACCTTTTTTAATGAATAAAAATGCATAACGAGATGTGTTGGTTTCTTTAGGCACTTGGGTTTTAAATTCTCACTGTAAACATTACAACATTTGGCCAAATTTCAACTTTACACACAATCATAGAAAAATTATAAAGGTAATGTACCCCTTTATGGGTCGTTAACTTCATGATTACCTGTTAAGTTCTATATAACGGTCTTAACATCTTAAATAACTTTTAACAATCAGTAAGCTATAGGTTAAATCATAAAACTGTGGAAAATAAAGTGATTGATTTAGATCGTTCAACTGTTAATAATCTGTTATTTAAGCTATATCTTTATTGTTCAGTAGGCCTATACTGTTCTACTGGCTAGCCCTAAGTTACGGAAGTTATAGAAATAAATCCTATTATGTATATTGTAATGAAAAATAAAATCACAAAATCTGTAAGAATATGATGAAACAGTCAAACGTTTCTCCTTTAAAAGCAATATTCTAATGGTTTTTACTTACCCTCCGCGGAAATATAGATTGTAGAGATGAGATGCCATATCACAGTACTCATCATGTAATATCAACAATCTCGTTGCTTTATGATATGTACACAATCTTGTAGTTAAAAGGGGTAGTTATGTTTTTATTGCGTCAATCAAAACAGACGATGAATAGTTTATTATGGTTTCCCTAGTTTTTACGAGTAAAGCTCGACATGGGGTAGTGATAAAATATTGGCGCCAGAGACGCAAATTCAAATGGCGCCTGGACTGAATCCAAAATTGTGGCGTCTCAGTTCAAAATACTACTAGAGTTAACGACCTAGATAACAAAACTTATTTTTACTTCCTTTACCCTTACCATAGTTACCCTACTGTAAGTAGGGAAAGTATTGTATTTCACTACGAAATTTGATTTCGAGGTTTCAGCAGGTTCCCTGAATCCAAAAATACAATATTCGGAAACATTGCTTTTTTTTTAGTTTAAAAAAATTATTGTACAGAATGCTCCATTAGAATACAATACTACATGCCTTGGTTTTCACATAATTTAATACAATAAATTCCGTATGTTACGCGTAGAATATTATGATCGTATGGTGTCACATTTAACTAATATGTTTATGTACCTACTTACTTACTTACTCACTCACTCACTCCATGGTAATAGACAATTCCTCAGAAAGCTAAAGGAATATTATCTATTTTATGGAATCCGAAGGTTCATTGCCGCGCTTATCTGGGCCCGCCATTCAACCCTATTCTGTGATAACTCCATCCAACCATCCCTCGCAAATCCAACTCCCCTTAAATCTATCCTAATATTGTCCTCCCACCTACCTATAGGTCTTCCAAGTTGTCTTTTCCTTTCGGGTCTGCTAGTCAATACTTTCCTCCCCATGCGCGCAACATGTTCAGCCCATTTCATCCTCCGTAATTTAATTACCCTTACTATATCTGGTTAAAAATACAGGTTATGAAGCACGTCGTTATGCAGCTTTCTCCAGTCCCCATTTTCATCTCTCTCTTAGTCTCAAATATTTTTCTTAGTACCCTGCAACAATACTAGGCCTATATTAACTTTCAATACAGCTTATCATGACACAAAGAGTATAGAAAGTAATATCCTGTTCTTTTATTGTTAAGGGATGACAGAAGCGTAAACAAAAAATTAGCGCACCCTGAAGTGTAACTCTTTAAAATGTTGTGGTCTTCGTTTCGATTTTCGTGTTATTTGGTCAAATTTTAAACATGTTTTCTTCCACAATATATATTTCTCGATTAATTACTGTATTTTACGGACTATAAGACGCTCCGGACCATAAGACGCGCTTTGATTTTAGGATGGAAGGTTACAGGAAAAGAAATTTAATGTCATTCTATGAAAATTTTTGAAGGGAATATTATACTTCATTGCATAAATAAATTATAACCTTGTACGATAGAATCAGTGTAAATCACTTCTAACTTAAAACCTGAGTTCTACGAAAATCACTTCTGAAGAGGTTAATTTTAACAACTGAATTGATTTCTCATAAAGACTGAAAACACTTTACACCCTCTAACCCTCAATTCAGCATACTGTAAGTGTGACAGGACAAGGCTGTTTAGAGGTCATTACCTTCATTTAAACCACCCGGCGGAGACAACTCATTTCGTATTAAAGAACTCAACATTCCTTTATTTTCGCAGTGTATACCTGGCTTCCAGCTACCCTCATTTTACGATAGTGATGTACAGTCTATGCCAAAACTTGCAACTAACCTATCCTTAGAACATCTTTATGGTTATGGTATTACCGGCAATATTTACGATGATTTAAATTTTTTAATGTACTTCGGACCATTAGACGCACCCAACTTTCAAGGCTCCGTTTTCAAGGTAAAAAAATGCGTCTTATGGTCCGTAAAATACGGTACGTCGAAATGTCGTTTTATATTAACAAAGTAATACTTTTTTACTTTAAATTTAAATTTAAATTCACAGAAATAACATTTTATCCTAAATGTACGATTCTTCTAAATACTAAGCAAACAGAGGGATTCGAAACCCAGTGTCCAGAGTAAGAAGCATCTGGACTTCAAGAACTTGATATTCCGATGTATTATTGTGAGCCTTAAAAAGAATTGGCTTCATATACGATATTTAATTTTTCCCCTATCAACTGGCCGTCATTACCATCTTCATCACATCCTCGCCTTGTTTGCAGTGTGTGTGTGTGTGTGTATGTGAATGGTGTGTCTCGTGTGTGGCCCCGTCATTAGGCTGACCACACATCCGGGGAGGCCCTCCATGTCCTTGTCTGGTCAAAAAAAGTATGAATGTGATCCAAAGATAATCCCTCTCCCGACAGGTCGCAGCCCTGTAAGGCCCGGGCGGCTTGGGTCACTTAAATGTGCCTAAAAGGGAGTGGTGAAACTAAGATGGAGAGAGAGAGAGAAGTAATTGTGGGTAAATTCAGGCTACAGGAGAGCGTTCGGTTTCCGTGCCCAATGGTGTACTCAACATCTGTATGTAGGCTACTGCGCTTTAAAACCAAAGAGACAATAGGGAAATTCACGCTGCAAAAGAATGTTTTCTTTCTGATCAGAAGGCGTATCTTATTTGATTTGTTTCAAAACTAACACTCCTATTTTAAAATAATTACGGTATTTGGTTTTAGTATAAGAATCTGAAAGTTATACATTTCTAAAGGGAACTCATCCAGATGAATGGCCTTCAGTATACTTAGAATTCCCCATTCGAACCACCTGGGTTATATAGAGACATTATTTTTGCGTTGTGCCGCTGGAGCACCTTTACCGGCCGACGACTTGCTTCTAGGCCGCCGGACCGTGCGTTCTTGGCACATCGCAAAAATAATACCTCTGTATTTATTTAATACAAGTAGTAACAACATCAATAATATTATAATCGAAGTATTTATTTTATAAATTGAAACGAACAGCAAACATATTGTAGATGGCATAAAAGTGAATGCAAGTGGAAGAGCCAAAACTACTGCAGTATAATGCGCACAAAAAATAGTAACATATTATTTTCATATTTAAATATCGTTAGAGATTCCTACCTACTGAACGACTGCCGTACAAACACTGTGCCTGTAGGCCTCATGAAGACTAAACAACTTCATTGGTCCAAATGAAGAAGAGCTGCTCAATATTTACAGAATTACACTTCATCAACTTACTGATTAATTAGTGAAATTAATTTAATTGGAAAGAGGCAGGAAATGTTTAAGATATAAAATGAGGTCACATCGTTAAAAATTTAAAGTATTCGGGAGTGTGTTGGTTCAAATAGGTGGAAGGCCAAATTGAGTGAGGTTTAGGTTAATAGTGGACCGTAATTTAATTATCCGTGACTAAAATGTAAACGTGTAATGAAAGAGGAGATGCCTCTGTTGTAGAGCCAATAATAATGTCGGAAGACCTGAAAGTAAATAGCTAATATTAATTGTGTAAGGTTGAATTTGCAATTACAGATGAAGTTTAATGTTTAATGGTAATTTAGTAGAATGGGGTTTTCCTTTTGACTATAGGCCTGTAACGGTTGTAGTTTCAGAAAGTAATACTACTGACAACGAAACCGTACGGCATAATTATGATGGAGACAGCTTTAATTTCTATAACATAACTATCGAATTATTTTTTCGTGTAATTTTATTTATTTATTTTTTTTATTTATTTTTTTTTTACTTACTTTTTTTTTTGCTTTGTCTAACCTCATTGAAGGTACTATAGGCCAACCCAAAAGAAGTAAATATAATGTTCGACTCTAAAATTCCAAGCTATATAACTCGTAGATTTTTAAATAAATAAATAAATAAAGAGATGAGGGATAGTTAGGTAGACATGAGCCTGCGTTTAAAAATATAGATTGGAGTACAAAGTTCGTAGTTTATCCTTAATTTATTATTGAATTATTATTTGAAAAACTGCAAAATATTTAATTCCCTATCCGATAGCATGAACCCTAAAAACATTGTCACAAAATTTAAGGTTCAATACGGTACTACCATTCTCTCTGCAGCAATTGAAATACCGTTATTTTGCCTGTACTTATATACCGTTTATACCTAGATTAATATATTTCAAGTAAAACCTAAAAAAATAAGGAAAGGACAAATACATTTTTTTAAACTTATGAGTTTAAAATTCCTGTACTAAACGTTTGTGTTTAATTAAATTGGAAAATTTGAAACATCACGATAATAGAATTGATAAGATCAATAGAGGACCATGAACTCTGTAATAAAATAAATCTGAAACGATAATATATCACCATCTCTGATACTTCATCGTAAGTTACATCGTTTAACACGACGTAAGGTAATTTTTATAAATACTTATATACGTTTTAGACGTACTTTCATCCTTTTTAACTTAAATTCGCTATTTTTAATGAAAAGTGATTTAAAAGTAACATCGACGTTGAATATGAAACTCTGAAAAATATAAATATATGATGCTAATAATTCAAACTTCCTCATTAGAAAATGAAACTGGAAAAGTAGCAGGAGGTATAATATGCAAAGAACTTACCTTGAAGTTTAGAGGGTGAGTTGAGGACCTGGAAGTCGTGGAACAAAGTTTCAAGTCACAGTGTGATCACGATCTCATTCACGCGGGCTGTTGCCCGTTCTTTTATACCATCCAGAAAACCTACACACTCGCAACTAGGGGTGGGTCCTAGGGGTGGCGCGAAAGATATCAATGGAACACATCGGGATATCAGAGGTGGAGGGGATGCTGGATTTAAGAGATGCTGGATCCCATACAATGAATCTGAGCAAATCCGTGCGGGTAGAGGGTGGGAGAGGGGTTGCACAAACCACGTGATGCGTGGGCAGTAAAGGGGAAGTGAACAGTAAAACGGTGACGCCACAAAGAATGGGACTTTTGCTACCCCAATCATATTTTAAAATATTTTTTTGCAAAGCTCTTCACAAAGTTAACATAGGCTATGGCATTCTCTTTATGTCTCAATCAATCTATTTCTAAAATAGTTTAATAATTTTCCTCATGATAAAGGTAGCTTCTGAGAATAAAGATACAGTAAAACCTCTGCTGAATGGCCATCGATCATAGAATATGGTCTTTAACGGAATTTATGACCAAATTGGTTCCGTCAATTCACTGCAGTCAAGTAGAAATGAAAATCATACTTATAAAAAGAATCATAACTGTTGTTCTTGTATTCTTTTCGTCTTGATTTTGTTATCCATTTGTTACTTTTTCCTTCTCTTTTTTTCTTCTTATTCTTCTCCTTCTCCTCTTCCACCTCCTCTTTCTCATAATCTTCCTTGTCCTTCTCTCCTCCTTTTCGAAAGCACGTCCAATAAATTGACGGGAGGAGGTAGGAAGATAGTATTTTTTAATAGTAATTTTTGACAGTTTTGCCAGAAAATATATTGTTAATATTGTGGAGAAAGGTGTTGGGAGTCACGATGCATTAAAACAAGAAAATCCGTCCTCGCCAATAATCAAAATGTAGACTAAAATAGTTTGTCAAAATTCAAGCCATTTTTTTCAACCTTAGTGTCATGAAATTTGTAATTTAAAAAATATATAAAAATAAATAAAAAGCTCTTTGTACATGAACACACCACTGTAAGTTTTTTTAATTCAGCTGTGTTATACTTTTTTTTTTAGCTGCGATGCCATATCAGGAGTTCGGGATGTGTCTATACAGTAGGGTAGCCCATGGAACTATTGATTGTCAATTTGTTTCTATTATTGGTGTATTTTTATGGAGTAAAGTTCACCTGATATTAACTTAAATGGATTTTATATAAGATGAATTGGTGAGGATGATTCATGGTATGTAAATATGAATTTCGGCATTTGCCTGTACGACTGGGGAAATAATGAAAAACCCCACGTCGAATTGGCCGGTCACGGGATTTGAACGTGGAACCTCCCGAATGCGAGTCCAAGAATTGTAAGTTTTGTATTAAATCCAAAAAGGGATAATAGTTGCATCGCCTACATAATTCTTAGTACCTATTTACATAGCCTATGTTATGTCAGTGAAGATGAGCTGAATTTGCTCGAAGTGTATTTTATAAATTAATTTATAATCCAACTGTTTATAAAGTGGAATTTTCGTGTTTCAGGGTACAAAAAAAAATTGGTTACAATGTTTTCTTATTCACCAGCTTTGATTCGTTGTTAAGAGAAAGGAATTTTGGTAAGGTTTGTCCTCATCGTGTGAATGTTTACTATTAAGTTTTAAATGTTTTGCAGTGTAGATTTAACTATTGTTTTGCAATGAAGTTTTCAGGATGGTTCCCATTACATGTGAAATATACAAGTCCAGCAATAGAACTAAAACCCCCTCATCCCATATTGCATTCGGAGAATTGCGTTCGCAAAAACAAATGGGATTAGAATTGCATAGGACATTTAGGTCCTGTTTGTTGTCTAATAGCTCGGTTTGAAGATGATTCTGTAGAATTTATACTCCATACAGTCGTAGTAGCTTTTGTAGGAAAGTACATTTTGATGTATTTAGGGCTCAACGTATTAAGCAATATTTCCAATTTGCAATAGAAAAGGTAAAATTTAAACACTTGAAGAAGTTGTACTGTCACCATGCTTCATTATGTCAGCAAATTCGACCTTTTCACAATGATTCAAAACAGTTATGTCCAATTATGTCACACAGCCGCGTGGCATGTGATGCGACATTTTAGAATTAAAAATCAATTTTATGCCACCCAGAAGATATAAAAGGAAAAATGAGGTAAATTTTACAATCCTTTCTGATTTTTGCACGATATCAATATCTCAAATCCCAAAGATGGGAATAAAAAATCTGCTGCCATTTTAAACGAAATGAGATCTCCTAGTGATACGATACGAAAAATATCGACGACTTTCTGTACTCTCACAGAAAGATCATAATGATTTTTAAAAGGCTATTAAACCCCGTGGCTCTACATCCCTGAAGGGACTAGGCCTACCACCCAACCGCTGCATCATCCGCCACAGGCAGATGGCAAGATTGGGGACATGTGGTCAGCATGACGACACCCACGGATGAGTTAATTATGGTTTTCGTGACCGTTAAATACTATTAAATGAGCATTAAATATCAACTTTTCCGTTAGAAAATTTCAATGAATTAAAGATTATGAACAGAAATCATACTGGTTTAATAATGACTCAAAAGGAAAAATATCGTATGGCAAAAGAGAATCAGTGCCCAGTGTTGCATGAGAGCCATTTTCGAGAATATTGCAAAAAATGACATTTTCGTCATGTGAGGTGGTGGTGAAAGTAAAAGTCGCCAATCTTTGTATCACAACCCCAGATCAAATTTTAAATTTCGTTCCAATACGACTTCTTTTAGATAGGCCTATATATCTTTTCTCCTCCATGCGCGCAACATGTCCAGTCCATTTAGTTACCCTCAATATATTCAGAGAAGAGTACAAGTTGTGAAGCTCGTCATTATGCATTTTTCTCCAGCCCCCGTTTTCATCTCTCTTAGGTTCGAATATTTTCCTAAGCACTCTGTTTTCGAACACGTTTAGATTATGTCCTTCCCGAAGAATAGACCCTAAAGGACCAAGAGCGATTTCGGTACATCAACCGAAAAATTGGGAGGATTTTCAACACTGAGCAGGCACAGCACAAGTAATATGGATGGGCCATCAATAGTGACAAGAAGTGTCCATAAAAGAGGCTACTCCAGTGCTTAGTTTCTAGTATTGCTACGGTAGAAAATACAAGTGCTTGAATTAGAACACCGTGCTATATCTCTATACTGTTTGTGCATATATAAGCGGCTTTGTCCTGACTCACTGAATGACTGAGAATCAACGTAGAGTCTAAACTACAATAGATAGAGACTTGGAATTTTGACAGTACCTTCGTTTCATAGGTTAATGTAAGTGCACACTAAGAAAGGATTTAAAAAATTTTGATTTTTAATGCCAAAATTAACATGTTTTCGAGGAGACGAAATAGCTCCATATGAAACACACGAGCAATTCGATTGTTGTGGAAAATGGTATTCAATTTTGAAATTAATTCAAGATGGCCTTGCTCGGTTGCTATCTTGATTCATTTGTTAACGATTCACAGAGATGATTTTTTTTTAACACAGGTGGACAGACGGGGAGAATTGTGCACGTTTTAATAGAAAAAAAAACATTGAATGATTTGGACGAAACACACTATGCGGGTTTTTTGGGGGTAGGTAACTTGAATCTGAGGTATTTTTCCCCCCGGGCGGCGCATTTTGTTCGTAAAATGCAACTTGAAGCTTGATTTTTTTTTTTTTTTTTTTTTTTTTTTTTTTTTTTTTTTTTTTTTTAATGATCAATACCGTATTTATAATAAAATTGTTTATGAATGACTAGCTTAAAAGACCAGGTGTCGCCCGGGTTTTGTATTTTGTAATTGGAAATTAACTTATGAAGGATTTTCAATTTTAAATTCTAGGTCCTTATATAGGCATTTATAATTTGAAATAGGAAGAACGATTTATTACACTCAAACTAGCCTATTCCCTCAGAAAACGCTTGATATAGTTTTTTATGGCTCATAGAGGATCTAGAATTTTGCATCCCATCGCTTATACAGTGCCTGGTGGAGGTTTAAATAAGAAGAAACAGAAATTCCTGTAACATAAAATTGTAATATCGAGGCGGGAAATTTCCCACTCTTGTGTTACCATAAAACCGTTTTGGGGATGAAATTAAACAGAAAGCATTATCACTTTCATACTTTTCTCTCCAAAAACCTGCGATATAATATAATAATATACCCATTACCATACCTCGTTTTGTTTTCTCTATGTCCAGGGTAGAGAAAGTTATGTGATTCCATTATTTTAGTGGATTTCATTCTGTAATATTTATTTATAACATGAATTATTTTGATAACTTCTCTTATTTGTCAAAAGTGCATTTCATTTGTTTTTTCCAAGCCCATCTGATACCATTTGGCAACAATATATTCTGTGATTTGGAATCGATAATTCTATGTAAAAAGGGATTAAGTATTTTCAAAAACATTTAATTTTTGGCATTTAGAATCAGAATTTTTCAAAATCCTTTCTTAGTGAGCACCTACATTATGAAACGAAGGTACTGTCAAAATTCCAAGTCTCTACCTGTTATAGTTTAGGCTGTACGTTGATTCCTGTCATTTAGTCAGTCAGTCAGTCATTCATTCAGTCAGTCAGGACAAAGCCTTTTATATATATATAGAGATGGGTAAAGTTCATAAATCTATGGTTCATTTTAATCGGTTCATTTCTAATTTGTATGCCCATAAGGTAGCACAAGATTCATTTTGTTCGTTTAATTATGTAAATTTTTTACGAACAATGGAATGAAGATTAAAATTATGTTATTTCTGCAATTTATGTGAAAACGATGTAAGCGTTAATAAATATAATGTTTTCATTATTTTTCTGTTAAATAAACGATTTAAACAAAACATCTAGCAGTTGAGTAAACAATGGGCACCTGCTAGTCGTGTAGGCCAATATGTCAAACGTATCAACAACTACCGGGCACCGTCACAACTTTTTAGAAGTTAAGACACCAATATCTTGGCGACTGTTTATCCAGAAATATTCAATCGTTGGAGTCTTTCTTTTTGAAAACTTGGAAAACTGGCAACAAAAAGGCTGTTGTGACGTAAGCAACAGGGGGCGTGGTTTCGTTCTGTGACGTCATCCGCTAGTCGTGGCGCCGCATCCATCACACCTGTTCTTGGTGTTGTAGCTATTGGTTATCAGGCAAATAACATTACAACTGAAATGTGGCCCACATGCATCCTTTCATGATAATTAATCTTAATAACTCAAATACTCTCACATCCGGTGAGAATGAACGCGTGGGAGATGTTTCTAGTTATCCAAACTACCAGACTACTCTCAGTGAACACTGATTTGAATCGGTATCCCGCCAAATTAACATAGATTTGATTTGCAAATTATTCAGAGACTTCAGGATCTCTGCATACGTTTCGCAGCTGTTCTCAAATTGTGATACGCGAACCTCCGATGATGACTTTCGTGAGTTACGTATTCAGTTATCAATTATATCTATTTTTTCTCTAACCTAGCAAAGGCACTGGAGGTGGAGAAGGTATTGTGATCGGCTGTGAAATTCGATGTCGCGTTTTCAGCATTATTACGTGTTTTCTAGTAGCCTGAATAAAAAAAAATCATTTTTCTTAAGCATGTTTCTATGTGTGTGTCCGTGATGAGCACAGCTTGAGAAAGAAAAACCGTATTAAAACAAAACTTTATATTTTGAATTAGATACTTTATGAGGAGGTGAAATGAAGATCTGCAACGACTACCACTTTAGATGAAGACAGTATTATTTTTCGCGATTTCCTCGAAAAGTCTCAAATAAGTCTCTAACTGTACCATAGGTACTGTAGTTTCAAAATGATCAAATGCTAAATGTTGCTGATTACTAATCTGAATGTCTGCTTCGATCCTCATCACCTCCTCTGAATATTCTGTAGTAGGGAAGTCTAGAATGGCACTCACTTGCCTTTGTGAGAACAAATTATTAAAGAACTGTGACTTGTTAGAGCTTTACTGTAAGACCCCGAATTTCTAAGTTAAATTTATATTTATTTCCAGACTTCTAAACATAAACATAAATGTTATATTTCGTAAGATACTCCTTAATAAGCAATTTTAACTTCATTTGATAGTGATTATTTTGCTTATTCTGAGGTTAAAACGATTTTGCTTGCTTATGTTATGCTTTTAATTAAAATTGCATATTTTACTCAAAAGAGTCACATTAAAAGTTCACTCCTAGACGTCATCATCATCGGTTCCCTTTCTTCTGCTGGCTAATAGAATTACTGAAAAAATCGGATTTTAAATCACTCTTGTCAAAGTTCTAAAAAGCTTCTCGGTGAAAACAGAGGTATTGAAGTGAAATTTATCGAAGAAGAACTGTTTTGCTTTTCACATGCCCCTGTGAGTCTTTTCAAGGTTGGTGGACGATAGATGGACATACAGGAGTACCATATGGGACCCCAGACAAGGAAGAAGGCTGCGCGGAAGACCAAAAAGGAGATGGGAGGAACTTTTCAAGGATAAAGTGGGCCAACAATGGACCAGGGTAGCCAAAAGAAGAAACGAGTGGAAAGAACTGGGGAAAACCCTGAACAATACGCAAGACTAAGTGCTCAAGACCCAGTGTTAAAGTTCAAGTGTACATGACACTCAAAATCACGAACAACTTCACTAGCGCGGAGTAGCTCGCCGTGCTAGATAAGAGGAGCTAAACCCTTCTTAGGAGGCCTTTGCCCTACATGGGACACGATAGGCTTATTTTATTATTATTATTATTATTATTATTATTATTATTATTATTATTATTATTATTATTATTATTATTATCTGTGAGTCTTACGACGATGAAAAAAAAAACTTTACTTCTATATGACAGACGCAGGAACTTCATACAAGATACTCTGCGGATGTCCTTCCTTACATACTGCAACAGCCGTAAATACGATAATATTTACGGAACTAATAATTTGGTTGATTTTTATGTAATTTGTTTTTGCTTATTTTGGTGCTTATTTCTTACATTTTTCATGTGTATTTGTTTGCATATTTTATTTTAGTTTTTTAATTATTTTTTGCTTGTAAATCCGGGCTCTACACCATATTGTATGTAGCCTACATTTAAATTTAGGCGTATCTTGTGACGTAAAATTCCGTCTAAGAATAATATTATCTTTGCACTATTGAAAGGGGTCACTAATTAAATATTAAAATTCAAAATGAGGTATTTACAAATAGTGAATAGCTTTCTATAGCAAAGTTCTAGTTCCACAAACAATACCGAGAATTTTAATTTGCTAAAAACACGATACTGTTGATATTCGTTTTTAGACTTTATCATAAGAGAATATAGTGACAAAATAATTTTTTAAGAAAACTGCTGTAGTTCAGTAGCTCTATAAGCGCTAACCATTATGACCACTTCAGGTGTTAAAAACGTTACGGTTTCCCGGAAATAAAAAAATATTATGCTGTATACAGATAAGTAGGGCCCGGATGTTTATGACCTAAAAATGTTAGAAATATGCAAGCCTTTATGACCTAAAAAATGGCGAAATATGACTAATAATATGACCTAGAGACAATTTTTTTTTCAAAATCTTGTCGGTTTTTTCAATTAAAATTTTATGAGACACATTAATAAATAATAATATTAATTTTTCACTTATCGGACCCTTAGTTTTAGGCATGATAAACCAAGAGTATTGAGATTGCGATGAAGCACACCATGCAGCGAAATCTTTTCAATAACTGAGGGATGGTTGTTCCTTCCTATCACCCCTTCCCCTTGGCACCCCCAAGAAGAACTTCTACCTGCTCAAGTTATTTACAGAAGCAGTTAGCTGACCTTGCTATGAAAACTGACAATAGCCATCCTAATATCTCCGTTCGCTTTCTTTGCATCTGTCCCTTTTTACGCATCTCTCTTTTTCTCCTAATTCTCAGAAATATACGTAGGCCAACGTATATTTTGTGAAAGTATTTTTAGAAAGAAAATACTGAGAAGTTACAAGCAACAATTCTGGGGTGTTCAAATCCCATCTCTGAGACGGCTGTAAGCAAATAAATGAAAATGGAATAAAAAAACAAAAGCATGGGGAAAAATGAAAAATGATTGAAAATATGACCATAATATGAAAAAAGACGGAAAAATGACAAAAAATACTGAAAAAGCTAAAATATGACATTATATGACCAATGAAAATTGCATAATTCTGATCACATTAGATGATATCATGTTTAAATTATATTTGCTATGGTAACCTCACAAAAGAAAAAAATATGACATGTCATAAACATCCGGGCCCTACAGATAAGTTTGTACCTTGGGCAGAACTCAGTCTGCTGTATGATCATTTTGAATTGTTATTTTTACATGTGTAGGAATGTAATGATAGGGAATTCCTTAAACATCGCATATCACAACATATTATTATTGGTTGGAATATGGTTATTTAACGATGGGGATGTACTGCAACTTTCGTCTGTGTCCGTCACCGGTGTGCCGAGATTTTGTCCCGCAGGAGTTCTTTTACATGCCAGTAAATCTACTGACATGGGCCTGTCACATTTATGCACACAGAAATGCCATCGACCTGTTCCGGGATTGAACCCCGCAACCTTGGGCACAGAAAGCCAGCGCGATACTAACTGCGCCACCCTGGACGACATTATTATTATTATTATTATTATTATTATTATTATTATTATTATTATTATTATTATTATTATTATTATTATCATCATTATCATTATTATCATTATCATCATTATTATAACAATAAAAATCCAATTCGCCATGTACGCACATTTTTAACTTGTCGCAGTCAAGTTCCATTAAGCAAGATATCCATCAGGTTTTAGTTTAATGAACTTAACATCACAATACATGGCTAATCTGATACTGAGCATAACATTGCATACGTACGTACAACATCATTAAAATGCTTACTCATTATTTAAATTTACGACTTCCGAAGTACTCATAATGTACAGTAAATTTATTTGTCATTTTTGAAGTTTTATGACACTGAAAAGTACATCGCTGTCCTAGTGTAATTTCCGGATTCGAAATAAATATACCTGCAATATATCACAGTTTTTAATGACAGTCTCCATTACAGATTACTCCTATGAGTATTTTAACAAACATAACACTCATTAAATATCTACATGATATAATTGTAGAGATTACTATCTTAGAAATTCTAGCATGCATTTGAGTGACAATATGTCGTTATTGCAAAACACGGACTTTAATTCCAGTAGCGGTAAATTCTTCTAAATGACCCTCCAGTTCTAAGCATTCTTTAGAGAGCTTTAAAATAAAACCGGTGTATCTATGTCTCTTAAATGGAGGTTGGAAACGACTTTCTGTGAAAACAACTGTCGGAATTTTGCAGATAACGCATTCCTCTTAAGTTATTTTGGCTACGCTAGATGCGGATCTCTTCAAACGTAGGGTTATAAATTGTGATACCTATCATGATACAACACAACTGCTTTATTTGTCTAAGAAAGTTGCTATCCATATCACAAATGATACTTAATATTTTCCTCTATTTTTACATGATTAGCATAAGTGAATTTATACGGTTCTTGATAAATGGACCCAATTTTTCATAAATATACTTTATTTTACTGACTTAAACCGAGATGTTTTATTTTAAGGGCCGAGATAAGTCGCCGCACTTTTCAAATTTCACGACAGAACAAATTTGAATTCAGAAACTGCCCATGATAGGATTCATTGTATTTTAATATCTACTACATTTCAAATCATACTAATAAATTTTGGTAAAATTCAATTATATTAAAAGTCTGCATTTTATTTTTCGATCTGATTGTCGTGAAATAAAAATAGTAGGCTATACTAGTACGTTCTTTAATTTATGCGTACGCCGGTGAAATGTAAGTATATTACAAATATTAAATATTGTCTCAGGTTACACGTACGGTAGTTTATTATTTTTTTTTGTATTTTTATATTATATTATAAAAATACAATAGAAAATTCCAAACAAAGAAGCAAAGCTTAATATTTGGGTTTCGAAAGATACCATAGTTTTAGTTCACAGTTTTGTAGTTATACGATATTACATTCATAAAACTCCTTTAAAATCATGGCTATCCGCTGTAGCCTTATAAACGTGTAGGCCTACTGTGAACTATGGATATTGAAAGTGTGTATGCTAATAAGAAGACGTACATTTACATTGCCTGCTATCTTAGCGAAGTGTACATTCGATTAAAGATAACACTTTAAGTTATATATTATTTGGGAAGTCACGGTGTACAGTTTAATGCTTAATGCTAACGATAAAAAGTAAAATTTATTCATTTATTGTGTAGTAGCCTTGAAGCATATTTCTAAATTATGTATCGTATAATTTTGTGTCATTATTCAACTATGCTTTATGAATATATTAAATTGTATATGGGTAGCGAACCCCACATTTGATTTTACACCGTGATATACAGATATATTTTTCTTTTATCGGTTCACAGATATTGCAACTCAAATCATTATTAAATGCAGTTTTTGGTACTTAAAACGGGGACATTTTCCCTGAAAATAAGCCCTAACATAATTTTACATGTAATTACATTTATTCCGGTCATATGATTGAATAGATAAAATTGTATAGAACCTAGACCGAACAACAAACGTTGAAATACAAAAGCGTTTCGCAAGTATTGAATTATTGTCTTCTAGGGGTTTATCTGTAAATTCAATACATTAATAAGCATCTATCCTATGGGTTTGATCGATTGAGCACAATATGTATGCCATGATTTTCGTTTCTCTAATATTATGTATTACAGTAAAGGTTTGCTGACACGATATTACATATAGCTTATATGGGTTCATGTACTCTACTGGTCATACATATTTTCCCCTAGCATGGAAAAATGCAAATATCATTGCTGTAGCAAAACCAGGAAAAATCCTACTCTTCCATCCAATTACAGGCCAATAAGTCTCCTAGACTTCTTACAAAAAAGTATTAGATCGTATTTTTCTTACACGACTCAATCCAATATTACAAACCCCAGAGAGAGTACATCACGAACAATTTGAATTCAAAGCACAACACAGAACTAAAGAGGCTTTTTACAGGCTCGTTTCATATATACAGAAAGGATTTAAGCATAAAGAACACACAGTGGCAACACAAGCTTTTGACACAGTATGGTACATGGCCTTATCTACAAACTCTTCAGGCTCCAAATATCATAAGATTCATATAAATTACCTCAAGGAAAGAAGGTTTAAAGTAAAACATGCCTCATATATCTCCGATCCACACAATACCCAAGCAGGGGTATCACAAGGAGGTGTCCTGTCACCATTTTTGTATTCCATGATATACCATCTAATCCAGAATGCTTCTTAGCACTGTATGCAGTTGATACAGTCAATTACACTAAAAACCGTGACATCCATTAAGCCCTCAAAGATTCACAAAGATCACTTGACCTATTAATCCAATGGTCCACAAAATGGAGACTTGAGATAAATGGAGATAAATATCAAATGGTCGTATTGACTAGAAAATTTCCTCGCATAACTGAAACTCTAAGCATACAAGAAATTCCTTTCAGAGCGTCTGCAAAATATTTAAGTTCATCTAGATAAAAGACTGACATTCAGAAACATATAGGCTACTTGCTACTAAAGAGATAGCTTTCCTTCGGTTCATGGCACTCTTTCCTATGTTAAAGAACAACATCCCATTGAAGATAAAATTGTTGTTACATACTTCCTTAATTCGATTCTATATGATATATGTCTGTGAAATTTGGGCAACAGTTCATATATGCCAACTGAAACGTCTTGATGGAATACAACGTGCTGTGTGCAGGAGCAGACCATCTCATCCGCAATGTTCAGCTGTATGAAGACTTGGGAATAATGAAGTTTGGTGATTATGTTTCGAGACAAATTTAAAAATTCACTGAGTTTCATCCAAATCCATTGTTACAAGAATTCATCCAACCCATGCTTTACTTTCAGCGATGGCCTTGGCAAAATTCATGAATTAAGATGATCATGTGTGTAAATTATGTTTTTGAATAAGATAAATGCCCAATAGAGGCCTGGTACTTATAAATAAAAATCATATATAGAAAATATATTGAAAATGGGGGCTGCTACACAAAGGCGTAACCAGGCCGACCATATGGTGGGGGTTATAACATCCGGGGGGTCTGGGAGGTATGGAATCCCCCAGGGAGAGGGAAAAATTTAAAAATAAAGATGCACAATAACGAGTTTTAAGCTTCCCACGCTTTATACTCGTATTAATTAATTTATAAGCAGGCTTAAAAAATTATACAGTTTTCCTTTTTTAAACAATGGGGGGGTTCAAACCCCCCCTCGTTACACCTCTGCTGCTACATTAGCGCCAATAAGGGGTCTACTGGATATTTATTAAGTCTTTAAGCTAGTATGAGAAGGATCCGAGGACATACATAACACCGTACATCTTCACTCATATCATTGCATAAGGGGGGGGAACAATGCACAGTGTATTTGAATGTTCCCTTCCACTCTGTACATATGTAGATTCCAATTCAACGTCTACCTGAGAGAGGTTTTCTTGCGTTGAACAAAATAGCTTTCACAATTAAATCTGTAAATGGACGAGGAAAATTTATGCAGTATTTACACTGACTCGAACCTCAAACAATTCCAGCTGCAAACATGGTGATAAATTGATAATGAACAAACAATTGAACATACATGAATTACGTGTCTATTATGTGGATTTGATAGACATGAACGTAAACTAAATCATCACTGATTGTGTCAGTCTTCTTCATCAAATACTTCCTGATAAACATGACTTGAATCCTATCTATAAATACTGAAATCTCTAATTATATTCCTCTATTTATTTTTTTTATTACTATTTTGGTTTTTCAGCATTTAATCATAGCAGGTGATGATCATTCTCCGCAAATCTGATATAAATAAAGCTAGAGATACATAAAATAGAGTGTAGTTAGCCTAGTTTTATAAATGAAACAATATGACTAACATAAATTAAAAAATCATATTCTGTTGCAACGATCAGGTCGCGATTACATCATATTTCAACAGGTAGCCTGTACTTTTTTTTTTTTTTTTTTTTTTGCCCTCCACCGCCTCCGGAGCCCTCGGCCATAAGCCATACTCCGGTCCCAACAACTTTTCGGCGCTTGTGTTCTATAGCTCTATTTTTCGCTCTTGTGTACTTTAAGCTAGTAGTGGGTAATGTGTTTTGAGCCAGCTGTAGGTAAGCCTATATACGCTTCGCATTTCTTCCTTTTCCATCCTCCTGCTTATAGCCTAATGTACCGTTAATTTGTGTAAAAAAAAAATCAGCTTTTTGCGCGCAAAGTTTCAGGCTCCCACAGAGATGGAGAAAATCGCCAGGAATTTATTCTAAAAGCAGTACCGGTGCATGGCGTTTTACACACAGTGTACATGAAAGTAGAATTAAAATTTGTTTTTAAATTATGACATTTGAATATTAATAATACTGAGTGTAGAAATAAAAATTAAATATAATGTGAGCTACCTGAGACGGTAACTTCGTGGACTAGCATTCGGTTTAAAATTACCAGGTGCTTAAATACTTAATACTTAATGAAACGCATTCATATCAGTATTTTACACAACCTACTGGTATACCCCAAAGACCCTAGACACATGATACGCCTAAAAGAAGTTAAGGATACAGTCTATTAATTTTCGGATCTTTTTTTCCCTATGGGACCAATCTTTTGAAAATCTCAGGGTGCACAAGATAGCCCGCATACAGAGGAAAGAATCCACAAATTTTTCATCTAAATAGCTGCGATAGTTTTTAAAATAAGTAGATAGTGCTTAATTAATCTTTAATTAAAAATAGTAGTATCTTCAATAGTTAAATCTAATTTTATCAACCTGTGGTTTTGTCTGTTCATCGCTTTGATTGGGGGAATAATCCTGTGTAAGGATTTAGTTTTTCATATAAGGCCTATTATAAAAATTAAATTTATGTACCGTAATTAAAATTTTCGATTTGTTAATTAAATCATAACATTTTTCCTCCTTCTTTGTTTTTTTTAAGAGAGAACATAAACTTATATGCAGTTTTGTGTATATAGGCTAATATTTATGTCGGTTTTCTAGAAATTCAACAAATTTGATTAATGTTGACTGTAAAAAGGTGATATCTAAATACTTGGAAAACAAATTTCCGGCAACTCGCAGTCAAAAAATAAAATTATTTTCTGAAGTTATTTCCTTGACTCAGCATCTAAAAGTCAACATATGTCTACCATAAATTACTATTACCTGAGCCCGCCATTCAACCAATTATGTGCTAACTCCATCCAATTATCCATCGAAAATCGTACTTCGCTTAAATCTATCCTAATATTTTCCTCCCACCTACGTCTAGGTCTTCCAAGTGGTCTTTTTCCTTCGAGTCTCCCAGTCAATAGTTAAGATATATCTTTCCTCCCCCATGCGCGCTACTTGTCCAGCCCATTTCATCCTCCGTGATTTAATTACTCTTACTATATCCAGTGAAGCTCGTCGTTATGCAGAATATGAAAGTAAACACATTAAGGATCCAAAATTTGCAACAACAAAAAATCTCCAATTTGATTGCCTTTAACCTATTTTCTAGTAGAGTGTCCCCCTAAAACATGTACATATTAGTTATAATAAAAGCATAACATCCTTCTACTTTTTATGTGGTGTGAAGAACGATATGAAAATGTATGTTGTCCCTTCTGATTCTCCCTTATAGGCTACACATTGTCGTCATGATTTCCTATATCGCACAAAAATCCATGAAACGGAGGTCACAAAGGGATGTGAGGGGGTTGCAGATTTTCCACATCATGGGAAAGAGATAATCTGGCGATTTGTTTCCTCCTGACCGGCATTTCATGCTGGAAACATTAAGGACTCCACTTTGGCGCCGTCTTTATATCCATACTTCAAAAGTTTCCAGCGAATCCCTTCGTCTTGCGAATATCAGCTGTGCGAAGCTATTACTCCATTCACAAAACAGTATGAAGCGTGGGTTTATAAATATTAATGCTTTCTTGGGTAAATTCTTAGACTAATACTCTCTTTTAAAAATCTGTTGCACTCATATAACTTCCTCTACTATTAGTAAGTTCCAGCATATCTTCCATGCACGGCTGCATTGCAGTAGTGTGCATTCAGCTGTCTCATTCATAGTCACATTATTTGAGTATGAAATAAATGAAGTTATAACTATTCTTCAGAGAAAATGTTTGAAATAAAAGTTTTAGCTCTTTCTATAACATATGTAGCCTACTATTATATTAAGCTTAGGCCTATATTATGCACATTTTGAAATTAGTATAGAAATTTTACACAAAATCGTAAAAGCCTTTTTCGCGAAAAATTACATTTTCTTCATGTACAGTCGAGTGCATGGAATCTTTCCGATGTGTCTAGTGTTTTTCTTCACTTATAGTTGGCATTAAATATCCTTATTTGTTAGATATATAAGCATTCATGAACCACAGATTATTGTCTCTGTTTGAGAATATTATAGAAGAAAAATTCCTCCGACACTGGGACTCGAACCCAGGACCTTTGGCTATTCGCGCCAATGCTCTACCAACTCCACTCCAGCCTATCTCCGGAGGGTTAGCCTCTGCTGCATATCCTCCAACGCGAAATCAAATCATGTATTCCCTTACAATCATAAACTTTACGCATTATATCGAAAAGATTCCATGCACTCGAATGTACAGTAGTTGTAAAAATGAAGAGAATGTCGTCACACACTCATTCCGAACAAGGCGCGGATATGATAAAGGTGATAATGAGGACGTTGTTTTAATATTCATACAAGCAGTGCGTTTTTATAATACAAAACAAGAAAATCAGATTGACTAAATCTACAAATAGTTATTTAGTAATTGGACTCAAAGTGTTCAATAAATTGTAGCCCACAGTTAAAGATCTGCCTTTTACATTGTTTAAGAGAAGAGATTTTTACTTTTGGTCAGAAATTCATTTTACGCAATAAATGAAACACTAGAAATGGGATACTAGATATATAATTTATATTTTACCTACATATATTATGTATTTTAATGTATTGTCTCTGTTTATTTTTATTTTTTATTTTTTGACGAAGTCAATTGTATCACTGAATGCTTAACGACTAATATGGAAATTAAATTAAATTAAATTAAATTAAAAATGACATTCGGGAACCACGACATTAGTCTCACAGGTAAAGAAAAACACTGTAAAAATTTCAACCATGAAGCTTCTTGCCGGGCCCGCCTATGTGAGGAGTACATGTAGAAGTTGAAGAGGTAGGGTACAAGAAACAATCGAAAGTCGTAGGCCATAAACTGTATTTTGTAATGAGGTGATTTTCAGGTGTATCATTTTGACCGCAGAATCAGTTGGCAGCAGTCAGTAAACGAAGGTATATTTTTCACTAAGGAATATATAGATAGATGCAAAGATCCTATACTTACCAGGTGACACTGAAAATGAACTTAGGTTGCTACTGTTAGATTTTTGTACGGATGACTTTATTTTAAGATGAACATGTGGATATCACTTTATTTCAGGACATAATTGTAGGGGCGTGAATTCCAATGAAAGAGAGATAAATAAAAGTCCATAATCTTATAGCAATTGGCGCATTCTACAAGTTGCATTGCTACTAATGCAGGAGTTGGAACATTGCCACTAATCCTTGCTCAGACAAATTCACTTTTCACGATGATAAAACATTTCTTTCTATGGTAGCGATAACACTTTGTTGTGATTAATTACATGGTAGAAGAAGATTTTTATAAAGATTAATTACTGCCGACATCAAAATTGCTTTTCTCCTTTTTTGTGTACAGCTGAACACAACCACAGAATTTTCCTTACAAAAAGGAAACCATCACCCGTGAGGATATTTCAACTATACACCGTCAACCAATGTAGAAAAATCAACATTAAGAAATAGAATAGATATGAGCTATAGTAACGACAGGGATTCCTTAAAAATATAATTTCAATGTTGCCATTTCAAATTCGGGTTGTTATTATTAACTAGCCTCTCGTTATTCAA